>CAXKVI010000004.1:104276475-104309821 GCA_964058755.1 Campiglossa producta | reverse complement strand
GCAATTGAAATTTAGTTAATATAAATTACAATATAGTAAATATTTAATTGATATTTCAGTTTCAACATCAATTATATTATCTTTAAAAAAGCAAAAAAGGAATACATCAAAAAATATTCTAATTATATTTAATTGTTTACTAAAACTTGTAATTGCCTGAAATCATACAAATTACACATAACCTATTTTAAGCTTACAACACAAACAAATAAAAAAACACACAAACTTATTCTGTCACTTTCACTGTTCACGGCTGAGCGCCTCATCTGTATGCTGTGTTTATGTAGCGGCGTTTGCAAAGTTGTGTTCCGCTACCGCTGACTGTATCCTCTGTGATTCGGCTGTGCTTATTTATGACCGGTCACCGTCGAGGATTGGCTCGCGATAACGAATGGGATATGTGAGAGCATTTCCTTTGTCCCATGAGTACAATTCCTGCAAATAATAACAGAATTTAGCGAATGAATTACTTTTGTTTCAAATAAAATTAAATTATGCGCTATTTTTAGGCATACAGATAAGTAGTAAATGTGTCGTGGTGTATGGAAGTAGCAAAGTTTCAGCTCTATGAAGTAGCAAAAAAATAGTTTAAATAAATTATTTAAAAATGATTTGTGATACAGAGCGACGAATTTTAACAGTTTTTTTCTCCGAGTCGACTCTTAAACCAAGTTAAAGCATTGCCTTAAGTGGAGCTCTGCGACATCCCTATAATCCCAAGGACCTGCTGAACACAAATTAGTGCGATTTGACTGCATTTTCCAAGCTTTGTAGAAGCTCACCCGAAAAGAAGCAACGACATCAACTGCATTTCCGCATGCATTTCTAAGGGCGCGCAAGGGTACAACACCATGTCGTATGAGTAATTCACAAAAGAAATCTGTACCTATTACGCTTCTCCTCACATGCTAAACAAATTGAATAAGTTTACTGCTCAAAGAAATTCATTTCCTAAGAACTTTGTTAGAGCCGCATGTAGCAGAAACTTACAAAGAAGAAGAACATACATACTATTCCTTCGATACAGTCATTGTTAAAATGTTACACTCTCAACATACGACCTCATATGCCACTCAATAAACTTTTACGCAAAGCAAAGAAAATTAAATAAATTTGTTACATTCATAGACAGAATAACTTTCTATTACAATGTATGCACATACATAGATATATGTTTGTCTATGAATATATTTGTGTATTCAATAGAACCAACAACAAGCAAAAGAGGCGTTGCAACATATGCAGATACATACATACATACATACAAAGTAGTAGACAAATGAAAATGCATAAAAAATACGGCAAGCTCGAGGCGAACTACATATTAGAACATGAATTTGCACTGATAAATTTGTCAATATTGAGTGTCAATGCTTTAAGCATCAATATGTATGAATGATCAATATTTGAGCAAGTCAACTAAAGGTGCACATTTGTACGTCTTTTTAGACATATGTATGTGTACAACACTGTGTATATGTATGTTATGTTATGTTAAAGTGGCTGCCTCCGCAGCCCAGGCGGAGGCTCACGTGGGCCTTAGTTTGGTCCGTTGTGATACCACGAAAAGAGTCTTGATTTCCCTTTCTGTAGATCGACCTAACCCAGCAGAACGGTCGCATCCCCCAAAAAGTTTTGTAAGAAAACTTCCGAGATACGACCGCTCCGCTGGGACGGGTCGAGGCAGGAGGCCCCAAAACACATATAAACCTTGAAAGGATCCGTCCGCCCGTCACCCCCATACAAAGTACAACGTATACGTTGCAACTCTATATGTATAAGACAGACAGACGTATCCCGCAAGATTCCATGTGTTTAGGGCCGGAGCTCATATACCCATGAAGCTAAACCAGCGCGCTTGTCTGATGTAGCGCAGAATATCATCTATATTTGCAGATACTAGCTCCGCGAGGCATCCAAAGGAGTGTTTGCGGAGACATCGGTACCTGGTTTTCGACAGAGCGGGACAGTGGCATAGATAGTGTTCTACACTTTCTATCTCCTCCTCGTCCCTGCAGCTGCGGCAGAAGTCATTTGTATACAGGCCCATGAGAGCGCCATGGGTTCCCATAAGACAGTGTCCTGTAAGAAGGCCCACTAGTGGGCTAATGAATAGGCGATTCAGATGAATTACCTTTTTTCGTTAAGTTTGGGCCAAATTTGCCAGGACGTTCTGCAAGTCGGCTCCATGGCCCATTTTGCGTCGGCTTGTTCTATGAACCGGGAACGCAGCCAGTGTTTGCATGTATTTAGAGGGGGGCTCACCCAGCTGCCAGAGGTGATTGTATGTAGACAGGTGCCCTTCCTTGTTAGCTCATCGGCAGCGCAGTTACCCGATACAAAACTATGGCCTGGGACCCATATTATACTCAGGCTGCACTTATCGACTAGCTTATTTAGAGCTTCCCTGCACTTAATCGCCACTAGTGACGACGTCTTACTACTTTGCAGGGATTTTATGGCAGCTTGGCTTTCAGAAAAGATGGAGATAGAGTTAGTCACTGGCAGGTTAGTCAGATAGCGAGCAGCTTACCAGATAGCTATAACCTCAGCCTGAAAGACACTGCAGTGGTCTGAAAGGCGTAAGCTCATATTAATGTCGAGCTTACTTGAGAAGATTCCACTGCCAACTTTGTTGTCTAGTTAAGAGCCGTCCGTGAAAACGGAGATTTCTTGACTTCCCGGTTCCACGCAATTTTTCCACTCGCTCCTCTCTGGGATCCACGTTTCGAACTTGTTATCCCAGCAAGGCAGTGGTATTGCGTGGTCCAGCTTTAAGTAAGAGTTGGGGAGTTGCTTTAGGATTTGGGTATGCCCAAACCTGCAGTCTCTCCAGGGTTCTAGTGCGTTGAGCCTAGCTGCGTTGCAACTGGCAGTATATTTCCCATACAGGTCAGTGGGAAGAAGAAACAGTATGGTTTCAAGAGCCTTGGTTGGAGTGGAGGGGAGGGCACCGCTAATAAGCATTGCTGCCATCCGTTGCACCTTTGTGGCTTTGGTTTTGTTAGATTCGATCTCGAGAGCCGGCCACCATATGGTGACAGCGTAGAAAAGTATAGGTCGCACCACTGCCGTGTAGATCCAGTGGACAATGTGGGGCTGAAGACCCCACTTTTTTTCCGATTGCCGACCTACAGGCGTAGAGCGCCATTGTGGCTTTCCTGGAGCGTTCCTCCATATTACGCCTCCAGTCCAGCCTTTTGTCAAGAATTACGCCAAGGTATTTAACCTGGGTAGAGAGTTTGATCACCCTCCCATTCAGAGATGGGGCGGTGAAAACCGGTATATTGCGTCTGCGGGTGAAGAGCACCATCTCAGTTTTTTCACTGCTGATGCTTAGTTCACATTCCTCAGACCAGGTTTTTGTTAGATTCAGCGCATTTTGCAAGAGTTCGCTAAGCACCGACGGATGCTTGCCAGTAGCCGTCAGGGCTATGTCGTCTGCATAGGCAATGACCTGGCAGCCGGTGTGCTTTAGTTTAGATAAAAGAGTGTTCACCGTGAGGTTCCAAATTAGAGGAGAGAGAACATCCCCTTGGGCGGTTCCTCTGTTGGTATACCTTGTAAGTGAAGAATTGCCCATTTCGGAAATTATGGTTCTTCTTTGGAGAAGGAGTTCAACGAACTCCACCAGAGGCTCCTCCACTCCCAGCAAACGCATGGAGTTCGTTACCGCTGTTGGAAGAACGTTGTTCTATGTCAAGAAAAATGCCCAGCGTAAACTCCTTGAAAGCAAGTCCCTTCTCTATCCCAGAGGTGATAGCGTGTAGAGCCGTCTCTCCGGTCTTGCCTTTGGAGTAGGCATGCTGGCTGTTGGAGATTAGTCCTGGATTTGCCGTTCGCCTAATGTAGGCATCTAGCAATCTTTCTAGGTCTGAGATCCTATGGGTTATTGCAGGATTTCCTGCCTCCTTTCGGTATAAAGACTACCTTTGCCTTGGTCCATTCCGTGGGGATATAGGCTAAGTTGAGGCATGCCTTGTAGATTTGAGTTAGCAGCGGACTTATAACATCGCTCGCTGCTTGTAGTTCGGCGAGGAATATACCATCTAGTTCCGGAGATTTGAAGGTTTTGAAGGACCTGATTGCCCAGTTAACTCCTTTTTTGTTGACTATGTGGTCCAAGGGCCGCGACGGCCTTGGGTCAGATTGCGAATTCGAGGGTAGGTATGGTTAAGAGGTGCAGCCCGGAAAGTGGGCCGTGACCAAGGTATCCAGGATTTCGGCACTAGATGAGGCCCATTTTCCATCAGCTGTACGAATAGGCGATTTTCCTCCGAGACTTCCTCAATATTGCTTGTGAAGTTTTTCCAGTATTCCCATTTGGCTCTCCTGGTCATAGGCCGGCAATTCCTTTCCTGGGAGGAAAACTCTAATGCTTTAACATAGCAAGCGCTCTCTCCGTGCCGACTACTGCTCCTGGTTAACTTCTTAAAAGATTTTAAGGCGTCCGTGTATATGTATGTGTAAAATATCAGCGTCAGGAGAATAAATGCGACATCACTTTTCAACTTTTAGGTGCATGCGATATATTGCAATACTTCTTTTCCCATTTCCGTTCCTGATTTTACTGCTTCATTCAAAATCATTCATACATACATACTTACATACATATATATATCTCCACTGCATATGAAAAGTTGTATATATTTCGTGTAACTCCCATAGCGCAAAGTGTCTGTCATTTTACTTCGCAGACGCTTTTATGTAGTTTTGGTGTTTCCTTTTTCTTTCACATTACTTGAAAATCGTTCATATGTATGCCCTTCCTTATACTGAATGTTGGCTACAGCATTTTGAATGAGAATGGGACTATTAAGATCACTTCACTATGCAAGTGAAATGAAGGTATCAGATTCAGCTGTTAGTAACCCAATATATGAAATATTCAACTCGATTTTTTTTTTAAGTCAACCAAAATGTTAAATTTTTTAGCCGGGAAAAGGACATGCCCATCACTCTGTCACTTTGCCCCTTTGTATCCGGCTATGACTTACACACATTCGAATACCAGCCGGTAAGCTTCTTATACAGCTATGGTCAGAGATTTAGCGCACTTTCCATTGTACTGAAAAATAGTACAGTAACTTTCAAGATAATACGAATTGCACAAAAAAATTTGAGGCTTAACAATAGTATTGTATTGCTCTCTTCAAATGACAAAAGTTTTTCTTTACATCCGTCTAAAGTGCATTGGACATCGATTTAGCGCACTTACGTTTGTTTTGCTATTACTTGCGATTGGTTGAAAAAGTTAATAGTTTTTTGGTTAATATTTAATAAATAACCTCTTCTCTGATAATTTTGTTAAATTTTCTGGAAGAAAATACTGTTCGGTTTGACAAAAAAGAACCTTTTTTAATCAGGGACCAATCAAGGGCAAAATTTCAAGAATTTTGGTATGTTTTCGAGAAAAATGGTGTACAATGCCCGACAGAGATGTGATTTCGAATCCGAATTTGTCAAAGCATAACAAAAAACTTAAAGATCCCCCTTGTAAAACTTTTCCCCACGGAGATAAAATGTTCGGAAGAAAGAGTAAAAAGCATACTTTTAAGTCCTTATCATTGAAAGTGGTTGAAATAATTTCGAAATTGTGCTCAACTGTGTCCAGAAAACTTATACGAAGACCCTTAAATGAAAATAAAAAGTATGGGCGCATAAGCAGGAAAACGCGCCTCCTAAAATAAAATAAAATAAAATAAAATAAAATAAAATAAAATAAAATAAAATAAAATAAAATAAAATAAAATAAAATAAAATAAAATAAAATAAAATAAAATAAAATAAAATAAAATAAAATAAAATAAAATAAAATAAAATAAAATAAAATAAAATAAAATAAAATAAAATAAAATAAAATAAAATAAAATAAAATAAAATAAAATAAAATAAAATAAAATAAAATAAAATAAAATAAAATAAAATAAAATAACATGAAATAAAATAAGTTAAAATAAAATAAAATAAAATAAAATAAAATAAAATAAAATAAAATAAAATAAAATAAAATAAAATAAAATAAAATAAAATAAAATAAAATAAAATAAAATAAAATAAAATAAAATAAAATAAAATAAAATAAAATAAAATAAAATAAAATAAAATAAAATAAAATAAAATAAAATAAAATAAAATAAAATAAAATAAAATAAAATAAAATAAAATAAAATAAAATAAAATAAAATAAAATAAAATAAAATAAAATAAAATAAAATAAAATAAAATAAAATAAAATAAAATAAAATAAAATAAAATAAAATAAAATAAAATAAAATAAAATAAAATAAAATAAAATAAAATAAAATAAAATAAAATAAAATAAAATAAAATAAAATAAAATAAAATAAAATAAAATAAAATAAAATAAAATAAAATAAAATTAAATAAAATAAAATAAAATAAAATAAAATAAAATAAAATAAAGCAAAATAAAATAAAATAAAATAAAATTAAATAAAATAAAATAAAATAAAATAAAATAAAATAAAATAAAATAAAATAAAATAAAATAAAATAAAATTAAATAAAATAAAATAAAATAAAATAAAATAAAATAAAATAAAATAAAATAAAATAAAATAAAATAAAATAAAATAAAATAAAATAAAATAAAATAAAATAAAATAAAATAAAATAAAATAAAATAAAATAAAATAAAATAAAATAAAATAAAATAAAATAAAATAAAATAAAATAAAATAAAATAAAATAAAATAAAATAAAATAAAATAAAATAAAATAAAATAAAATAAAATAAAATAAAATAAAATAAAATAAAATAAAATAAAATAAAATAAAATAAAATAAAATAAAATAAAATAAAATAAAATAAAATAAAATAAAATAAAATAAAATAAAATAAAATAAAATAAAATAAAATAAAATAAAATAAAATAAAATAAAATAAAATAAAATAAAATAAAATAAAATAAAATAAAATAAAATAAAATAAAATAAAATAAAATAAAATAAAATAAAATAAAATAAAATAAAATAAAATAAAATAAAATAAAATAAAATAAAATAAAATAAAATAAAATAAAATAAAATAAAATAAAATAAAATAAAATAAAATAAAATAAAATAAAATAAAATAAAATAAAATAAAATAAAATAAAATAAAATAAAATTAAATAAAATAAAATAAAATAAAATAAAATAAAATAAAATAAAGCAAAATAAAATAAAATAAAATAAAATTAAATAAAATAAAATAAAATAAAATAAAATAAAATAAAATAAAATAAAATAAAATAAAATAAAATAAAATAAAATAAAATAAAATAAAATAAAATAAAATAAAATAAAATAAAATAAAATAAAATAAAATAAAATAAAATAAAATAAAATAAAATAAAATAAAATAAAATAAAATAAAATAAAATAAAATAAAATAAAATAAAATTAAATAAAATAAAATAAAATAAAATAAAATAAAATAAAATAAAGCAAAATAAAATAAAATAAAATAAAATTAAATAAAATAAAATAAAATAAAATAAAATAAAATAAAATAAAATAAAATAAAATAAAATAAAATAAAATAAAATAAAATAAAATAAAATAAAATTAAATAAAATAAAATAAAATAAAATAAAATAAAATAAAATAAAATAAAATAAAATAAAATAAAATAAAATAAAATAAAATAAAATAAAATAAAATAAAATAAAATAAAATAAAATAAAATAAAATAAAATAAAATAAAATAAAATAAAATAAAATAAAATAAAATAAAATAAAATAAAATAAAATAAAATAAAATAAAATAAAATAAAATAAAATAAAATAAAATAAAATAAAATAAAATAAAGCAAAATAAAATAAAATAAAATAAAATAAAATAAAATAAAATAAAATAAAATAAAATAAAATAAAATAAAATAAAATAAAATAAAATAAAATAAAATAAAATAAAATAAAATAAAATAAAATAAAATAAAATAAAATAAAATAAAATAAAATAAAATAAAATAAAATAAAATAAAATAAAATAAAATAAAATAAAATAAAATAAAATAAAATAAAATAAAATAAAATAAAATAAAATAAAATAAAATAAAATAAAATAAAATAAAATAAAATAAAATAAAATAAAATAAAATAAAATAAAATAAAATAAAATAAAATAAAATAAAATAAAATAAAATAAAATAAAATAAAATAAAATAAAATAAAATAAAATAAAATAAAATAAAATAAAATAAAATAAAATAAAATAAAATAAAATAAAATAAAATAAAATAAAATTAAATAAAATAAAATAAAATAAAATAAAATAAAATAAAATAAAGCAAAATAAAATAAAATAAAATAAAATTAAATAAAATAAAATAAAATAAAATAAAATAAAATAAAATAAAATAAAATAAAATAAAATAAAATAAAATAAAATAAAATAAAATAAAATAAAATAAAATAAAATAAAATAAAATAAAATAAAATAAAATAAAATAAAATAAAATAAAATAAAATAAAATAAAATAAAATAAAATAAAATAAAATAAAATTAAATTAAATAAAATAAAATAAAATTAAATTAAATAAAATAAAATAAAATAAAATAAAATAAAATAAAGCAAAATAAAATAAAATAAAATAAAATAAAATTAAATAAAATAAAATAAAATAAAATAAAATAAAATAAAATAAAATAAAATAAAATAAAATAAAATAAAATAAAATAAAATAAAATAAAATAAAATAAAATAAAATAAAATAAAATAAAATAAAATAAAATAAAATAAAATAAAATAAAATAAAATAAAATAAAATAAAATTAAATTAAATTAAATAAAATAAAATAAAATAAAATAAAATAAAATAAAATAAAGCAAAATAAAATAAAATAAAATAAAATAAAATAAAATAAAATAAAATAAAATAAAATAAAATAAAATAAAATAAAATAAAATAAAATAAAATAAAATAAAATAAAATAAAATAAAATAAAATTAAATGAAATAAAATAAAATAAAATAAAATAAAATAAAATAAAATAAAATAAAATAAAATAAAATAAAATAAAATAAAATAAAATAAAATAAAATAAAATAAAATAAAATAAAATAAAATAAAATAAAATAAAATAAAATAAAATAAAATAAAATAAAATAAAATAAAATAAAATAAAATAAAATAAAATAAAATAAAATAAAATAAAATAAAATAAAATAAAATAAAATAAAATAAAATAAAATAAAATAAAATAAAATAAAATAAAATAAAATAAAATAAAATAAAATAAAATAAAATAAAATAAAATAAAATAAAATAAAATAAAATAAAATAAAATAAAATAAAATAAAATAAAATAAAATTAAATAAAATAAAATAAAATAAAATAAAATAAAATAAAGCAAAATAAAATAAAATAAAATAAAATTAAATAAAATAAAATAAAATAAAATAAAATAAAATAAAATAAAATAAAATAAAATAAAATAAAATAAAATAAAATAAAATAAAATAAAATAAAATAAAATAAAATAAAATAAAATAAAATAAAATAAAATAAAATAAAATAAAATAAAATAAAATTAAATTAAATAATATAAAATAAAATAAAATAAAATAAAATAAAATAAAATAAAATAAAATAAAATAAAATAAAATAAAATAAAATAAAATAAAATAAAATAAAATAAAATAAAATAAAATAAAATTAAATTAAATTAAATTAATTAAATTAAATAAAATAAAGTAAAGTGAAATAAGTATGTATGTTATAAGTTTGTGGTCATTGATTTTGAAAATCTTTCAAAAATTTGGTGGACTTTTGAAAATAAAAGAAAATGAATTAAAATTAGAACAAAGAATAAAAAATAATACAAAAAAAAAACGAAATAAAAAGGTAAAATAAAGATATTTTAAAGTAGATAATTTAAAATAAAACAAAATAAGATAAACTAAAAAAAATTAATTCGTTTCAATTAAAATAAAATTAAAAAAATAAAATTAAATTAAATTAGAATAAAAGAATTAAAAAACCACAATAAAAATAAAATTAAAAACTAAAATTACCTAAAACCAAACAAAACTAATCAAACAAAATTAAACTACCCAGGATATAAATACCTGTCCGATTTGGTTACCGACTGACTGTATACCCACATGCAGTTGTGCATTAAAAACAGGCCAACCTATATAGCTACATACAAACGTATGTTGGCAATGCCTACTAAATGTTTGCATGCAAGTTTTAACTTTTGTCTGTGCAATTTATCAGCTTTGCATCTGCTGTTTGTGGCATAAAATTCCCAACCTTTAAAATTCCATAAAATCTCATACATTCTGTGGGAAACGTAAGCAGAAAATAACACATTTTTAGTCCTAAGTATACAAGGAACATTCATTCAAACGTAATTTTACATTTGACAATTCGTTTCAAGCTTAATACTTATGTGTACATTTGAGTGACTAGAAAAAAGGAAAGGTCTAGAGGCTCAATTTTAGCTTTCATTTTTACTTTGGCTTGTCGGTCGAAACGCTTCAGGAAGAGTTCTTTATTCAAAGCCACTTACACAGAGCAGAACAAAGACAATTCGTTCTCAAGCCTCAACGGCTTTTTGTAATCGATGAAATTTTAGCTTAAATTTCAATATCGTGCTTTTGAATTGCAATGATATATAACTAGATCAAAATTTAGGCTAACAGAGCTTTTTTCTGATCACTCTAATATAACTAATATCTACACCCTCACAGATGTATGACTTTAGTTTGAAGTGCAAAGTTTGTTGGTGATGAATTGCAGCTGAGCCACTGACATTTGGCACACCCACACTTTCATACTAATGTTGGCTTTACTGCCACTGATGAGCAACAATTATTAATGCTACCTTACATTCTTCATCAATCTTCTCCTTAACTTTTACTACCTTTGGGAAAGTGAGCTCATGATCTACAGGGGCTTTTAGCATTTACTTTATCTTTCTCACATCATTCTTAATGAGAAGCAACAGGGAATGTTGTTTTTGTAAAAAGTTATGTTTAGCATATGGAGTAAGTTGACTTTTTGAACACTAAAATGGTATGAATCAAACAAAACAGATATAGAGTTGTTTATACATATACATATATTTAATTGATAAAAAAAAATCGATTGATTCTTGTTTGTTTATTGACCCAACTCTTCGCACGATATAAAAAAATTTAAATTAAAAAGTGAAATAAAAAAAAATAAAAATAAGATTATAAAAAAACTAAAATAAAACAATATAGATTAAAATTAAAAAAAAAAAATAAATAGACATAAAATAAAATAAATTAAAATAAAATAAAATATATAAAATATAACAAAATAAAAAGATAAAATAAAAAAATAAAAAAAAATTGTTAAATTAATAAAATAATATAAATAAAACGAAATAAAATAAAATAAAACAAAAAAAATAAAAAAATAAAAAAAAATAAAATAAAATAAAATAAAATAAAATAAAATAAAATAAAATAAAATAAAAAAAAAAAAATAAAATAAAATAAAATAAAATAAAATAAAATAAAATAAAATAAAATAAAATAAAATAAAATAAAATAAAATAAAATAAAATAAAAAAAAATAAAATAAAATAAAATAAAATAAAATAAAATAAAATAAAATAAAATAAAATAAAATAAAATAAAATAAAATAAAATAAAATAAAATAAAATAAAATAAAATAAAATAAAATAAAATAAAATAAAATAAAATAAAATAAAATAAAATAAAATAAAATAAAATAAAATAAAGTAAAATAGATAAAATAATAAAAAATAAAAAGATAAAATAAAAAAATTAAAAAATGTATTAAATTAATAAAATAATATAAATAAAACGAAATAAACTAAAATAAAACAAAAAAACTAAAATAAAACAATATAGATTAAAATTAAAAAAAAAATAAATTAAAGTAAAATAAAATAAAATAGATAAAAAAATAAAAAATAAAAAGATAAAATAAAAAAATAAAAAAATGTATTAAATTAATAAAATAATATAAATAAAACGAAATAAAATAAAATAAAACAAAAAAAAAATAAAATAAAATAAAATAGATAAAAAAATAAAAAAGAAAAAGATAAAATAAAAAAATAAAAAAAAATTGTTAAATTAATAAAATAATATAAATAAAACGAAATAAAATGAAATAAAACAAAAAAAATAAAATAAAATAAACTTAAATTAAATTAAAAAATAATAAAATAAAAAAAAACCAAAAAAAAATTAATAAAATAAGACCAAACAAAACAAAGTAAAATAAAATAAATAAAATAGAATAAAAAAATAAAATAAAAAAATAGTAATAATAATAATACAAAATAATACAAAATAAAATAGACAAGGTAAAATAAAGTTAACTAAAATAAAATAAGAAAAAAATAAAAAATAAAAAAAAAATAAACAAATAAACAAATAAATAAAAAATAAAATGGAAAAATAGAATAAAAAAATATTTAAAAAATTTAAGTAAAAAAAAATAAAAAAGTAAAAAAATAAAGATAAAAAAATAAAATAAAGTAGATAAAATAAAACAAAACAAAATGGAATAGAACAAAATAGAATAAAATAAAGTAAGTATATACATTTTGTTTCCCATTTCATTTTTTGTCACCTGGGCGGTTTACAAGGTTGCCACCTATATAATTCTTTTTTCTAGTTTTGTAGCAAAATACCCCAGTCAAAAGAAAGGTATTTTTAGCGACATGCCAACTAAAATATTTTCATGTAGGGTTGCCACCTAGAGCTGCCCCTTATATTTTTATATATTTGGATTATTCTGGGATCATTTTGAGATCATTTAGGGGTCACTTTGGGATAATTTTGGAGCTATTTTTAGATCATTTTGGGTTCAATTTTGGATTAATTTGGGACAATTTTGGGGTCATTTTCGGATCGTTTTGGAGTCATTTTGGGATCATTTTGGGATTATTTTCGGGTCATTTTGGGAACATTTTAGGGTCTTTTTGGGGTCGTTTTGGGATTATATTAGGTAGTTTGGGATCATTTTTGGATAATTTTGGGGTAATTTTCGGATCATTTTGGGTACATTTAAGGGTGTTGTAGGGGTAATTTGGGAATCATTTTTGGATAATTTTGGGATAATTTTAGGGTAATTTTGGGATTATTTTTTTTGGTAATTTTCGAGTATTTTTGGTTTCAATTTCGGATCATTTTGGGTACATTTTAGGTTTATTATTACAAAAGATGCCCGCTACTGAACAAACTTCCAAATGGATACCTCCCCCCCATATTACCAACATTTCATTTCACCATCAAATCAAAAAGCATTTGAAACAAAACGTCAGATATACAATACACGCACACACACATTTTTGTATTGCATCAAGTCAGCCGTATCTGAAATCATTTCTGCATAAATAAGTACGCAAATGCATTGCTACTTTCATTAAGCTACTGTGTAACAGAGATTTTCAAATGAAACGAGCAGCAACGTATCCATAGGCGACAACTATTAAAGGGTGTAAAAATATGATACGATTATTCCGAGTTTTTTTTTTTTTTAATTCACAAACAGTTGTTTTTTTTTATCGTGCTAATATATTTATTACATTGAGAGACAAAAAATTGATATCCTTTTTATAACGGTTTGCAAAATAGAAGTTTCTTTAATTTGTTTTCTTTATTCGACGCTCTTTCAAAATTTAAGAAAAAAAAATGTTTTCTTTAGATACTAAAATAAATTTCGATGAAACTAAATTAAACCAAAAACTCCTTTATAAACACCCTTTACATCAGTCACAGGCAATTTGAATGCAAAAATTCATAAAATTCTTTGAAACTGTCAAACGCATCAATAAATTTGTTCGACAAAGCCATATGACATAGGTAAAGGAATTTCATAATCAATAAATTTACAAATGGTTGAACAGCACGTTTTTGGTCATACTATCAGCATACGTCGTGGGGAGTCGCATATTTGATAACCAAAAATTAAAGCTTTCTACAAATAAGCGCATGAGAACGTTTGAAAAAAAAAAACAAAGGACAATATTTTATATTTGAACTAGAAATGCAGGATTAATCAATTAATGGAGCTTGCTAATTAACTTAAATTAAACTTGATTGATCAATTACAGATTAGTCGAAGCGATTGATTTGAATTGTATTCACGTCTTAAACAATTATAATCAGAAAAATAATTAATCAAAAATGGTTTTTAATCGCTAGAAAATACAGATTTGTGGCTCTCAAAACTCTAGTAGATCAGACTAGATCACTAGAAGATTAATATAGCACTTTCTCTCACAAATTAACTTGGTAGAGCACTACTTTAACCCTTCTTTGCAAGTAAAAATATATAAAGTTACATTATTAGAGCATTATTTTAACCCTTTACTTCCCCAGTTACTACATCAGAACACTAATTTAACAATTCCATATTCAAGTTATTTTAATGCACCAATATTTTAACCCTTTCTTTCCTTAATTACTATTTTAATATATAAAAATCTTGTGTCACGGTGTTCCTAAGCTTAAATCTCCTAAACGGCTTGGTCGATTTATATGAAATTTCGTATGTATATTTGGGAGATATGAGAATATTTTTCATGTCCTTAGGTGGTTAGTGTCTTGAATCCCAATGTGGACCAGCTGTGACCCTAGAAGGTATTTCTGAGATATGGGTATCAAATGAAAGGTATTAACAAGAGTTTTAAGGGGACTTTGTTTCAAGTCCCATCTAGGAACGCGTTTCCGACATATCCACCAAAATCTGGACCAGCTTTGACCCCAGGAATTGTTTGTACGATATGGGTATCAAAAGAAAGGTATTGATAAGAGTTTTCGCAGGGAGTGGTTCTAACTCTCATGTCCGAATCCGTTGGGCAAATATCGACCAAAATGTGGACCAGATGTGACCCTAGGTATTGTTTGTATGAGATGGGTATGAGATGAAAGGTGTTGATAATGGAAACCCTGTTTCCTAGATATCGGCTAAAATGTGGACCAGGTGTGACCCTAGAAAGTGTTTGGACATAATGGGTACCAAATGAAAGGTGTTGACGAGGGCTTGAAAAGGGTGGGGTTCTTAGTTCCATATGCGAACCGTGTTCCAAGATATTGACCCAAATAAGGAGCACATGTGAACATGGAAGGCGTTTCTGCTTAATGGGTATAAAAAGCGGTGATTGGGGTTTTAACAGGGTGGGGTTCTTAGTTCCATATGCGAACACGGTTCCGACATGTTGACTTAAATGTGAACCAGGTGTTACTCAGAGGATGTCTGTATGATATGGATATCAAATAAAAGGCGTTTGTGGGGCTCTTAATAGGGAGGGGTTTTAAGTCCAATGTACGAACACGTTTCCTAAATATCGACCAAAATTTGGACCAAGTGTAGGTCGAGAAAGTGTTGGTGAGAGTTTTTAAAGAGAGTAGGTCCCTGTCCCCAAAATGTGGATAAGGTTGGACCCGAAAGTGTTTTGACAATATGGATACCAAATGAAAGATGTTGATTAGGGTTTTAACAAGGTGTGATTTTTAGTTCGATGCGAACAGGGTTCCAGGAATTTCCCTAATGTGGAACACTTGTGACAATGGACTTTTGCGAGATATTAACCAATTGTTCTTTCCAAATTGTTTTTTAGGAAAACTTAGCTTTTAATGATGAATATCTCCAAAAGGGCTCATGGTAGGGAGCTGAAAATTTGTAAGGAGATATAAGATATCACTACTAACTCACGAAAATTTTGAGTTATGGGAAAAGGGGGCATGAAAACTCCCATACATACTTTTAAGCTAAATTCCTACAAAAGGGTGCATGGCAGGGACCTGAAAATTGGTAAGAATATAAACGATATTAATACAATTCGCAACTAAATAGGCGGGAGTTAGCGCCAAAGAGGCGTGGCAGTTCTAAGACAAACCTAATTCTTTAAGCTTAATATCTCTATGTGCGGTAAAGATGGGACCATTCAAATTGATATGAAGGTAAACGCCCATACCCACAATATATGTGGAGGCTATGGGGAAAAGGCGTGGCACCTCCTGCATATACTTACTTTTCAAGACTCAATATCTCTAAAAATGGCAGCTACCTGGGAATTGGTATGGATATATACGATAACAATAACACTCTCACAAATAAAAAAGGTCGAGTTATGGGAAGAGGGGAAGTGGCACCTTCCACACAAAGTTCATTTTTTTTTTCGAATAAAGAAAATCCGGTCGTAATCGGGAATTTTGGAAATGAATTCAACAAAAATCTATTTTGTGCAGAACGAAGTCTGCGGGGTCAGCTAGTAATATAACATTATTCTAATACTTTTTGCTCAAGTCACTTCATTACAAAATAATTCAACTTTTGCTTGTTGACGCTACTTTATTGAAATAACTCTTTGCAACAATATTGTAACCTTTCTGTAATTGCCCACGTTACTTTAACTCTTTCCGTCACGCTTTCATATATTTGACTGTATAATTAAAAAAGTTGTATTTCTGGATTGGTTTAGACATATTTATTAAGGGAAAAAAGTTCACAAACACAACTCACATAGTTTTTGAGATATGAGACGGGAAGTTTACTAATCGAGGTCCTCATATTAGTCGAACCCGAAGAGTTATGGAAATAGGTAGATACCTTAAATCTCAAGTTAGATATCTAGTAATGTAATAGCAAAAAAGGCATTCAGTTCCATTACACAGTTCTTGAATGATGCGCGCGCAAACACACGGACCGATAGAAATAAAATTGTAAAAACCTTTGATTTGGATTCTATTGGCTTCAAAATTACCCTTTCTATAAGTTTTTCTTGAATATCAGACATCGAATTGTAACAATTTTATTATATGTGCTTAAAAAAGGGTAACAGTTAAAAAATTTACGTTAAACGGTACATAAAAAAAGTTTTACGGAAGCTAGAAAAAGTGGTTATTTACACTAAGCAGCGAGACGGAAAGAGTTAAAATAACAATATTGTAACCTTTTATTTACCCAAATTCTTACATTACAACATTATTTTAACCCTTTACTTTATTAGAATAACATTTGAAAGCTGTTTTTTTGTTGGATTATTATTATAACAAATTCCTTCCAATATAACTTTATCATAACAATAATTTAACCCTTTCTTGCCCAAGTTACTTTATTAGAACATCTTAACCATTTCTTCACAAGTGCTTTTCATTTGCAATTCCTTCATGCCTTTTTACGCAATTTACTTCAAAAGACAATTACTTCACTAGACAATTTTGTTTTTATCATTTTATCTCAAGTAATTTCTTAACAAAAATATTTTAACCATTTCTTGCCAACGTTTGTATATTTTTTTAGGCCATAATGGCCTCGTGGATTTTTTATATATTTTTTCACCTCAGATGAGGTCAGTAAAGCTAAAATGGGAGAAATCGCATCAAATCAATTCTCTCTAAAAGATAATCTTTCTTTATTTCCTCGGATTTTAAATTCTTATACGGCAAAAAGGCAGCAATTCGACCCTAGATTAGCCAGCAAAACTATTTTTTTTTTTATTTCCTATCAAGAACACTTCATTGGGTGCTGTATGGCCAACCTTCGATTGTTTTTTTTTTCGCTATGCTCTTGCACATATTAGGGTGGGTTAAAATTTTTTTTTTTTGGCTTAGAAATTTTACCTCATAAAAAACATAAGAAATTTACTTAATCTAGGCAAAATTTTATATTTTTTAACATTCTTAATAAAACAAAACTTCTCCATTTAAACTATGTTTCTGGCCGAAAGAAAATATTTAAAAATTTAATTTATAAAATTTCAAAAATTTTCGTTGAGCCAAAAACCAGAATGTATTGCACTGAACTACATACACCATGACGTATACGTAACAATTTTGCTACACATTCGTTTTTCTGGCTCAACGAAAATTTGAAAAAATATAGAAATTCAATTTTTAGACATTTTCGTTGCGCCAAAATATGTAATTTGAAAAAAAATTACTTTGGAAATTTTAAAAGAGGAATTGAAGGAATATTAACCTAAACGCTATATCAGTGGAAAGAGTTTATATCTTGCAAAAATATATTTATGTCAAAAACTAATATTTCAAATTTTGCGAGAGCAATAAACTTTCAAATATAATTTCCCAAAATTTAAATTTTTGCACATTCATGCTTCTGGCAAGCGAGCGACGATATGTAGGCTCGTACGGCCAAGTAGATGCCCTTCAAAATGATAGGTTACCAAATGTGACGAAGATTGAAAGACCCACACATAAGTAGTTTAGTTTCAAAAGTTCTCAAGTTAGGTTATGTAAAGTAAGACAAATAATTGAGTGGGTGTATTTCAATAGTTCATTTAGTTGGTGCGTCGAGATATAAGTAGCATGACGATGTATGTATGTTTGGTAGGGTTAAGCGGCCATTATGCATACGTAGCATAGATTTGACTTGACTTGAGAACTGTCACTTCTGTTAAATGAAGTTTGCATGTAATCGATTACCCTACTTGACTTGACTTTGAAGTCTGTTAATTTTTGATTTTCTACGTAATTTCCAAGTTCAGTTTTATTCATATGGCAGCCTGCAACTACGAAAATTTTAACCTTTTTTGAAACTATATTAAGTAAACCAAAAATGCTAAGTTGCAGTTCCCAAGTCAAGTCAAGTATCCATAATGACAGCTTTATGCTATTCTAATATACGTTTGCCTTTAAGTTCCTTAGAAATTCCAAATAAATAAATGTAAGCAGACACAATGAAGTTTTAAAATTTGATTTCAGCTAGATATTCCTTTTGGTTTCAAGTTTATTTTTAGGCGCAGTTGACCTTTTCAACATACGGATACCCTCTTCTTCGATATTGTTGACAAACAATTCCCTAAATCTGTTGCATTTAAGTTCATTTTCCCTTTCAAACGTATTTCAACCCATTTCAGATATGAGATAAGAGATGGTTTTATTTAGATTATCGTTAATTTAATAATTATGCTGTATATATAAAAGCGTTTAAATCAAAAAGCTATACTAATTTTAGAATATACTGCGTCAATTAATAAATGAGTTTTAAAAAATTTGGCAGAAAAAAGCTAGAATTTTTTATTTTCTACCTAGTTAGACATGAGTGACAGCACCCATCATTTTTGACATATTGCCTTAAAGAATGTGATGGTACATAGTGATGTAAATATTAGCTGCTTTGTCATATTTCATTTTGTTCTTTTTGAAAGTTTGCTAATTTAAACTATACAACACCCATTTTCAATGACTCTATTGCTCAGCTATAGATTCAACTCTAGTTCAGGCCCAGGCAGCTAGTGTGACAATTGTCCTAAAATCTGAAAACCAGATAATTACGCTCTTTGCTTGGTCTCTAGAACAATGAAATTGTTGCTGCGCTTGTGACCAATCAATGGATGTCATTTGTTATGCTCAGTCACTCACTTACAAGCAACGACTCAACAACATACGTCGATGCCTCGGTGTGCTCTAGCTAAACATTCCCATTGCTCTCCAATTTCACCCCGAAAGGCAATGAAGCATATTGATTTATTCAATACCATAATTGTCAGCACTGATTCGGGTAAATGCTCTACGCTGCCGTTTTTTTTTTTTTTTTTTCGAAGATAAAAGATACTTAACCTAATATTCATACCCATATCATCACTTTCCGTCATTTAATTTGATGAAGGAAAAGTTTACGACCCGTTTGTTGGTAACGCTGATTAAGATATCAAGCAAATATTCAATAAATCAAAGACATTCACTTAAACAAAATACCTTTGCTAAGAATCAAGGCGAAAATAAAATAGATAAATAGATTAGATTAGAAATGATGCAGGGGCAGATCAACAAAAAAAAAAAAACAGTAACAATTCACACAAAAATTACGACAAAAAATACAGTTAAAATTATACAAAAAATAGTCAAAATTAACCAAAAAAAAAAAAAAAAATTACACAAAAAAGACAGTAAAATTCACAGACAAAAAATAAAAGTTACACAAAAAAGACAGTAAAATTCACACAAAAACACAGTAAAAATTACGCAAAAATATAGTCAAATTTACCCAAAAAAACAAAAAACAAAGTAAAAATTACACAAAAATACAGTAAAAATTACACAAAAAATACAGTAAATATTACACAAAAATACGGTAAATATTACACAAAAAATACAGTACAAATTATACAAAAAAAAAACAGTAAAATTCACACAAAAAATACAGAAAAAATTACTATAGTTAAAATTACACAAAAATTACAGTAAAAATTAAAAAAAAAAATATGGTAAAAAATAAACAAAACTAAATTAAAAATTATCTCAAATAAATAGTAAAACTCACAAAAAAAACAGTAAAAATTAAAAAAAAAAAAATATGGTAAAAGTTACACAAAATATTGGATAACTTTTTAAACGTTTTACATAAGTGATACCTTGATTACATGGCCCATACCAACAAATGTAGGTACATATATATTTTTTTTAAAAACAAGCAGCTTCGACAAATTAAATTAAAAATTAAAAGCCCCCCTTCCCAAAATCCTGGAACCGCCACTGTTAGGATGGGTATACACAATTCTATGCTTATTATTACGGAACCCCAAAACTCGCATACTTTTTCTGTACTTCATTAGCCAACGGTTCATTAGGCGCTTTGTGAACAGTCCATAGGCAAAACAGGCTTCCTTTAGTTCCAAGTTGATCAAATAATACATGATAAAGAAAAATAAACAAGGTTTACGATGCGAACAAAACTATGTACATATGGAAATATATTATACACATATTATGTATTTGGGTGACTCATATCGGCAAAGTTTATTTTCGACAACATACTAACTAAAATATTTTCAAGTAAAGTTGCCACCTAAGGTTGCCACTATATCGCAGTATATTTGTATATGCAATACTATCTCGAGAGAAGGGTTTAGGCATGCCGCTCGCAACCAGCAAGCTCTTAGCGAGGAACATATTCCTCAAACAGGCAAGGGACAGATGGGAAAACATGGGTACCTGCAATCATACAAAACTGGTGTGGCCAGAGATTGTCCCAAAGAGGTCGGAAGACCTGCTCAAGCTTAGAAGGGAGGAGCTCTCATTACTCATGGGACTTCTCACAGGGCATATAGACAAAGGCAGGCATGCGGAAAGGCTAGGCATAACCCATAATGATTTTTGCAGAAGCTGCAGAGTCTAGGAGAAGCCTGGAAAAATGAGGAATCTTCAATGCGAATGTCCCGCGGTGGCGAGTTATCAAGAGCTAAAAAACTAATGGCGTCGATATACCAACAGGTTATCATAACCTCTAACGATATTTTTAGCCGAGCTTCTCTTTCCAACTTGTGGTGTGTTGCTTTTTGAGTTTTTCCTACAAGTTGGCGGGACCTACAGTTTTTTGCCGACTCCGAACGGCACTTGCAAAGCAAATGAATTTTTTGCTGAGAAGCTTCTCATGGCAGAAATAAACCCGGAGAGTTTGCCAAACTACTGCCGAGGGGCGACCCCGTTTAGAAAAATTCTAATTTTTGATGTTACTTTTGCCGGGCATCGAACCGCCACGACTTGGTGTAGAAGGCCGAATACTTAACCGCTACACCAGAGCTAAGCCAAAGGATATTTTGCGATTCGCGGAATCCACGAAATGGTTCGAGTAGGTGGTCATTCAGATCCATGTGGTATCACAACGGGACCTATGGGACCTATATGTACTAGTCCGTTTACTAGTAGCCACTGCAACCTACCTATCTACCATCTCGAGAACGGCTTGACGGATGTCGATTTCTAAGGGTATCTACTCGTACTTGGTTGTTGCCACTTGGGTTTACAGGGTTGCCACCTATCTCAGTTTTTTTTTTTTTTTATTATGGAGCAAGATATGACAATATGAGTATCAAATGAAAAGTATTTTCGGCGACATGCCAACTAAAATATATTCAAATAGGGTTGCCGCCCATGTTACCACTTTATTCGTATACTTTTGGGTTATTTTATGATCATATTTGGATTATTTCAGGATTATTTAGGGGTAATTTAGGGGTAATTTTGGAATAATTTTGAGGATATTTTGGGATCAATTTGGGTTTAGTTTTGGATTTATTTTGGGTAATTTTCGTAAAACTTTGGAATCATTAAAGAGTCTTTTTCGGGTCATTTTTTGATCATTTTGGGATCATTTTGAGGTCATTTTGGGAAAATTTGGAATAATTTTTGAGTCATTTTTGGGTAATTTTTGGATCATTTTTGGGGCTGCTTTGAGTTAATTTTAGGGTTATTTTAGAATAATTTTGGGGTCATTTTAGGATCATTTTGGGATCATTTCGGAATAACTTTGTTGTCTTTTTGCACCACTTGACCGATTTCAATGAAATTTGGCATAGAGATAGCAGGCTTTATTTTAAGACTGTCTACTTGGGTGTTGCCACTTGGGACGGTTTACAGGGTTGCCACCTATCTCATTTTTTCTTGAATATTGAGCAAGGTATGCCAATTTTCTTCTTGGATTTGCTACTTGAGGCGGTTTATAATATATGTGACCTATTTGATATTTTTTCAGAAATCTATTTTTAAAAGTTTATGTCGGCAAGTAAAAATATTGGAAAAAAATTTAAAGATCTAAAACAGCTAATAAGAACTTAAAGATATTTATCTATTCTTATAAAGATAGAAAAAATATTGAATATATATACTTACAATGGTAAGAGGATTATAGCCAACAGTTGTTGTCTTGCGAAACGGATTCGAGAATGGCAGATCAACGTTAAGCAGCTTTCCATTATACAAATCGACAACATAACGGATATGTGAATTTGTTTCCGTACACGAATCGATTGCATACAAATGGCCACATACAATAAACATTTCGCCGAACTTCCGATGATCCAAAGAAATATTGAAATTGTATTGCATTTTCAAAGACTCCGAATCGAGCTAAAAGAAATAAATAAATTTGTTTTGAAACTACACATGTGTGCTCTAAATTAAGTGTTTTTGAATTCAAAATAAGCCACAAAAAGGTTTAAAATTATGCTTTGTAATTTCTTCTGTAGAATTTTTTTATATCGAAATTATAGTTAAAGAAAAGGCAAGGCGCATACGAAGACCAATTCTATATACCAAGTCTAAGTGGCATATATTCCACATTACAACGCCAGACACACCCTCATTTCCTCTGGTTTACTTCTCTTTAATGTTTCCCAGAGCGACTCAACATACGCTAGCAAACAGCCTCAACCTAAATACAAAATAACCCAGCATGGGCACATCATCTAATCTAAACGAATAATCTTAAACCGGATATAAAAAGCTGAGAGCAATCAAATGCTAGGAACAATCAAGCTTGAGGATGCTTAAGAATATGTTTATTTTACTTCAATGAGAGAAATAATCTATTTTTATGAATGTACATGAAACACTAAAAAAACTTTAAAGTTAAGGCTTAAGCTAAAATTTTTACTAGCGCACCTACACTTTTGTTGCGATAAAGTAATAAAAACAGCTCAAAAAATTATATTTTTATTACCAAGTAAGATAACATGTAGCAGCATATGCTCAGTTGACCCCAATCATCCTGCTTTTAGAATTAAGTTTTGTGCAGTATTATTTCTTTAATATATTTTGTTTTTTTTTAGAGAACTTCTTACAACTGGTTTTTGTTTTTTCAAGGAAAATGGAAAATTGCACAGAATATTACCATTATGAAATTCACTAGATTGTTGAGTGCACTTCCTTCCGAATGCTTTGGAGCACATAATGGCATACTTCAATCCTTTTGCAAAGACACAGAAACAGACAGACAAACCAACGCAATGCTATTCAGCGTAAAGCAGCTAGCTCACGGACTAAGCTTTATACTTATACATTTATATATTTATACACATTTCATGCACAACCGTCAAATTGTTTAAATCGATTTATTTCTATTTGAATTAATTTTAGTAGAAAATTTATTTTAATCAAAAAACAACGGTCTGCCAGAAGTTAAAAATTAAAAAATTTATTTTTTAAGTTATGCAAATTCAGTAAATCACACTTTAGTTTTCTTTAATTTATTTTTAATTTAATTTGATTTCATGTAATTTGATGTTATTTTAATTCGTTTATTTTATTTTTTTTTTTATTTTTATTTACTTTAATTAATTATATTGGTTTATTTTTTTATTTTATTATTATTTTTTTTTAATATTTTTTGTATTTATTTAATTTAATTTATTTTAGTTTATTTTTTATTTTTTATTTTTTTTTTTTTTATTTATTTTTTTAAATTTATTTTATTTTTTTTTAATTTAATTTATTTTATTTTTTTATTATTATTTTTTTTAGTTCATTTTTTATTTTATTTTATTTTTTATTTTATTTTATTTTTTTTTTTCTTTTTTTTACTTTTTTATTTTATTTTGTTTTACTCTACTTTGTTTTATTTTATTTTATTTAATTTTTTATTTTATTTTATTATTTTTTAGTTTTATTTTTTTTTTTATTTTTTTTTTTATTTAATTAAATTTTTTCGTTTTATTTTTTTTTATTTATTTATTTCTTTTTTTAATTTAATTTATTTTAGTTTATTTTTATTTTATTTTATTCTCTATTTTATTTAATTTTTTGGTTTTATATTTTTTTATTTATTTGTTTTATTTTATTTTATTTTGTTTTATTCTACTTTGTTTTATTTTATTTTATTATTTTTTTGTTTTATATTTATTTTATTTTATTTTATTTTATTTTATTTTTATTTTTATTTTTTTTATTTTTTTTATTTCGTTTTATTTTCTTATTCTTTTTTATTTTTTTTTTTTTATTTTATACTTTTTTATTTTTTTTTTATTTTTTTTTATTTTATTTTTTTTTATTTTTTACTTTATATTATTTTATTTTTTATTTTATTTTATTTCGTTTTATTTTTTATTTTGCTTTATTTTTGTATTATTTTTTATTTTGCTTTATTTTTGTATTATTTTTTATTTTATTTAATTTTTTTATTTTATTTTATTTTTTCTTTTATTTTTTTATTTTATTTTATTTTATTTTTTATTTTATTTCTTTATTTTATTTTATTTTTTTATTTTATTTTATTTTTTTATTTTATTTTATTATATTTTTTATTAAATTTTTTAATTTTATTTAATTTTTTATTTTATTTATTATGTTTTACTCCACCTTTTTATTTTATTTTATTATTTTCTTTTTTATATTTTTTTATTTATTTTTTTATTTTTTTTTATTTTATTTTGTTTTATTCTACTTTGTTTTATTTTTTATTTTATTTTATTATTTTTTTGTTTTATATTTTTTTATATTTTTTTATTTTATTTTATTTTATTTTATTCATTTATTTTATTTTATTTCGTTTTATTTTTTTTATATTTTATTTTTTTATTTTTTTTATTAATTTTTTTTTTGTTATTTTATACTTTTTTTATTTTTTTTATTTCATTTTTTTTATTTTTTATTTTTCTTTATTTTATATTATTTTATTTTTTTTTGTTTTATTTCATTTTGTTTTATTTTATTTTTTTATATTTTTGATATTTTATATTATTTCATTTATTTTCTCTTTTCTTTTTTCTTTTATTTTTATATTTTTTTTTATTATATTATATTTCTTTTTTTTATTGTTTTATTATAATTTTATTTATTTTATTTTCATCTAATTTAATTTAATTTTTTTTACTAATTTTATTCTTTCATTTATTTTTATTGTTTTTTATTCTATTTTTGTTTGTTTTTTTTTTTTTACTTATTTTATTTATTTTTATTTTATTTTAATTTTGTTTCATTTTATTTTTTAATTTTATTTAGTTTTTTTTTTTAATTAATTTTTATTTAGCTTAATTTTATTTCATTAATTTAAATTAAAATAAATTAAATTAAAATCCATATTAAAAAATGAAAACTCCTTTGCCAGCACGTTCTTTTCTGATGAAAGAAAACAACTCACCCCCAAAAATTCATTCAAATCTCCAGGACTCGATTCCTACTATTTGCCGATTTGACATGGAATGACCCTCAAATATATACACGAACGACTATGTATTTGCGCAAAAGGTAATGCTTATTCTATTTTTCTTGGCAACAAATGGCTAATACGATAGCAAAAGGAGAAAAGTGAACTGCTACAGCGAAGATAACAAACAAAGTAGCGCAACAAAATAAGGTTGCTCGTCTCTGAAGGACACTGCAGTAGGACAATAGGTAGTTTTATTAGTAAAAAGGACAAGAGCGCGCACACATGAATTCTTATGGTTAAACATATTGCGCTCACATGACTAATGCCATACAAAAGAAGATAGAAAAATATTTTATTCTATTCTATTGTCAAATAAATATGAATAGCTTTCATAACGAAAAACACTGAAAATTGAAAAGTAAAGCAAGGAATAAGCTGTCAAAGATAGAATAAACACTAAAAATCGCATGGAGTGGAGAGTCGTGAAAGCATTAGCAACCGCAAGTTTACTTTTCGCTTGAATTATTATATGTGAAAAAATAGAAGCATTTCCTATTGCAGAAATGAAACACTTATGTAAGTCGATGAACGCAGCAGAAGTCACTGTCCTCACTGACCAATAAATATTTTTCATATGGTTGAATATGGTGACACTATTGCATAGCACAAAACACGCACATTGATGTGTTCTCACAAATAGGTATATGTATTAGGGTGGGTCGATTTAATAACCCATAGCGTGCCATCGATTTTTCAATAGGTTTTGGGCTCAGAAAAAAAAACTTTCAGTTTTTTCAGATTTTTTTTCGACTTTGATTTTTAAATTTTTTTTCATGACCTACTAAAACAAATTTCATTTGATTCTAAGTTTTTCCGCCGATTGACAAAATATATAAAAAATTATTTGGAGCCTTGAAAATAAAAAAAGTAGAAAAATTCGATTTTTCGACCAAAACAAGTTCCAAAACCCGAAAATAAATTTTTTTTTCAAAAAACGACAAATTTTTTACATGTATGTTGAAAAAGCCCTTAAAAAATTACGAAAGGGTTAATTTTTTGAACAAAACACTCACCAAAACTGAAGAAATAATTTTTTTTTTTTGTTTTTCAAAAAACTGTTATCGACAATGTTTTTACCGGACATTTTTGAGTCGGATAGGGTATAAATGAAAATTCTAGAATCAAATGAAATTTGTCTTAGTAAATCATGAAAAAAACCTTAAAAATCAGAGTCGAAAAAAAATCAAAAAAGTGAAATTTCGCAACCTCGAAAGTTATTTTTTTTGGGTATGCGTAGTAGAACTTTTTTTTTCCTTTGTACTGGAAGCAAAATTCTTATAAACAGATTTTACTGTAATTTTGAGATTTTAATAAAAACAATTTTACTGTTTTTTGAATTTTTTCTTTTTAGCGGCAAAGGAAGGTGGAAGCAAATTTTCAACATTGAACAAAATTTTACTGGTTTTTGCATTTTTTTTTTAATTGGCAGTAAAACATATTAAATTATTTTAACTGTAATTTTTCAGTTATATTTTTTAAAATTATTTTACTGTTATTGTTTTCGAAACTTTTTTGTTTGTTTTGGCAGTGAAATCTTTAAAATATGTTTTCGCTATATTTTTCCAGATTGACTATAAGATGAATAAGCAAAGTAAGCAAAATTTTACTGGCTGTTGAATTGTTTTTAATTTTTATGGCTATTAAAATTTTTACCGTAATTTTTCATAGAAGACAAAAAAAAAATGAATGAGCAAAACGGACAAATTTTACTGTTTTTTTTTTTTTTTTTGTAATTTAGATAAAAGACTGATGAAATATTAACAAAATTTACTCTTTTTGAAATTTATTTTACTGTACTTTTTCTCATTTGAATAAAAGATGAATTGTCAACAAAATTTTACTGGTTTTTATTTTCAGTCAGTAAATTTTTAAAAAATACTGAATTGGTTAAATAATGATAAAGATTAGTAACAAATTTTTTTTTTTAATTTTTTTTTTTCAGTGCCAGTAAAATTTTGAGAATTTTTTTACAGTAACTTTTCTGGTTCTTAACAATTTTTTTTTATTTTTTTTTTATATTAATTGTCCCCATTTTAATAAAATATGATGAAATATTAGAACAAAAATATACTGAGTTTTTTGCATCACTAAACTTTTTTGATTACTGGAAAAATCAACAGAGAAACAGGACAAATTTTACTGTTTTTTTGTAATTTAGATAAAAGACTGATAAGAAATATTAACAAAATTTACTCTTTTTGGAAATTTATTTTACTGTACTTTTTCTCATTTGAATAAAAGATGAATTGTCAACAAAATTTTACTGGTTTTTATTTTCAGTCAGTAAATTTTTAAAAAGTACTGAATTGGTTAAAGAATGATTAAGATTAGTAACAAATTTTTTTTTTTAAATTTTTTTTTTTCAGTGCCAGTAAAATTTTGAGAATTTTTTTACAGTAACTTTTCTGGTTCTTAACAATTTTTTTTTTATTTTTTTTTTTTATATTAATTGTCCCCATTTTAATAAAATATGATGAAATATTAGAACAAAAATATACTGAGTTTTTTGCATCACTAAACTTTTTTGATTACTGGAAAATTCAACAGAGAAGATTAACTTACGTTGTTGGTTAGAACTGAATTTTACTGCAATAATACATTAAAAATTTAATGGTTGCCGAATTTTTTTAATTAATTTTTTATTGCATAATGCCCATCTAATTTTTTCTACTCACTCCCCAATGCTTCACATTCTCAACCATTTGTTGGATAAGTGAATGCATCAGTCAAAGTTGCTTGTAGCACGTAGAGCACCGTCATATGTGTGCTCTTAGAGGAACAAGTGATAAAAGCATTCATCACCTTAAAGTAACGCACTCTGACAATGGCCATGACACAACGTCAATAATGAAAGCTCTTCTTGTTTCAGCCCGCCAGCCAGTTAGGCAACAATAAAATTACTTCTTTGCGATGCAATATGTTGCAAGTGCTGTGAGAAGAAGAAGAAAAATGACAGTGGATATGGGCACTTAAGTATGTGTACCTACTACGTGTGTGATGTAAGTGGCCATCAAGTGCTAGAGTTGGCGTTAACCCAGTTGGGAATTGGTGTCTGATGATGTTGGGTTTTTTTTTAGGTAAATTTTTATTTAAACAATTGGAATGAGAGCTGCAGAAATCATTGCAAATAGTTAAGGTGGTACATATCAACCTCTCGTTTCTCTACGCTCCATGAAAATCCTGAATTTACTAAGTACCAGGAGACACCGGAAATTTGCAATGCCATTTTCATGAATGTGTAGTTCAATCGGTTGAAAATTGTGCCAGAAAAACAAATATGCTTCACATTCATGTTTCTGGCACAGCAAAAATGTCTAAAAATACAATATCCATTTTTTTTTTAATTTTCGCTGTGCCAGATGCATGAATGAGTTGCACTCGTAACGCCACCATAGCGTATACGTAACAATTTTGCTACATATTCGTGTTTCTGGCACAACGAAAATTAAAAAAAAAAAAATTTTTTAATCCAATTTTCAACATTTTCGGTGCGCCAAAAACATAAAGCCAAGCAAACGACGATATATTAAAAAAGAAGCCTCGCACTTGGGAACTTGCCAGCTCAAATGCTCCAATTTCGAGAAAACTTTTTCCAAAAAAAAAAAAGGATTAAATTTTCTTGACTTCATTTTTGTCTTACTGGGTAGCTCCTCACATAGTCCTTGCTCATACACTTAAATACATACTGCACTTAAACCGCACTTACCTTAGCAACCAATGTATTGTTGGAGTCATAAGTACTGTAGATCACCCACAGACCAAGCTCGTCTACATTGAAATCCATGTAATTATGGTCGGTAGAATAAAGACGATTACCAACAGCTGTGCCAGCATATGGCATTGGAGTACCTGCAACAAAAGTAATAATGCAAAAAGAAACAATGAAGATAAATGAATGAATAAAAACATAAACAAACAACGTTGTATGGCAGACTATTACACTATAAAGTTCAACTGGCTGCAGATATGGTATGGTACATTTTATAATATCAATCAATATTATTTATTCTAATATAAGGCTTGGAAGCCTAAGGGTGGGTATTTAATGAACATGCTCACCAACTTTGTCTTTCTCTTGAACGATCCAAGAAGTGTGACTGCGAGTGGCCTTGGATTAGACCAACTTTTTTGACATTTCTTACAACTTCATGCATCTACTTGAGCTAAAATCATCGTAAAACCATAAATCCAACAAATACCCATATCGGTGGTAGCCTAAGCTTACAGTAATCGATAAACATATCGATAACTCAATCGGTTTCGGAGATATTAACCAAAACATGAACGAAATTTATCTCAACTTTATAACTTGAATAGCTAAATGTTACTCATACGCCATGTATGGCCTATTAAAAAGTGCACTATAATTGCAAAATTTCAAGACATACACATATATTTTCACTAGAAAACATATTGTTACGCAATCCACTAAAATACTTTTCTAATTCCAAAATCCTTTTCTCGTTCTTTCAATATGCTTGTAAAGGATCCTGTTGTCCTTTGGAAAATTCAAAGATAGAGATTTGTTACACACAGTCCTTTATATATGGACACAATATTTAAATTTAATAATTCTCAAATGCTTAATGAACTTTTTCTCAAACTTAGTATAAGTCCGTTATACTGGACCAATAAAACTTCGCACACATGTTAAAACATATTTCGAGCCAATTTTTTTTCCATACATTTTTGGAACGCTCTAATGTTTGTATTTGCACTTTTACATCTCTTTAATACAAAATTACTTACTTATTTTCTTTAACGTTGCCAATTCCAGCTTGACGACCAAATCCGAACTAAATTGGTTATAGTAGAATGAGCCATTGTAAACGGCATGAGCATTGCCCTGAAAATAATTGAATATAGATACATTGTATAGCTACTCGTCGTAAATAGATAAATGGCAGACATAGCAATTAGAAAAGCAATTAACTAGAAAGCACTAAAAAGCATGCAAAATATATTTCATAGGTAATCTATTTATATTTAGGCAAATCATACTTCATATATGTACATATGTATGTCGTTTTCCTTTTAATATTGTCTGAAGGCGCCAATGTCTTTTAGTTTCAGTCTCGTTTCGGTTCACCTCTTACTTTGGTTTCTGTTTCAGTTTCCGTCTTGGTCCGGTTTAATATTAAATTTCTCCCCCTGATTCTATTGTTCTATGTTCCCTCTCGTTTCGGTTGAGATTTCAATTGGATTTTTGTTCCAGTGTCGGTCATGGTTTGGTTCAAATTTCAGTCAATTTTTTGTTTCAGTTTCTTTACCAGTTCAGTTCACCCTTCAAATTAATTGCTGTTTTAATTTCGTCTCGGTTTGGCTCATATTTCATGTTAATTTTTAGTCCTACCTCAGTTCAACTTTAAGTTTGGCTTTTGTTGTACTTTTTGTTTTCTGTTCTGTTCCAATTTCAGTTAGTTTTTGGTCCAGTTCCTGTTCAGGTTTCAGCTCCAGTTTCTGTTCTGGTTTCTCTTCCAGTTCGTGGTCCACTTTCAGTTACAGTCGTTTTTTTCTAGTTTCTGTTTTACTCTCTGCTCAAGTTTCTGTTTTTTTTCAGTTTTGGTTCCATATTCTGTGATAGTTTCTATTCCACTTTTGATTCTAATTTCTCTGCTAGTTGCTGTACCAGTTTCTATGTCAGTTTCTGTTTCTGTTCCAGTTTATGTTTCCGTTTCTGTTCCACTATTTTTTCCAGTTTCTGTTCCACTTTCGGTTTAACATCCTCTTTCACTTTCTGTTGCAGTTCCTCTACCACTGTTTGTTCCACTTTATGTTCCACTTTTTGTTCCAGTTTTCGGGTTTTAGTTCCCGTTTTTGTTCGGGTTTCAGTTCCCGTTTCGTTTCCACTTTCTGTTCCAGTTTTTTCGGGTTTCAGTTCCAGTTTCGTTTCCAATTTCTGTTCTACTTTTTGTTGCGTTTCAGTTCCTGTTTAATCCATTTTATGCCTGTTCCAGTCTCCGTTTCACTTTCTGTTTCAGTTCCTATTTTGGTTACTGTTCCAGTTTAATTAATTTTATTAATCTTACTAATATAAAAAAAGTAAGTTTGTGACTGACTGCGGATGTTTGTGGTTCTTTAACGTCTGAGCCAATGCCCCGATCTTTACAAAATTTTGCAGAAATTTTGAATTTTTAGGAGTATAAAGTCTGCAACAGGCATCATGAAATTTCGATATATTTATCGATAACAGAGGTATCGGTCAAAATGTGGTTTCGGGTAAACTTTGGAATATTCGCACAAGATTGGTAACTAACGACAGGGGAAGACTACCTTCATTTGGTCTCTGTTTCATTTCGATATATTTATCGATAACAGAGTTATCGGTCAAAATGTGGTTTCAGGTAAACTTTGGAATATTCGCATAAAATTGGTATCAAACGAAAGGCCACAGGTTTCATTTGGACTTTGCTTCATCTATGCTAGCATTACTGTGATAACGGCCGGACATAATAAAATTCAATTTGGAAGCGAAAATAAAGGCATTTGAAAAGGTTTTGGAGATATCGCTCAAAATGTAGTCCAGGGTAACCTTGTTAAGTGTTCGTTCAATATGGGCAGCAAATGAAGGGTAATGATATGTGTTTTAAATTGGTGTAGTTTTCAGTCCAATATGAGACCCCGTTTTCGAGATATTGATTAAAATGTCAGAGGGGCCCTCAATGGTATTAATGTGATATGAGTATTAAATGAAAGGTGGTGACAAGGATTTAAGATGTTTTAGTATTTTTCCCATATAAGACCAAAGTTTCTAGATATTGATCAACACATGGACCAGAAGTGGAGCTAGAAGGTTTTTGTAAAGAATGGGTTTAAATTAAAGATGTTGACGAAAGTTTTAAAGGGGAGTCATTTTAATTCATTTTGGGAGTGGGATTGAGAAAGGGATAGGGGTATGGATGACAATTAGAAAAAAATATGAAAAGAGTAAAGCATATGAAAAGTATGAAGGTGGGGTGGACGGGAAGAAGGTTATGGAGCTGAAATGAGGAGGGCCAGTCATATTTTATTAATGAAAAAAAAGTTAATGTTTGGGCAGGACAACGTCTAGCGAGTCTGCTAGTGATGAATAATTTTTTATTTTTTATTTGAATAATTTTTTATTCCAAATGGCTGAACCCTCATCGGCATATCATTGATACGACTACTTTTACTGAGCAATTTTCAGCACATACTTAAAAATTTTATAATTTTGAGTTAGCTCCTTAAAGTCTACTTAGTGTGCAATATGTTTATTTATCTAAGCATTATATCTCTGAATTATTTGCAAATATATGTATGTATGTATGTAAAGATAAGCACTTCTGTCATAGTTTGTATAACAAGGCAAATTAAAAATTTTTGACATTGCATTGCAAGGCCAAAGTGTAAGTGAATTCGGTGAACTGCTAACCATCATGGCTTATGAGCAAAAACTTTTCAAAAGCATA
>CAXKVI010000004.1:104238975-104271475 GCA_964058755.1 Campiglossa producta | reverse complement strand
AAATATGAGAGAAAAATCAAAGGCAAATAAAGGTAGGGAAAGAAAAGGAATGGAAAAGAAAAAGAATGGAAAGGGAAGAAAGGAAATGTAATGTATGTAAAGGAGTGGAAAAGAGAGGCAAATAGAGAAAGACAAAGAAAGGAAGGAGGAGAAAGGGAAAGTAAAGAAAAGGTAGCGAGGAGGCAGGTACGGAAAACAAATGAAAATAAAAAGAATGAAAAATAAAGGAAAGAAAGGTAACGAAAAGCTAAAAACAATAAGTAAAGGAAATTAATGGAAAAGAAAGAAAACTGAAAGAGTTACGGAAAGGAAAAAAAGAAAATAAGGAAACGGTAGAAAAGGAAAGGTAGGAAAAGGAAAGGTAAGGGAAGGAAAGGTAAGGAAAAAAAGTGAAAGAAAATAAAGGTAAGAAACAAAATAAAAGAACAGAAAAAAAAATTAATAAAATGAGAGGAAACTAAGGGAAACGAAATTAAAGCAAAAGAAACGAAAGGAAATTAAAGAAAACGAAAATAAAAGGAAAAAAGGAATGAAATGGAAATGGAAAGAAAGGACAGGTTAGAGAATAAAAGAAATAAAAGAAAGGAAAATAAAAGAAAAGAACAGAAAAGAGAGAAAGAAAGAAGGGAAATAAAATGAAATGAAAGAAGAGAAAGGGAAAGAAAAGGAAAAGAAAAGAGCGGGAAGAAAAGGGTATGGAAGGAAAGAAAAGCAAAAGAAATAAAATGAGATGAAAGGAGAGGAAAGGAAAGGAAAGAAATACGTATGAAGACTACCTAAGAAGAATAAATAATTATCAACATTGAAACTATATTACTGAATGGTGTAAAGAGGGAGGAAAAGGCAACATGAACAGGAATGTATAGAAACCAAAAATATAAAGAGTACATCCCGCAAAACTGAATTTTAATTATTTTACTTTTATACTATTTTATTTTATTTGTTTTTCAATAATTTTTTGTAATTTTATATTATTTTATTTTATTTTATGAAATTATTTTAATTTATTTTGTATTCATATTACCTTTTTTATTTTACTTTTTTATTTTATTTTATTTTATTTTATTTTATTTTATTTTATTTTATTTTATTTTTTTGTTTTATTTTATTTTTTTTTTTTATTTTTTTTTTATTTTTTTTTATTTTATTTTTTTTTTATTTTTTTTTTTATTTCATATTATTTTGCTTAATTTTCACTTTTTTTATTTTTTTTTTTTAATTTTTATTTTACTTCATATTAGTTTTTTATTTTTTCATTTCACTTCATAATTTAATTTTTTTTCGTTTATTTTATTTTATTTTATTTTATTTTACATTTTTATTTTTATTTATTCTATATTATTTTGCTGAATTTTTATTTTTTCATTTTTATTTTATTTTATTTTTGTTTATTTTATTATTTATTTATTTGTTATATTATTTTGTTTTTTTTTTTTATTTTTTCATGTTATTTTACTTAATATTATTTTTTATATTTTTTTATTTCAATTCATAATTTCATTTCTTTTTTTTTTTTTAAATTTTATTGTATCCTATTTTATTTATATTACTATATTTTCCTTTTATTTATTTATTTTTTTTTTCTTTTTTTACATTTTATTTTTTTTTTTATTTTACTTCTTATTATTCTTTTTTATTTTATTACATTTTTTTATTTTATTTTATTTTTCTTATTTTTATACCCAGCTGTACTTGTACACAGGGTATTATAACTTTGTTAGGATAACGGTTGGTTGTACAGGTATAAAGGAATCGAGATAGATATAGACTTCCATATATCAATATGATCAGGATCGAAAAAAAATTTGATTGAGCCATGTCCGTCCGTCCGTCCGTCCGTCCGTCTGTCCGTTAACACGATAACTTGAGCAAATAATGAGATATCTTCACCAAATTTGGCATGCGTACTTATTTGGGTTCAGAATAGATTGCTATTGAAAATGGGTAAAATCGGACCATAACCACGCCCCTTTTTCGATATCGAAAATTTCGAAAAACGTATAAAATGGGTTAATTCAATATTAGAAGCAGCTACAATGATAAAATTTGCAATATGTATTGATTTAGATGTTCTAAGGCCGATTTTTTAAAAATTTTTGAAAAGGGGGCGTGGTACCGCCCACGTATATTTGAAGAAATTTTAAAATTTTGACTCTTAATAACTTCAGAACAGTTTATGCTAGTATAACGAAATTTCGTAGAGGACATACTATTGTTGTGGTAAATTCAGCTATAGAAAATAAACGAAATCGCTTCGCGACCACGCCTACTTTTTCATAAAAGTTGTATTGAAAGGAGGTGGAAATATTGAAAAGTCCATATCTAATTAACTGATTTCGCTATAATAATATAATTTGGTACATACATCAACTTTCATATTCTTTACATAATTTTTTCAAAATTTTGGAAAGTGGGCGTGGCACCGCCCACTTATGAGTCAAGCAATTTTTATTAATTTTAACACCATTAACTATACAAAACAAAGAATAACAGCATTTTATGTGCACAGCTGGGTATGTAATGTTCGGTTTCACCCGAACTTAGACTTCCTTACTTGTTTTTTCTTTAATTTTTCTTTCGCACAAATCTAAAATCACGTTAACTTAACTTGAGTAAACGGATTAAACGTTGATTGTATTTCGTTTAGTTCAATCAGTGGCAGAGTTTTTGTAAAGACGTATCTGTCTGTGCGTCTCAATGTGAGTCGCAAGCAGCATAAAAGATGTATATTTCGCTGTAACTAAACGCAGATAAAACAATTTATTAACAGACTCTGCTGTATGCTTCGGGCCACCAAATAGGTAGCGGTAAATTTTGATTTTTAATTAAAAAACGGTATACTAGCAGCAGGTATAAATGTTTGTTGGTGAGTTCAAAGGAAGAACATACATAACTATCAGCGAAAGAGAACAAGAACGAGGAAATGAACTCAACTTCCCGAATGTGATAAGTTCAACATGACTAACAGCCGACAAACACATTCACATATCTATCCATAAGCTTAATGTGAAAATCTCATAGAGGCCGAAGTTGACCTGTAGGAAATCAATGGGGTGAAGTGAATCAATAGATAGAGTGAAACTGCATCAGTCGTGTCCATGAGTTTTCTTCAGTATTTTCTTCACGAGTATCCAAAGTGGGATAGACCAATCTCACAATTTCATTAAAAACAAACAGCTTCCCAAAACCACTTAATCGCTTTCCCTATAGGGTCACTTGAGCAAACACAAAAAAATGTTCGTTATCATTGGGCCATTGCCAGATTTATGCTTTTTTATTTCCTTTGCACACTTTTTCACTAGTTGTAAATTTTTTGTCTTCTCTTTTTTTCTGTATTCGCAATCTTATTCGCAAATGAAATTACCTTGGATCAGGGCAATGCTCACAAACTGGGCATTCACTTTCCGGTGGACGTTGTCCATAGACTTTAATTTCCTTTCCCACATATGGAATTTCGCTGTTTGGATCTTGCGCTAACAAATTTCAAGTAAAAAAAAAAAAAAAACAAGAAAAAGCCAATTTGGTGGCCAATTTATTAGTATGAAGGTTACCTGCAATGTGCTGTGTTCCTACTCAAATCTAGTTACACAGCGCACACTAACATACTTACGCGCAAGTTCAAAGTTCACCATTGTAGCATTCACCTCGTTACGAGCCACACAATAATAATAACCAAAGTCATCTTTGCGTAGATTGGTAATTGTCATTCGCATTTGTGTCTTGAAACTACTGCAATTTTAATGTAAAAATTTGATTTTAAAAAATTATTTATTTTTTCTCTTATAGGTATCTTTGTACCTGTCCGTGTAGGACTCTATGCGGTATTTGTCGCCAGGATCAAGCGTTTTACCATCGTAAGCACGTTCCCAATACTTGATGGCCTCAGGGAAAGCTTCAACCTAAAAAGAGAATCGAAATTTTATTATTAATTTGAATATTATAGTAAGAGAGACCCCATAGAAAAAGGGGCGGGGGACTGGCTGCATGTTGTCAATTTTTGTAGGACAACTAACTGTAAAAAACTAGCTTTTTACTAATAAAATTTTTGATGACGTTATTTTGACATATTTGGGTCGTCGGACCCACTTTATGTCACACCCATTTTGTAGGAAACATATATTCCAGAGTTGGTTACGGTATTGGCCCCCTACCTCCCGTCAGTTTTTTAGTCTCTTTTTTTATAAACCTCAAATTTTACTACGGCATAACATAAATTTATTTTTAATCCCCCCTACTATACTGCTTGCGCTCTTTCCATTCATTTTCAATTTTAAACATCTGTCAGTAATTCTACAAAATCTGCTTTACTTTTCTGTTAAATTTCGACAGCAATGCAATATTCCGATTTTGAACAGAATTTCGTAAAACTGCCACTACTTTTTATACCGCAAAGCTTTAGTTAACATTTCAAACGAAGAAAAACAATGAATTAAATTGACATTCGAAAATAAACATGCATATGAAATGAATGCAGGCGCATTTGTTTAAAATTAAAGCAGTTTCTGTTTTATGTTATGTTTTTCCTAGTGCTCTCTACCTGGTTTTTGTAACAAATGTTGCATGGGGGTTTCCAGGGTTCTGGCATTATTGTAATAAAGTAGTAAATGTGTCAAGCTAAGACGTCCATGCGCGCAGATGACTATTGAAATATAACACGTAAAGGCTAAGACAGTTGGAGTAGGTAAAGTAGCATGCGGTCGAATACTGTAAATATAACCAGTTGCGTGGTTTGTTTAATAGAAAAAGTTTAAAAAAATAAAAAGATAAATATAAATAAAAATAAAGTAAAATAAAATAAAATAAAAAAATACAAAATAAAATAAAAAAATACAAAATAAAACAAGTAAGGAAGTCTCTTTCGGGTAAAACGAACATTAAATATCCAGCGGTAGTTTTCATATGATTTTCGGAATATTCCATTTCGGAAGTGGGCGTGGTTAGGAAGCAGGTATACTCCCTATTATGCTACACGGCTAAAAAAATTAACCTAAATTTTAAACCCGTATAAAGATTAATCAATTTCTCAAACTTTTTTGTACAATATTTCAAACCGTCCAAATACCTACAAAGATTTTCAATTTCTTTTGGTTTCGATTTAAAATCTAAATGAAAAAGCTGTCTAAATTTTTTATTTTTGGTTTGTTTTAATGTAATTGAATTTTTCCCACAAAAACTTCATGTGCGTCATAGCTCAGCCGTAGAGCAGTCGGCTGTGACTCCTGAGCATTTTCGTTCGAGTTCTGTCAGCTGCTACATTTTTTTAGTTTTATTTTATTCTTAAAACTTTTCGGTCTAAAATTTAAACTTTTGGGTTTGAAAATTCAAATTTATTTTTGAAAGCTTATTCAAGATTGAATTTTGCCAACAGTATTTATGTGTGCGATGTATCTCAGTGGTAGAGCAGGCGGGCATGATGCGGGGAGTCTTGGTTCGAATTCCCGCCAACGGACAAAAAATTTATTTTATCTTTAAAAAATTGTTAAAACATTTCTTGTTTATAATTGAAACCCGATTCCTTTAGCCAATTTTCATGAAAAATGGTCTAGATTGAATTTGAATCCAAATTTGGTTTGGTCATATATGTAGTCCAAAAAAGTTTAAAATTAAGGTTCAAATTTTTAGCCGTGTAGTATACCTTGTACCAATTTCATCGTTCTACCGTAGTCAGTATAAAAGTTACGACCACTCGAATTATCAAAAATACCTCCCTTAACAGTGGGCGGTGCCACGCCGAATTTAAAAAATGTATCAACAAATCATTATATAATGATTAAATAAAATAAAATAAAATAAAATAAAATAAAATAAAATAAAATAAAATAAAATAAAATAAAATAAAATAAAATAAAATAAAATAAAATAAAATAAAATAAAATAAAATAAAATAAAATAAAATAAAATAAAATAAAATAAAATAAAATAAAATAAAATAAAATAAAATAAAATAAAATAAAATAAAATAAAATAAAATAAAATAAAATAAAATAAAATAAAATAAAATAAAATAAAATAAAATAAAATAAAATAAAATAAAATAAAATAAAATAAAATAAAAGAAAATAAAATAAAAAAATAATAAAATGATTAAATAAAATAAATTAAAACACAAAAATAAAGTAAAATATAATCTAATAACTTTAAACGAGCTAAACTTGTATATTTGTATATTTGTAGGTACGGTACTATATCGAGAACCGCTTTGACCGATTGGGATGAAATTTGGCATATAGATAGTATGATTGATTCTAAGACTATACACTTTGGGGTTGTCACTTGGGGCGGTTTACAGGGTTGCCACCTATTTAAATTTTTTTATTTATGGAGTTAGACATCATATGGTATGACATCATATGATATGACATCATATGATATGACATTGATATGATATGACATCATATGATATGACATCATTTTTTTATTTATGGAGCTAGACATCATATGATATGACATGATATGATATGACATCATATGATATGACATCATATGATTAGACATCATATGATTTGAAATCATATGATATGACATTCATATGATATGACATCATATGATATGACATCATGTTATATGACTTCATATGATTAGACATCATACGAAATGGCATCATATGAAATGACATCATATGATATGACATCGATGACTATTTCGATTTTATTTTTTGCTTAAAGTGTGCCAATTTACATATCTTTTACATAAGTCCGCGTCATATTTTCCATACGCTACACGGCATATGGGCATAGATTTAGGCGTAAATGTGGAGGTACTGTGTGTTTTACATTATTTGTATATTTGTAGGTCCGGTTTTATCTCGAGAACCGCTTGACCGAATGGGATGAAACTTGGCACATAGATAGTATGATTAATTGTAAGACTAGGGTGGTTTACAGGGTTGCCACCTATTTAGCTTTTTTGAATGAAAGGTATTTTCGCTGACATACCAACTTAAATATTTTCAAGTAGGGTTGTCCGCAAAAAGTCCATTACGGTTACGAAAATTACAAAATTTTAATAATTTACCCAAATATAAAGGACAGTGTAACACATCCTCACAAGGTTGGTAAGTAAAGTTAGCACTAAATTGATAGCACCGAGCAAGCTCGGTCACCCAGGTACTAAAATAAAGTTTAAATAAATCAACAAAAATAAAAAAAAATTTGATAAAATAAAATAAAATAACATAAAATGAAAAAAATTAAATTAAATTAAATAAAATAAAAATCTAATAAAATAAAATCAAATAATAAAGAAAATAAAATAAAATAAAAAATAAAATCTATTATATATAAATGCGCAATGCTTAAAAGTTGTCTCCCTTTTTTGCAATAACCACAATTATAAGGTATATAAAATTTGGTGTGTATCGATATGTCTCGCCGACCAGGGTGTCCGACAACAAACCAAAAATTTAAAAAAATTATATTATAATATGATTTGAAAGTCACACCACTACAAGTGCCAAACACGCATTCACTTTATAGAGATGCTGTTATGTGAAGACATGCATGGATGAAGGGGATATGTCGTATTCTCACTCAATTTCTGTTTTTGGCATTGGTGAAAAGTTTTTATGCATATCTATATTTCTGTCTAATCAGAAGCTGGATGTCGCGAAAATTGTAGAAGATAATTCATGGATGAAGGGGGTATGTACACAACTTTTCAATATAAAATGTGGAAGAAGGGGGCATGTTCCGTTTTTTTTATATAAAGTACTAAACATAAACTTATGCTTTTTAATGCATATTATGCAACGTCTTTTATGGCTTTACATAATTTTTATGTCAGCTTTCCATAAATATTTGAAAAAACCTCAAATGTTCAAGTAAAACTTTAAAGTCAATTTTCTCGTTTCACTCAAAATGCGACATACGCCCTTCATCCATGCATGTCTTCATGTGTGTATGTAGGTACACTTGCATTGTTGTGCTTGCATTCATTGCAATTGGGGAGTGTCCGAGTGTGAGTTGTTTTGTTGGCAGCAATAATAAACATGAGTGAAGAAAATCTGTGAGTGGGTATTCATAGAAGCAAATACTTGCTCAGACATGATGGCTAGGCTTAGTGAAATAAAATAATATGGAAAATTGATAAAATTAAAAAAAAAAAAATTATCGAAAGAGAGGTAATGAAAAGCTAAAAAATAAGTAAAGGAAATTAATGGAAAAGAAAGAAAACTAAAGGAGTTACGAAAGGAATAAAAAGAAAGTAAGGAAACGGTAGGAAAGGAAAGGTAAGAAAAGGAAAGGTAAGGAAAGGAAAGGTAAGTAAACGAAACGACAGGAAAATAAATCTAAGGAAAAAAAGTGAAAGAAAATAAAGGTAAGAAAAATATAAGAGAAAAGAAATGAAATAAAAAAAAATGAATAAAATGAAAGGAAACTAAAGCAAAGGAAAAGAAAGGAAAGAAAAGAAAATTAAAGGAAAAAGGAAGGTAAAGGAAATGGAAAGAAAGGTCAGGTAAGAAAATAAAAGAAATGAAAGGAAAGGAAAATAAAAGAAGACAACAGAAAAGAAAGAAAGAAAGATGGGAAATAAAACGAAATGAAAGAAGATAAAAGGAAAAGAACGGAGTGGGAAGAATAGAAAAGGAAAGAAAGGAGAAGGGAAAGAAAGAAAAGCAAAAGATATAAATTGAGATGAAAGGAGAGGAAAGGAAAGGAAATAAATACGTATGAAGACGAACTAAGAAGAAAAAATAATCATCAACATTGAAACTATATTACTGAATGGTGTAAAGAGGGAGGAAAAGGCAAAATCAATAGGAATGTATAGAAACCAAAAATATACAAAATATGGAAAAGAAAGGAAAATTTAAGAAAGAGTAAAAAGGTAGGAAAATAAAATAAGGTTTTGTGGTTGCATTTCAACCACTGGGCGAACTCTAGTAATAATAAAATGATAAAATAAAATAAAATAAATTAAAATACAAAAATAAAGTAAAATACAATAAAATTAAATGAAAAAAATCTGAAAATTTTATAATTTTAAATGATTAAATATTTCTATATCCAGAACTAACGCGGGAGCCGATTGGGCGTTCAGGGTTGACACCTATTCCAATTTTGCTTTTAATATTGATATAGAATATTCAATGAAAGGTATTTTCGGTCATGTATCAACGAAGATATTTTTAAGCAGTGTCGCCACCTTTATCAACCGATTTACTTGGGCGTTTCAACTTTGCACGGTTTACAGAGTTGCCACCTATTTGAAAATTTTAAAAAACTTAAGCTGATGACCCAACGTTCGCTTGCTTTACTTGCCTTACTTGACTAGGCTTACCTTGCTTTCATTTGAAAGCTTCTATAGCCAAATAGAAGCTACAAAAGTTCTCAAAAACACAGGATGAGACAAACGAGACAACAACAAGACAAACAGTGAAGCGTCTAAAGCGCTGTCAAATAGAGATTTGGGCTATTCGACGCTTTGAAGCTTTTCAAGCAAGCAAAGTAAGGCTGCCACTGGGCCAACTTTCATACATTTCAGTAGACTTAAAAACAGTTTTGACATTTCTCGAGGCAAATCCAGCAAAGCAAACGTGCATTGGGCCATCACCTTTAGTAGGATATTCCGACATGGGTATCAAACAAAAGCTATTTTGCTTTGTTTTTCAAACAAAACATATTTATGTTAGCCCATGAGTTGCCACTTACACCCCCCTATATTTTTTTTTATATATTCGCTATTATCGCGAAAAAAATATCACTTGACTCAAATGGACGAGCTTTTGAATATGGGTACATATCAACCTCTTCTATCTAGGGGTTGACGTTTAGGAGGCTTTTACAGAGCTGCCACCTATATGGAACTAAGAAAATAGAATGTTCCTTACGTTGTATTTCAAGGTAAGCTACTTTATTTCTCGACATCCGGCAATGCCTTGAAAACTACTTGAACAAAAAATGTATAAATACAGAAAACGACAAAATGTATTTACCGATGAGAACATGGATGAAAACTGCAGAGGAAAGCTTCGTCGCCAAGGTACTAAGCATTTTGGTGTGATAAAATAAGTAGAATGGAAAGTAAGAGACTATTCTACCGCTTTTGTTCAGTAAGGAAAGGAAGAGTATACAATTCGTATGACAACCTTGCAACTGGTTATAAAAATCATCCGCAAAAACTCATCGACAACGCTCATTGGGACGCCCAACTGATACTCATGCGAAGAAGCAATTTATATTGAAGTTGTAAGCGCAATTCATATTCAACGGAACACACACACACACCAACCAATCCCCCACAATGTGACAGCAATAACAGTTACTTGTTACTTTAAAAAATGAAATACAAGCACGTATTCACTCCTTGTGTTACAGCTACTCTACGGGCGGTTATAACTGCTTTTACTGATGAGTTGTGGGTGCTCGTATGCCATTGTGGAAACGACGACACAATGACAATAAAGCAATAATAAAGACAGTAAAAACATTGCTCCTTGTCACGATTAATTAAATTTCCTTACAGGTGAATGTCAATCACATACAAACACAGGCAATGTCGTTATGGCTGTATAAAATTACATGTAAGTATGTATGAATGTGTGTATGTTTATATTTGCTTCTCATATTCTTCGACATTTGTCTTGGCTCTTGTTCAACAGGCTGTGTGGTTGGAATGTGAAAATGTTTGGCGGCGCATTCAAGTCGTTCCTGTCTTTATTATGCTCGTTCTTTATAGTCCTTGCGTTGTTCGTTTCGTTTTTATGCTTGTTAAAGTTGTCGTTTGCCCCGGCTGGTTACTTTTTGTCTCTGTCTGTTTAATGTTGTTGTAATTGTTGCATTTGTTGATATTGTCGTTGTGGTTATTAACCTCGTGTGTTAAAGTTGCTGGCAAATTGGCTACATCACTTAACATGACATAGCTTAACATAAATATTTTCTTTTATAATTGGACTTTTTTGCTTTTTTTGTTTTTGTTTTTTTTTTTGGTTGTAAAATTTTTCGCTCAAATTTTTTTTTTGTTTTTTTTTTGCTGTTTACTTTGAGAGAATTACGCTTGATTAGTTAATTATAAATTACCTTGGATTAAATACTTGTTTTTGTTTGCCTTTGGATTATTAATTCGTTGAAAAGTATATTAAATTATTATTTACTAAGATTTTCAATATATTACAGTATACGAGAAAATCAACTTTTTTTCTGGATAATGTCCCATAAGAGATTAGGACATAAATAAAAAATAGCCTACCCCGTTTTTTCGAAGTTAGCCTTCAAAAAATTTAGTTACGGGCTTTCGAAGTTCGAAACTCTACCCTTCGAATTTTCGGGTTTCTAGTAGTTTTGTTTGTGGCCTTTTTCCCCTTCTCACTTGAGTGGTGTACTTTCTTTACTTGAAAGTATATGTATGAAGAAATATTATATAACTAAAAATATGCAGCTCTTAATTTTTTTCGAAGATCTCACTTTGGCCCTGTATAGCACTTCTTACATACATTTTTTAATAGAAAAACGACACCAATCAAACAAGAGAGGCAAGCAGGTCACGCCCACATTTTGCCTTTTTCAATTTTTTAAACCAAATAATCAGAAAACCACTTTCGAACATGGGACTTCGAAAGCCCGTAACTAAATTTTAGAGGCTAACTTCGAAAAAAGAGGAACGTAATTTTTATACCCAGCGAACTAGTACTAGTACAAAGGTATTATGATATTGTCCACATAACGATTCTACGTAACGGCACAAAATAATCGAGATAGATATAGAGTTCCATATATGAAAGTTCTTGGGTTGAAAAGAGGAGTTCATTAAGGCATGCCCGTCCGTCTCTCCGTCTGTCCGTCCGTCAGTCAGTGTACACAACAACTTGAGTAAAAATTGAAATATCTGCATGAAATTTTGATAAACAGGTTACTTTCTGGGCGAAATCGGATGATAACCACGCCACGTTTTCGATATCGAAAATCGCATTGACTCGGTATCTGAAATGGCTAAAATAATGTTATTTTATAGGTGAATCCCCCTGGTCATTCTCTTATGATTTTTGCATAAATTTTTATATAATTCGGTAACGGAAATGACTAAAATGATATAGTTTGGTAGGATGAACCCCCTAAAACCCCCTTTGATAAATTTTTAAAAATAGGCGTGACACCGCCCACTTTTCAGGGAAGCATATTTGAAAATTTCACGGGTCATAACTTTTAATCTGATTACGGTAGAACGATGCAACTTGACACAAAGCATACTAAATAGTATCGTTGGAAGTATACCTTATAAAATTGGATAAAATCGCCCACTTTCGATATCGAAAACTTCGAAAATCACCTAAATTGATAGAATTCGGTAACGGAAATGGCTAAAATGATATAGTTTGGTAGGGTGAGCCCCCTAGTCATTCTATTATGATTTTTTGATCCACTTTTACTGGAGGTATTTTTGAAAATTCGACTGGTCGTAACTTTTAAACTAATTACAGTAGAAAGATGAAGTTGGTACAAGGTGTACTAGCATAATAGGGAGTATACCTGATGTAATTGGACGAAATCGCTTCCCAACAACGTCCACTTCCGAAATGGAATATTTCGAAAATTATGTAAAAACTACCGCTGGGTATTTAACTTAGACTTAGACTTAGACTTCCTTGCTTGTTTCGAATGGGTTTAAACCAAAAATATGTCTAGGTAAGGCCATCGCCTTGAAAAACACGATTGGTAAGTAATACTATATCCAAATACTGCTAGAATGACTGATGAGTATCGACAAAAAATTAAATTATATGGCAGCCTAGAAAAAATGGCGAGCAAAGCTTGGTCGCCCAAGTACTATATATAAGACTTGAAAATTAGTTTTTTGAAAACTGCATTAATTAAACTTTTCAGATTTGAGAAGAAACAAAATTTTCAGACCTAAATATTATTTTTGTCTACACGGTTAAAAAAAAATATGTGCTAAATTTTTCAACTTTTATTGGACTATTACCAAACTTGGTTTCAAGAAAATTGTTTAAATGAATGGGGTTTCAAGTTTAAAGCAGTAACGTCTTAAAAACTATTTTTTTTTTGTCTGTTGGCTGGGAGTCGAAGCAGGAATCTTCGCATCATACGTGACTGCTCTATCACTGACATATATATACACATATATGTAAATGATGTGGGCAGAACTTAATGAGTTGGAAAAGTTTTGAGAAACAAAAAAATTCCGAAAAGGTTCTAATTTTAAACCAAAAAGTTTTAAAATTGGAATAAAAATAAAAAATTGTGTGAGTTGGCAGGCCTCAAGCTGAGGCGCTTTGAATTATGTACATCCGCCTGCTCTAGCGCTAAGCTATGCCTCAAACAAAATATTTGTGGACAAAATTCAATGATTTGAAACGAGAAAAAAAATTTAAACTGCTTTTTTAGTTAGGCCTTAAATCGAAGACAAAAGAAATTGAAATTTCTTGTTGAAAAAAATTGAAAAGTTAGAAATTTTTAGCAGTGTATCATTAAAATAAAATTAAAATAAATTAAATTAAGTAAATCAAACAAAATTAAAAAATTTAACAACAAAAAAAATAAAAAAAAAATTAAAAAAAAAATAAAACAAAAAAATATTAAAAAAAAAAAAAAAAATTAAAAAAAATATAAAAAAATTTAAAAAATATAAAAAAATAAAATAAATAATAAAACAAAAAATGAAACAAAAAAAAAATAAAAAAAGTAAATAAGAAAAATAAAAAAAAATTTTTAAATATAAAAAATAAAAAAAAATTTAAAAATAAAAAATAATACAAAAAAATAAAAAATTTAAAAAAAATATGAAAAAAACAACAAAAAATAAATAAAAAATAAAATTAAAAAATATAAAACATAAAAAAATAAAAAATAAAACAAAAAAGGAAACAAAAAAAATATAAAAAAAAATAAATAAGAAAAATAAAAAAAAATTAAAAAACTATAAAAAATAAAATAAAAAAAAAAAATTTTTAAATAAAAAATAATACAAAAAAATAAAAAAAAATTTAAAAAAAAATTAAAAAATATATATAAAAAAACCCCAAAAAAATTAAAAAAATATAAAAAACCCAAAAAAAAATAAAAAATTAAATTAAAAAATATATCAAAAAGTTAAGAAAAGTAAAAGTGCTGCTGAAATTAAATATTTTTTTCAAGACCGTTTTTCTGGATGTTTAGCTTGAAAAAATGGATTAATTATATCGTCGCTGATTTATGTGTTTCATACTAATTGGAGCATTTTGATACATTTAACAATTTTTCGCAGTAAAACTTAAACTTTTTTGGTCGATGTAATTCTTTTACGCTTTTATCCATAATAAATCTACTTTAAATATCACTAATTGGAAAATTGCGTTTTAAATTTTTGCAGCAGTTTTTTTTTTTTCTTCTTTGGACTGAAATATTTGCAAATAGCATACAAATTACAGCATTTCAGAAACATTTAACATTTTATTTAGCAAACAAAATTTATATTTACGACACTTGACTTTGAGTGGAAATGATGCGAAAATAATGCAAAAATGCGTGTATAAAACAAGAAAAAGAAGAAAAAATTTTAACAAATACTTTTACTACAAAAAAAATAAAAAAAAAAATTACAGAATGCAAAAAAACACCACTAAATTGAACAAGCGCACCCAACAATGGCTGCTAGACCGCAATTATTCCATAATAGCCACAATGGTTGCCATTGGTGGTTAAAACAAATTAAATTACAATCGAAATCTACAAATCATTAAATAATTTACGCACGCATGCGGTAAAGTCAATCGCAATTTTGTGCTACCAAAACAGCTATTCACACTACCATAGCTCTTATAATTTATATACACTTATGTTTTTAAAATTAGCATTCGACTTAGCTGTAATTACAAAAGCGGTTTGTAATTCATATTTATAATTGATACAAAAGATATGTATGTGTATGTGTGTGTATGCAGCGTTATTATGAATGCAAACAATGCATAATTGTTAATCTATTCAGTGCAATTTATTTTTATTGGAATTTTATATAGAAAATTTATAAAATATTACTCATACGCCCTGTAGTCCCCATGCGTATAGGCCGAATTTTTGTATATTTTAGAAATTTTTAGTTATTTGCGTGTAAGTTTGTCATATTTTTTATACCTAGTTGTGCAACAGCGATTTAAAGGAAATTTTCTATTAAGATAATATTCAGCATTCTAAGCTTTAGCATCTTCAAAAGCGTTGCCACCTAATTCAAGCTATTTAAATATTGAGGGAAATATGGCAACACGGTCATAAGCGTTTAATGTTATTGAAAAGGTTTTCCATCCGTTTAAAAATTAAAATAAAAAGAGTTTAGCTTACGAAAAAAAAATGTTTAATAAAGGGTTGCCACCTGTTTACTTTTTTTATCTATATTGGTAGTTTTTCCATAATTGGGGGTGTGATATGACAGACCTAGGCACGCAAATTAATAATTTATTTAAATTTGTAAAAAAAAATTGCCACATGTACAAAAAAAAATGTTATACATAGTAAAAAAATAATCCCCTAAAAGATTATGTGTGCAGCAACTCCTCTTTGTAAGTAATCTATTAACTAAAGAGGATCGCGTTTTGACCCCAAAAAGGTTTAATAGTATATTTAACCGTTGGTAACCGCATGTACAAAATTTCTTTTAAATACAGCAGGACGATTTCGAGGTAATAGCTGTTACCAAAAAAAATGGGATAAGGTGGCAACTCTTGGTGATAATCTTAACTGGTTACACTTTTCTTGTAATAGTACACGAAATATCTTTCACTAAATACCTATATTAGCATTTTTCAAACAATTTATACAATTTCATAAAGATGGAAACGCTGTTACAACTTCCTAGTGGCAACACCTATATAAAAAAGCTTGAAATGTCCAGTTCGAAAAACCGACAAATCGTTGTATCTGACAGATTCAAGTAATAACGCAGACCGCAATGTCCCGTATAATACCCAGTGAGGGTTCTTAGATCCACCCTTCTTAGATTTATGAGCCGATGCTCTTTGCGTTGGTTCTATAAAGAGTTTGGCCTGTCTCTGTCCTAGGCTTCTCAGCCAATGCTGCCTAAACTGTTTGCTTTCCCACTTGTTTATGGTCTCCTTTACGTGGGCCTTGGTGAGTCCGCAAAAGGGTTCCAGACCATAAAATGCTGTTAGAGCACCATGTTTTGCTAGCTGATCTGCTTTGCCGTTGCCGTCATGCCATTCATGCTCTGGGACCCAACCTAACAAAACTTTGTTTTTGGCTCCCAGATCATTAAGGACTGCGACGCACTCATCGACAAGCTTCGAAGTTATAGTGTAAGACTGCAAGGCACGTAGGGCGGCCTGACTGTCCGGCATAATGTAGATTCGCCTTGAGGATAGTCTTCTTCGGAGGCCTTCTCGCCCACAAAATTCTATTGCATGGATTTCCGCTTGAAGGATAGAGGGGTAGTACCGATTTTTTTTAAATTTGGTCCATAGATACCAGTTCCCGTTTTACCATCTTCCAGCTTCGATCCATCCGTATACCAAATCTCCGAATCGGATTCAGCATAAGGGTTCCCTGTGTCCCAGTGCACTCCATCTACGATCAGACACAGACTAGCCGATGCAGCTTACTTAACTTAGTTGCCGCTGTTCTTTGAGCAGTCTTAGGCAACCAGACTAGAGAAGCGTAGGTGACTATTGGCTTTACTACTGTATTAAATGACCAGTACGTCATTTTTGGAGACAGCATCCATGTTTTGCATAAAGACGCGACTCAAAAAAGGTTTGAATTAGGAGTTGCCACAGTAAAAGGTAGACTAATTGAGTTAATTGAGTTAACTCAAGGATAATCCTAACAGTTAACTCCTAAAAATTAAGCGGATTTTAGCGGATTTAAGAGTATAAAAAAATGAAAGCTGACAAGACTCTTAAAAAAAAATAAAAAAAAATACAAGGAAAATACTTCACACATAAGCTAGCGACCGGTAGATGTCGCACTAGACCAAACAACAGTGGCGTGTCCAGGATTTTTCCAACGGAGGGATGGGATTTTTTTTTTGGGTGAAATTTAAAATGAGGCACAAATCAACTAGGGCCATCACGTGTGTATGCTTTATAATAAGTTCTTATTTTTACTGAATAGAGTCATTATTAACTCTATTTCGAGTAGACAATCGACTACTATATTTTTTTTTTGATTTTTTCTCTACATGTTTTGTGCAATTTTTACTTCAACTTTTACTATATTTTAAGTTTTATTTTTACTATAGTTTTTTGAGTAATTTTTACTTCTTTTTTGTGCAATTTTTACTATATTTTTGGTTAAATTGTTAGTATATTTTTTGTGTAACTTTCACTATCGTTGAGTAATTTCGACAATTTTTTTTTTTTTCTGCATTTAAGTGAAGCTTTTAGTAAACATTTTTCTGCATTTAAGTGAAATTTTTAGCAAATTTTGTCCGCATTTAAGTGAAATTTTTAGTAAATTTTGTCTGCATTTAAGTAAAATTTTTAGTGAATTTTGTTCTGCATTTGAGTGAAATTTTTACAAAATTTTGTCTGCATTTAAGTGAAATTTTTAGTAAATTTTTTCTGCATTTAAGTGAAATTTTTAGTAAATATTTTCTGCATTTAAATGAAATTTTTACTAATTTTTTTCTGCATTTAAGTGAAATTTTTACAAAATTTTTCTGCATTTAAGTGAATTTTTTACTAATTTTTTTCTGCATTTAAGTGAAATTTTTATTAAATTTTTTCTGCATTTAAGTGAAATTTTTATTAAATTTTGTCTGCATTTAAGTAAAATTTTTACTAATTTTTTTCTGCATTTATGCGAAATTTTTACTTAATTTTTTCTGCATTTTTTCTGCATTTAAGTGAAATTTTTAGTAAATTTTTTCTGCATTTAATTGACTTTTTTACTAAATTTTTTCTGCATTTAAGTGAAATTTTGAGTAAATTTTGTTTGCATTTAAGTGAAATTTTTAGTAAATTTCGTCTGCATTTAAGTGAAATTTTTAGTAAATTTTTTCTGCATTTAAGTAAAATTTTTAGTAAATTTTGTCTGCATTTGAGTGAAATTTTTACAAAATTTTGTCTACATTTAAGTGAAATTTTTATTAAATTTTTTTCTGCATTTATGCGAAATTTTTACTTAATTTTTTCTGCATTTGAGTGAAATTTTTACTAAATTTTTTCTGCATTTAAGTGAAATTTTTATTAATTTTTTTCTGCATTTATGCGAAATTTTTACTTAATATTTTCTGCATTTAAGTGAATTTTTTACTTATTTTTCTGCATTTATGCGAAATTTTTACTTAATTTTTTCTGCATTTAAGTGAATTTTTTACTTAATTTTTTCTGCATTTAAGTGAATTTTTTACTAAATTTTTTCTGCATTTAAGTGAAATTTTTACTACATTTTTTCTGCATTTAAATGAAACTTTTACTAAATTTTTTCTGCATTTAAGTGAAATTTTTAGTAAATTTTTTCTGCATTTAATTGACTTTTTTACTAAATTTTTTGCATTTAAGTGAAATTTTGAGTAAATTTTGTTTGCATTTAAGTGAAATTTTTAGTAAATTTCGTCTGCATTTAAGTAAAAATTTTAGTAAATTTTGTCTGCATTTAAGTGAAATTTTTAGTAAATTTTGTCTGCATTTAAGTGAAATTTTTAGTAAATATTTTCTGCATTTAAGTGAAATTTTTATTAAATTTTTTTCTGCATTTATGCGAAATTTTTACTTAATTTTTTCTGCATTTGAGTGAAATTTTTACTAAATTTTTTCTGCATTTAAGTGAAATTTTTATTAATTTTTTTCTGCATTTAAGTGAATTTTTTACTAATTTTTTCCTGCATTTATGCGAAATTTTTACTTAATTTTTTCTGCATTTGAGTGAAATTTTTACTAAATTTTTTCTGCATTTAAGTGAAATTTTTATTAATTTTTTTCTGCATTTAAGTGAATTTTTTACTAATTTTTTCCTGCATTTATGCGAAATTTTTACTTAATTTTTTCTGCATTTAAGTGAATTTTTTACTAAATTTTTTCTGCATTTAAGTGAAATTTTTACTACATTTTTTTCTGCATTTATGCGAAATTTTTACTTAACTTTTTCTGCATTTAAGTGAATTTTTTACTAAATTTTTTCTGCATTTAGGTGAAATTTTTACTACATTTTTTCTGCATTTAAATGAAATTTTTACTAAATTTTTTCTGCATTTAAGTGAATTTTTTACTAAATTTTTTCTGCATTTAAGTGAAATTTTTACTACATTTTTTCTGCATTTAAGTGAAATTTTTATTAAATTTTTTCTGCATTTAAGTGACTTTTTTACTAAATTTTTTCTGCATTTAAGTGAATTTTTTACTAAATTTTTTCTACATTTGAGTGAAATTTTTACTAAATTTTTTTCGCATTTGAGTGAAATTTTTCCCAAATTTCTTGTGTAATTGTTACTATATTTTTTACGTAATTTTTACTATATTTTTTTCGGTGAATTTCTGTGAAAAATATGACTTTTTGAATTCTGAAGGGAGGGGTTTGAGTCAAAATAATAATTTGAGTGCCAAACAACACTAGATGTCGCACATCACATCAAAATCCGCTGTTCACTTAATCCTCAATGTTGTGTGTGTCAGGATAAAATTTGGATCTGATAAAAGATAATTTACGAGGGATTAAGTCTGTGGGTATCCATAGCACAAGGATTTACGGATTTAAAATAGTATAAAAAAATTTCCTTTTAAAAGGCACGTCAATAAATTCGCAGCTAGGTAAATAATATTCGGCTTCACAAAAACTTGGACTCCCTTACAAATTATTATTCAGCTTCACAAAAAATGTTAAGCAAATTTTTCAATTAATAAGGGATTACATGGAGTATGCAATAATCCTATAAAATAATTGATAAGGCATTTATGAAATAAATAGAAATTTTTTTTAAACGCCTAAAGGGCATACATTTATATATTAAAATTGTATAGGGTTTTCTATCGACTCAAAGTATGCACTTACATACAAGTTTATATTTTTTTTTTTTTTGAAATTCCCAATTTGTTTTGATACTTCGGATATGCAAAAAATTAAAGTCGACGGAAATTCGCTTTTGGACTCACACTACTAGAACTCGTGTGAAATACACTTGAATATTTTTGAATAATTTGCACATTTCTATGTGCATATTTTTTACATAAAAATTTATATATTTTTTGCAATTTTTACTTGTTTTCTATTTTTTTGTGCATTTTCCAATTTACTCACCAAACATTCCAGCGTTGCGCTTTGTCCATATTCAGCATAAATCATTTGCCTGTACACCGCAATCATTGGCGCAACTAAAGGTAAAACGAGCAAGTAGAAGCATAGAAAGAGAAATAAGGTAAAGAAACAAATTGAATTTTTTGTAGTTAAATATTTGAATACATTTTGCATAGAAAATAAAAATCTAAATATTTATGAAAAAAATACCTTGCAGCAAAATTTTGTGAAAGGCACATGGAAAGCTTTGAAATTGCTACAAGTTCCACTAAATAATAAACATTCTGCGCGCTATAGCAATGCACTGTTGAAGGCCAAGCTTATTCTTACAATTAGTAGTGCTCTACTTTAAATTGAGCCGTTTAAAGCACAAGTGCTTTAAGTCCAGTTTTCGTTTTATTTTGTAGTTAACTTCTTAGGCGGCGATATGAAGTTTCGATTGAGAGTAGAATTTGCGAAAATGGCGGATGATGCAACGGAAATTATGCAACGGAAATAGAAATTGTAGCCTATTTTTTCACCACGATATTTAGCTGTGCAAATGAAAGAGGAGGTGGAATTCTAGGATCTAGCTAACATTGCACAAATTTTAATGATTAGGCCGAGCAAAATTCATGGGTGTTGCCACTTATGGCGATGAACAGGGTTGCCACCTATCCCAATTTTTTTTAATATAGTGCAAGATATGCCAATATGGGTATGAAATGAAAGGTATTTTCGACCGTGTTCCAAATATGGTAATTTCAAGCAGGGTTGCCACTTAGGGTTGCCATCTAACCGCAATTGATTTATTTTTTCGTATATTTCGAGAACTGCTTGAACGATTTGGATAAAATTTGGCATAGACAATTTTATTCATTCTAAGATTATATACATGGGTGTTGCCACTTATGGCGGTGAACACGGTTGCCACCTATCCCAATTTTTTTTTAATATAGAGCAAGATATGCCAATATGGGTATCAAATGAAAGGTATTTTCGACCGTATTCCAAATAAGATAATTTCAAGCAGGGTTACCACTTAGGGTTGCCACCTAACCGCAATTGATTTATGTTTTCGTATATTTCGGGAACTGCTTGACCGATTTGAATGAAATATAAAATGTGGCATATATATACATGGGCGGTGCCACTTAGGGCGGTTCACAGTGTTGCCACCTATCCCAATTTTTTTTAAATATAGAGCTAGATATGCTAATATGGGTATCAAATGAAAAGTATTTTCGACCGTATTCCAAATATGATAATTTCAGGGAGGGTTGCCACCCCCTTTTCTCTTCATTTCCCCCCCCCCCCCCTCCCCCCCTTTCCTTCTACCACGCCCCTCTTCCTCTATATCCCATTCGTATTGGTCCCTCTTAATTTAGACATAATTCTACCCACGTACCGAATTCGAAGGAAAACGCACCATGTATAAGATATTTTCGAATTGATCGGTTCCCTAGTCCGCTTCCCTGAATTAAGAAATTGTGAATCTAAACCATTCTCGAATACACACTTATTCATATTTCGTAATTTCTGAATTTATTCTTAAGAAGTTAACTTCTTCCACGTGTACTGCCGACGCTAACGGGGTAACCCCTACCTCCCATCAAAACCGAATAAATAGCATAACTAACTTTTGAAATCAAGGGTACCCCCTATTTGTTGACAACACAAAACCTTCAATAACTCAGCTCTAGAAAACGGTGGACTTATACCACTTGGGCTTTAAGGGGCTCAATTGTTCCTAAAAATTGTAAGAATTTGAGTTCGCCACATTGTGTTACAAAGTTATCAAAAATTTAAAGACCACAAGCTATTGTGCAGAAAAAAAAATATAAAATTAATGGAAAAAATTTGCTATTAAATACTTACAATGAACTTGAACCAGGAAGGTAGCATTCGCCACCGGCGCTAGGCCATTGTCCGCAAAACATGTATAGGCAGCCATTTGATGTCGCGTTATATTGACGAATTTCAAATACGGGCCACTAATTGAGGACACTAAAAACGTCAAAAGAAATCAAAAGAAATTCATCAAAAAATAGAAAAGTTTTAATCAAAGGAAATTTTAATTCATTTTCAATGCTTTAAAGGTCATAGTTCAAATCAAAAGGAATTTAATATATATACATAAATGTAGTTACATAGCAAATAGTAAACAAATTTCATGCCGCATTTTCAAATTTCAAGGAAATTAGCTCATTAAAATTGGTTTCACATTTCTAGGAAATAAATCTAGCTCGCCTTAACAACACCCCCACCCACACATATAAACTTAGCTTATAGCATGGCTCCAGAATATGAGTTGAATGAGAACTTTTTGTATTTCTTTCTAAGATTTTTTCTCATTGATGAGATACATATTTTTTTCCGGTAACCATACTCGTAAAGGTGCATTTTACGGTAAATGTAGCCGTATCTATAGTCATAATAAAAACCATAACCATAACCAACGCCATAACAATAGCCGTAACCATAACCATAACTAAAACCATAACCATAACCCTTTCCATAACCATAACTAAAACCATAACCATAACCCTTTCCATAACCATAACCGTATCCATAACCATAACCGTATCCATAACCATAACCGTATCCATAACCATAACCGTATCCATAACCATAACCGTATCAATAACCATAACCGTATTCATAACCATAACTAAAACCATAACCATAACCGTATTCATAACCATAACTAAAACCATAACCATAACCGTATCCATAACATAACCGTATCCATAACATAACCGTATCCATAACCATAACCGTATCTATAACCATAACCGCATTCATAACCATAACCGTATCCATAACCATAACCATATCCATAACCATAACCTTAAATATAAGCAGAATTAATCTACCTTATCGCTAGCCCCATACCCATAACGCTAATCAGCTGTTCCAACCAAACTTATGGAAACTTAGGGAAATCAGTGTAATCGATTATACTTGCCATAACATAACGATAACGCGTTTACATTGATTTCCAACGGGTGGTTGTAACAGCTGATTAGCGTTATGGATATGGCGTTAACGTTAAGAAAGATTAATTCTGATTTATAACCGTATTCATAGCATATCGATAACAATGGCCATAATCATAATCATAACTATAACTAAACCCGTAACCATAAACGTAAGCATAACCATAACCACAGCTATTTTCATGTCAATAACCAAACCCATAATCATAACCATAACCATAATTGTATCCATAATCATAATCATAACCGTGTCCATAACCATAACCATAACCGTATCCATAACCACGATACGAAAGCATCGGAACTCTCCATTTGAGATTTTTTTAGCCGCCCTTGAAGCAGCTTTTCATTCCCTCGTATCTTTGTATCTGAAAGAACTTAAAAAGCTCTTTTTGAAATCTTAAAGCCGTTTTCCTACTCTACTATTCTTATTATGAGACCCCTCTAATTGCTTGAAATTTATCCGGTAGCTCTGATTTATACTCACTTTCAATGCCATTAACATTGATTGTATGCCCGTCATCGCGTCGCCATTCAATATGCGGCATCGGATTTCCACTAGCGGCACAACTCAAGTTCAACGTTTTACCCTCCTCCACAATTACGACGCGTTCAATGTTTGGCGCGTTCAAATCTGCAAAAAGGTAGCGAACAGAGATGGACAGAGTTAAATGTGGATAATGAATTCTGAGAAAGATGTTAAACGATGTGTTAGAGGGTATTTGTGTTTTTCCTAGAAAATTTAAGTGAAATGAGTAGCTTAACTTAGAGATAAAAATGTAACTTCATAGAGTATCTTAGGCCACAAATTATATAAGCAGCTTACAAAAAATGAGTTCTTATTACGGTGGCTAAAGAGTAAAGAGTAATTTAATAAAGTCATAAGAGTTCCTTGAAATGACTGTAGCTATATGCGACTAACTTACGAATCAAAACTTAATGAAATTTGCGGCCGTGTAAGAAGTATTCAAAACCGCGATTTTTACGTTGGCTCTTTTATTGAGTACCAAAGTATGAATGGTCCAGTAAAGAAATATAATATTTACCTGCAATTGATGGTGGAATGAGCAAGTCATTGGAGAAGCTGCCGTTTAAGAGCTGCACTTTCCAAGCGTTGATGCCGGGCACTCCAGGTGTGCCATCTTTACCAGACTTACCAGGGCGACCGCGTGGTCCCGCAATGCCTGAAAATTATAAAAAAGCTCTTTGTATTGTCAAGGCCTAGAATAAAAGTTAAATAGCTATATCGAAGCAAATCAATTAAAATGGAACTGCATTGAATTGAAAAAACTAAAATCAGAGAACTGCAATTATTCAAATTTTCATGAACTTAGTTTGTCGCTCCCAACGAAGACTAACACGGTTGACTTTTCTGCGTCGAAGACTAACACACTAACTGAATTGTGTTAGTTTTCATTTGACCCCAAAATTACAACTAAATAATTCATCCCAATATGACCCAAAAAAGAACCAAAAATGACCCCAAAATAACTCAAAGACGATCCCAAAATGACCCAAAAAAATATCCAAAAATGATCAATGATCATAAATTGACCACAAAATGATCCTAAAATGAACGCTAAATGAACCCAAAGAAATCACGAAACGATCCCAAAATGGCCCCAAATTGACCCCGAAACGATCCCAAAATGGCCCCAAATTGACCCCAAAATGATCCTAATATGACCCCATTATGACCCCAAAACTATATCCAAATGACCCCAAATGGATCCCAAAATGATCCCAATATTACCCAAAGAAGATCCCAAAATGGCGCTTAAATGATTCTAAAATGACCCCTAAATGATCCCAAAATTACCCCAAAGTAAACACGAAACGATCCCAAAATGGCCCCAAATTGACCCCAAAATGGCCCCAAATTGACCCCAAAATGATCCTAAAATGACCCCATTATGACCCTAAAAGGATAAAAAAAATGACTGCAAAGAAGAAACCAATATAACCCAAAACGACCCAAAGAAGCTCCAAAAATGACCCCAAAATTACCCTAAAGTAATCCCGAAACTATCTCAAAATGTCCCCAAATTGAGCACAACGTGACTGAAAATTACCCCAAAGTTATCATAAATTGACCCCAAAATGATCATAAATTGGCCCCAAAATGATCATAAATTGACCCCAAAATGACCCCTAATTGATCGCAAAATTACCTCAAAGTAATCCCGAAACGATCCCAAAATAGTCCCAATATGACAGAAAATTTCCCCAAAGTGATCATAAATTGGCCTCAAAATGATCAGAAATTTACCCCATAATGATCCTAAAATGATAACAAAATGGCCAAATGGATCCCAAAATGGCCACAAAATGACCCCAATATGTTTATAATTATATAACTACATATTTTAATTTAAATAAAATTGAAGTAAATTAAATGAAATTGAAGCGAATTTGAAAAAATTAAAAAGTGTTCCCACAAAATCAAAAATATTGGCTTGCTTTTTTCTTGTTCTAGTTCTCTTTTTCTGTTTTAACATCGGTTGCTCGCAGTTTAAAATGAGGAATTTTTCATAACAGATTTCTCACAATATCTGGTACCAGTTCTCAGATCACTGTGGTCAAAAAAAAAAAACTTTATTCCTCTTTGGTTTCAGTTTCCTATATCTCTACCTCATTTCTTAAAAAAGTGTATTCAGTTCAAAATTAATTTTCTTAAATTATCCCACTGCCAACTTTTATATTATGCCCATCACATAATTATTAGCTTCTGGCAACAGTAACTCAACACATCCAAAGTAGCAATAAAAGCAAAAAACTTTTTGCCAAAAGCAAATTACTAACGCAAGCGAAAGAAAAATATAAACTACAAAACAAAACAAAAATAAACTGTTATCAAAAGCAAAACAAATCTCAGGACAAAAACAAAGTAAATAACACATAAACCAAATAAACAGCAATAAATGCATGACAACAACAACAAAACTCAAAACAAACGAAAATAGATTGGTCGAATAAGCCAACAGCGTCGAAAGGAAAACAGTGGAAGAGTAAAAAGCAGAAAAAGTAGCAAAGTCAAAGTACGAAAAAACATGCAAACAAACATACAAACTACAATATGTTCAGATTTTAATTGTACCATGAGAAAGTGGCAACTTCAAGTGTTCATTTAGCCAAACTCCTTAAACTAAGCGAAACCCCCCTCAAAAAGTATAAATCTCAACAACAAAGTAGGTGGGTAATTTCAACTAAACGAAAAAAAAATTGTGAGAATTTTTGGTTGCTATGGGATCACGTACATACATACATGCCAAGTACTCTAATAAACGTGTACTCGTGCGCTCATAGAATTGTGTAAAGTCTGTTATAAAAGTGTAGTTCGAAAGTGGTTAAAGTTTCAAGAGCTTCTAAAGGATTCATTTTGTGAGTTTGCATGAAGCAGTAGCTGAATGTTTAATTTTGAAACTTGTTGGAATAGTAACTGCAGCTATATGATAAGCAAAGCAAACGTAAAACGTACATAGATATGTTTGAATGAGGGCAGCATTTAAATAGAGGTTTTACGGTTCAATGCAAAATTTGTGAGGTGAGTTGAGGAAATCCGATGTTTATACAAAAGGATGGATTTCATATCAAACCCAATATGCATTGAACCCGACCTCCTCGGAATTTGACGAAATTTTGCATATACATATGTAGGTACATCTTACCTACCCAAATACAACCTCATTTTTAGAAATTGCATTTTCGAAAAATTTATCGATATATTGGAAAGGTATTGAAATTTGGCTTTACCGATTTCAAAGATCTTCATACCATTAGAAAGGTATTGAAATTTGGTTTCAAAAAAAAAAAAATACACTGTAAAAATTTTTTAGTACACTGAAAAAAAAATGTTTTCCAAAATAAAATTTGAAATCGAAAAAACACTTCAAGATCAAGCGATTTTGAAAAATAAGAATTTTTTTTGAAAACTAAAATGGCGTATTTTTTCTTTTTTTAAATTTATTTAAGTAAATGCATCTCTTGGTTACTTTCTTATATGTATTTTGATATCACGCGTAAATTTGTATACCGCTAGAAAGGTATTAAAATCACCTTTTGAAAACATACATTGTAAAAATTCTATATTACACTAAAAAAAAAAATTTTTGAAAATTTTATAAAAATAAAATTATATAAAAATTTTGGAAATCGGTTGATTAGTTTAAGCGTGATATCAAAATATAAGAAAGTAAGCATTTACTTAAATAAATTTAAAAAAAAAGAAAAAAAACGCCATTTTAGTTTTCAGATATATATATTAAATAGACGTTTCTAAAAAAAGTTCTTATTTTGCAAAATCGCTTGATCTTTGATTTTTTTTTTCAGTTTCAAATTTTATTTTGGAAAACTTTTTTTTTTCAGTGTACTAAAAAATTTTTACAGTGTATTTATTTTTATTTTTTTAAACCAAATTTCAATGCCTTTCTAATGGTATGAAGATCTTTGAAATCGGTAAAGCCATTCCGTAGTAATCACACTTTAAAAATACCAAGTATCGTCATTTCTCGAATATTTTGGAATATTTCGATAACTATTTCTAGAAATGAGGTTGTGTTTGGGTAGGTAATATGTACCTATAGGCAAAATTTCATCAAATTCTGAGGGGTCCGTTTTTTCAGCCTTTGAAATGAAATTCATCACAGATAAGATTCGTAATCTTATAAGTCGTTGCTAAAAGAGTACTTCGAGTTTATTTCTCTTCAGGAGAATGACTTTCTAAGGGGTGCTTCTTTGGAATGATTAAAAAAAGAAGTACTTTCTTATAGAACAAAGATCACGCTACCTTTTTGGGTAAGTTTTTTCGGTATAATTTCGAAACTATTTCGGTATTACTCTCGCATTATTTCGGAGTAGTGTTCGGGATCAGTTCGGAAATTAAACTATATCAAAATAGTCTCAAAATGATTCCGAAAAAAATGTTGAAAGTATCCAAAAACAATCCTGAAAAAGTACCAAAGGATACGCAAAGCAATCCTGAAATGGTCCCAAAATAATACCAAAAACAATTCCAAAAAATGCCGAGAACAGTCCCGATAAAGTCCCAAAAAATAACCCCGAAAATTCCTGATATTTGTCCGAAAGCTATCCTAAAATGGCCCCGAAATTATTAGAAAACAATCCTGAGAAAGGTAGTAAATCGCTCCAAAAATATTACCGAAAAACCCGAAAACAGTCCCGAAATAATGAAAAAATAATCTCGATGAAGTCTTGGAGTTATACCGAATAAGCCCAGGAATGATACCGAAGAACATCCCGTAATTATGTGAAAACTAATGGCGGCGATATACCAACAGGTTATCATAACCTCTAACGAGATTTTTAGCCGAGCTTCTCTTTCCAAATTGTGGTGTGTTGCTTTTTTGAGTTTTTCCTACAAGTTGGCGGGACCTACAGTTTTTTGCCGACTCCGAACGGCACTTGCAAAGCAAATGAATTTTTTGCTGAGCAGCTTCTCATGGCAGGAATACACCCGGAGAGTTTGCCAGACTACTGCCGAGGGGCGAAAACATTCCCGAAAAAGTCTAGAAATGATCACGAGAATAATCCCGAATTGGCCAGAAATTAGTCCCGCAAAAAAATCTCGAAGTTATCCGAAAACGACCCTGAAATGATTCGAAAACCTTTCCGAAAACATCACGAAATGCTCGAAAAATAATTTTGAAAAATTCCCGAAACTATTCGCAAAAAAAATGCCGAAAAAGTCCTGACATGATGTGAAAATAGTCACAAAAAAGTGCCAAAAATAATTTCCAAAATGATACGAAAACAACCCCGAAATGATCCCAAAAACAATTTCGAAATGATCGGAAAACAAATAGTTTCGAAATCATCAAGAAAATAATCCCAAAAAATACTCAAAATAATCCCGAAAGAGTCCAAAAATCATCTCAAGCTCTTAAGTCGCTGAGCGGATGGGATCCCCGCGAAAGACACCTGCCACCCAACCTAACATAACTTATACCCGCTATACATATATCTCGAACTGAGCTAACGTCATCGACCTTTTAAAACTGTTGAATCGCACACGATCGCAAAACATTTCACCCGCCATGCAGCCTTTGACACCTAAGCCCTTCTACGCACTAATTAAGTCTCATAAAAACCAAATTCCAACTCACCTTTCAGTCCCCTCTCACCCTGCGGCCCTTGTGCTCCCTTCGGTCCCATTTCACCATCTTTACCATCCTTGCCATTCAAACCATCGCGTCCATCCAAGCCAGGTAGTCCATCTTTTCCGGGTATACCATCAGCACCAGCACGTCCAGGCACACCATCCAAACCAGGCTCACCAGGTACACCATCGCGTCCATCGAGTCCAGCACGTCCTGGTATGCCAATATCACCTTTGGGGCCACGTGGCCCCAGCGGACCATTTGCACCATCTACACCCCGAGGACCAGGTAGACCAACATCACCGCGATTTCCTTTTGGTCCAGGAATGCCTGGCAGTCCCGGAGAACCGGTAGTACCTTTGGGTCCGACAGGTCCCGGAGGACCCTGTGGCGCAGGTGGACAATAATCTTGTGTGCCTTTACAGAAACCGGTTATAATTTTTTCCTATTGAAAAGAGAATTTAAATTTATCTGGCTAGTTGCTCTCGTTTCAGTTGGTGTTGAAGTGTAAACAAAATATTTAAAAATATAAATCTAAACCGTATCAAATATTTGCTTTGCTTTACACCATTTCAACTTGAAACTTACCGGCACACGGCAATAGGTATTCAAATAAATCCATTCATCGCCACCTGGCGCTGCACCTTTCAATCCAGTTCGTTTGCGTATTTCCTTATCCTGCTCTTCGAGTACTTTTCGATGGTCCGGATTGAAAAATTCTATAAAAGGATCAGCTGCAACGAATAGAAAAAATAGAGAAAAAAATATATCAATGGAAAATGTACATTTTCAGAAGGGCATACATTGTTACATACACTAGAGCATGTGAACGCTTCTGTGTCCTTGAGGAAAATTGCTACGAAAACTGTAGTGTAAATCATTGCAAAAAATAACGAATACACGGTTGAATGAACTGAGCACATGGAGAAGCAAAATAATGGAAAATTCTACGTTAGCGAAAGAAAATGCTTGGAATAGGAGTAAATTACATTTTCGTCAAAAAGTGAGTTTTGCAAGTAAGAAGCTTTGTCTTATTTTGTTTAATTTTTTTTTTGAATTTCTAATTTTTTTTTCTATTTTTTTATTTGATTTGATTTTATTTTTTTATTTCATATTATTATGCTTTTTTTATTTTTATTATTATTTTTTTATATACATAGTATTTTTTTTATTTTTTAATTATTTTTTCTTTATTATTTTTTATAAATAAAATAAAAAAAAATTAATAAAAAATTATATAAAAAAATTTAAAAAAAATAAAAAAAAAAATTTTTTAAATAAAAAAAAATTAAAAAATAAATAAAAAAGTTAAATAAAAAATAGTATAAAAAATAATGTAAACTTAAAAAAAATTAAAAAAAAGAAACAAAAATAAAATAAAAAATAAAAATAAAATAAAACAATATAAGACAAAATAAAATGAAAAAATAAAACAAAAATATTTTATTTTATTTTATTTTATTTTATTTTATTTTATTTTATTTTATTTTATTTTATTTTATTTTATTTTATTTTATTTTATTTTGTTTTATTTTATTTTATTTTATTTTATTTTATTTTATTTTGTTTTATTTTATTTCATTTTATTTTATTTTATTTTATTTTATTTTATTTTATTTTATTTTATTTTGTTTTATTTTATTTTATTTTATTTTATTTTATTTTATTTTATTTTATTTTACTTTATTTTACTTTATTTTATTTTATTCTATTTTATTATATTTTTTTTTTTCAATTTTATTTAGTTTTTGTTTTACTTTATACTTAAATAAATATAAGACAAGATAAAATGAAAAAATAAAACAAAAATATTTTATTTTATTTTATTTTATCTTATTTTATTTTATTTTATTTTATTTTATTTTATTTTATTTTATTTTATTTTATTTTATTTTATTTTATTTTATTTTATTTTATTTTATTTTATTTTATTTTATTTTATTTTATTTTATTTTATTTCATTTTAGTTTATTTTATTTTATTTTATTTTATTTTATTTTATTTTATTTTATTTTATTTTATTTTATTTTATTTTATTTTATTTTATTTTATTTTATTTTATTTTATTTTATTTTATTTTATTTTATTTTATTTTATTTTATTTTATTTTATTTCATTTTAGTTTATTTTATTTTATTTTATTTTATTTTATTTTATTTTATTTTATTTTATTTTATTTTATTTTATTTTATTTTATTTTATTTTATTTTATTTTATTTCATTTTATTTTATTTTATTTTATTTTATTTTATTTTATTTTATTTTATTTTATTTTATTTTATTTTATTTTATTTTATTTTATTTTATTTTATTTTATTTTATTTTATTTTATTTTATTTTATTTTATTTTATTTTATTTTATTTTATTTTATTTTATTTTATTTTATTTTATTTTATTTTATTTTATTTTATTTTATTTTATTTTATTTTATTTTATTTTATTTTATTTTATTTTATTTTATTTTATTTTATTTTATTTTATTTTATTTTATTTTATTTTATTTTATTTTATTTTATTTTATTTTATTTTATTTTATTTTATTTTATTTTATTTTATTTTATTTTATTTTATTTTATTTTATTTTATTTTATTTTATTTTATTTTATTTTATTTTATTTTATTTTATTTTATTTTATTTTATTTTATTTTATTTTATTTTATTTTATTTTATTTTATTTTATTTTATTTTATTTTATTTTATTTTATTTTATTTTATTTTATTTTATTTTATTTTATTTTATTTTATTTTATTTTATTTTATTTTATTTTATTTTATTTTATTTTATTTTATTTTATTTTATTTTATTTTATTTTATTTTATTTTATTTTATTTTATTTTATTTTATTTTATTTTATTTTATTTTATTTTATTTTATTTTATTTTATTTTATTTTATTTTATTTTATTTTATTTTATTTTATTTTATTTTATTTTATTTTATTTTATTTTATTTTATTTTATTTTATTTTATTTTATTTTATTTTATTTTATTTTATTTTATTTTATTTTATTTTATTTTATTTTATTTTATTTTATTTTATTTTATTTTATTTTATTTTATTTTATTTTATTTTATTTTATTTTATTTTATTTTATTTTATTTTATTTTATTTTATTTTATTTTATTTTATTTTATTTTATTTTATTTTATTTTATTTTATTTTATTTTATTTTATTTTATTTTATTTTATTTTATTTTATTTTATTTTATTTTATTTTATTTTATTTTAT
>CAXKVI010000004.1:104177333-104219833 GCA_964058755.1 Campiglossa producta | reverse complement strand
ATTTGGTCAGCTAAGTGGAGAGTCGTATTTTCTCAGTGGTCTCAGCTAGCTTTTATAAGTCGCCGATGAAAGTTTTGAGATACTGAAAAATTTTAAATAAAAACAAGTAAGGAAGTTTAAGTTCGGATAAACCGAACATTAAATACCCAGCGGCAGTTTTCAAATGATTTTCGAAATTTCGGAAGTGGGCGTCGTTGGGAAGCGATTTCGTCCAATTACATCAGGTATAATCCCTATTATGCTAGTATGCCTTGTACCAATTTCATCGTTCTACCGCCTACTTTTAAAAATTTATCATAAAATCTTAATAGCCATTCCCGTTACCGTATTATGTCCATTTAGGTGATTTTCGAAGTTTTCGATATCGAAAGTGGGCATAGTTGGAGGGCGATTTTATCCAATTTCATCAGGTATACTCCCAACGATACTAGTATGCTTTGTGTCAAATTTCATCGTTCCATCGAAATCAGTTTAAAAGTTACGACCACTCGAATTTTCAAAAATGCCTCCCTTAAAAGTGCGCGGTGCCACTCCCACTTAAAAAATTTATGAAAAAATCATAAGAGAATGACCATGGGGATTCACCTATAAAATTATATCATTTTAGCCATTTCAGCTGCCGAGATATGTCAATTTGTGTAATTTTCGAAATTTTCGATATCGAAAAAGGGGACGTGGGTTTCATCCGATTTCGCCCATTTTCAATAGCAACCTACCTTGGCCAGAAAGTAACCTGTATACATAATTTCATGCAAATATCTCAATTTTTACTCAAGTTATCGTGTACACGGACAGACGGACGGACATGCCGTCATGAACTTTTTTTCCAACCTAAGAACTTTCATATATGGAACTCTATATCTATCTCGATAATTTTGGCCGTTACGTAGTACCGTTATGTGGACAAAATTATAATACCCTTGTACTAGTACTAGTACTCTGGGTATAATAATCAGTAAGCGGAAAAACGTTCTCTACAATAATGTTTTTTTTTTTTTGCCTTCCTGGACATTTTTGATTTGGTCACTTACAACATTATTACCGATTATGATTCAATTTTTGAAAAAGTTTTGAGAGAGTGAAAAATTTTAAATAAAAATTTAATTTTATAAGCCAAATAAATATTTGCAATCCAATACATAAAATTCAGTTGGATTATTCCTCAATCTGGAAGCCCGGATACCCGGCATATCCCTAATAATGGCACAAGCACAATACGTGATTGATGATATGGATATCTGACCGATCTCTGCTTTAACAAATATTTGCGAACAGATTGAGGCAAAATTTAAATGGTACTTTAATATTTAAAAGAGAAATTACGAAAACAAAAATCGACTCTAAGAATGACGCATTGCCTAACCCGGTTTGTCTCAAAGCCAAAATTTACAAGAGATGGGGAAAAATCGTTCCATAATAATTCAGGAGAATTCATCTTACTTTAGATAGTGGCCCGGTCAAATTAAACAGAAATTCCCACAGAGCCCAAAATTGTATAGAGCTTAGGTTTGGTGTCAGTTTGGATTTTTTCGAAAAAGGTAAGTTTTTTTCGAAAAATTACCTGATACCAAGTTGTAGACCTAGCTCTGGGAATTCAGGATTTTTCTCGAAAATTTTAGTATACGTAGAAAAATTTCCTTTCACCGTCCATTTGTCACGAATTTTCCCATCGACAATGAAATTAGTTAGTTTTTCAAAGGCTATAGTTTTCGAGCTAGAGCCACCGTTTCTCAATGGATAATATCAAAAACTATTATTCCGATAAATTTAGTATAAAAAAAATTCCGACAGCCAAATTTTTGTTCAGAGCTTGGGTTCAGTTGGTGCCTTGGGGTTATTTTGTACAAGAAGCTGTCAAGGAAGCTCAATGTAGAGAACAGGGCTAGAAAAGCTTCGGTCGCTTTGTGTTGTTGTAGAGGGGCCATTGGTAAACGATGGGGACTCTCTCCAAGGGCGGGGCTTTGGTTGTACGAGATGGTTGTGAAACCTATTTTATTTTATTGTGTACTGCTCTGATGGGGCGCACTAGACACGGCTTCCTTCATGAAAAAGGGGGTCACGGTATAGCGAATGACCATGGTTGGGACCATGCGGATCACTCCTATCCTGGAATTGAATGTTATGCTCAATCTGCACCCAGTTGACATTGTAGGTAAAATAGGCGCAGTTCGGGCTGCATTCAGGCTCCGAGACGACGTTGGATATAAACTTGCACAGTATAGTATGGCCATTTTAATATTCTATCCATTTTTTAATTCTTTCCTAACGGGACAGATTACTGTGCACCGATCTCTACTCCGGCAAAGGTTTTTCGGCCTACATACCCGCAAGGGACGAGTGGGCAAGCGGATAACTTAATTGAGGGCGGATTTGGCACACCTGTTTACAGAAGGATCAAAGCTCGATGGATGTGTTGGGGAGGGGGTGTTTTCCGTCAGGAACTTGGGGTTAGCAGAGAATTTAGGCTACCCGACCATTGTAGCGTTCTTCAAGCGGACGTCGCCGCCATAAAGGATGCGGTGGATGGAATGCTGTCCAGCGCATTCGCTGTCAAGGAGTACAACATCTACTCCGATAGTCAAACGGCAATTAGGGCGCTGAGTGCAAGCAACGTTCGTTCGAAGACAGTCAACGAATGCCTGGAGTCGCTTACTACTACTACTTCAAATTAAAAATTATTTGGGCGCCATGCAACCCGGCAATTGCCATGCGGATCTCTTGCCCAGAGCGGGCACTATTAAAACAGATGTGGCTGCCTCCAGAGCACTGGGTATTCATTGCTTCTGGGCAGGTGGGCTTCGGATCGGTTAAGCAAGCACTGGGCTGACATCACCTCGTGTCAGGTGTCGAAGTCCTTCTGGACAGTGGCTGTATTACTAAGGTCCTTCAAGAGACACCTTTCCATGATGATTGGGGTGTTGACGGGGCACTGTCCGAGAGGGAGTCCATACGATGCGCTTAAACATTCTGGAGCTGTGTGAGCTGCATGGAGAATGACGAGGTGGAATCATCAAATCAAGAGGAGGTGTCGAAGATCTAGTTAGTGTCACCGTTATAGAATATGGTACCACAACGGAAAGCTACCCCCTAAACTAACGTAACCTAACCTAACCTTGGTTTCACCCCTAGAAAAAGGTTATCTCCTACATCGTCTCTATATTCCTCTCCGACATCATCGCCATCTCAATCACTGATATAGGTTTAGGTTAATATTCCTTAAATTTTTTTTTTAATTTCCAAAGTAAATTTTTTAAATTTTTTTTAGCGCAACGAAAATGTTTAAAAATTGAATTTCTATATTTTCTAAATTTTCGCTTAGCCAGAAACACGAATGTGTAGCAAAATTGTTACGTATACGTCATGGTATCTGTGATTCAGTGCAATACATACTTGTTTATGGCTGAACGAAAATTTTTAAATATTTAAAAATTCCATTTTTAAACATTTTCGTTCCACCAGAAACATGAATGTGTAGCACATCGGTTTTCTGGCACAATTTTCAGAGATTTAACTAAACATTCATGAGAAGGGCATTGCAAATTTCCGGTGGCTCCTTGTTTTTTGGAAGCCTAGGATTTACGTAGAATCGTAGAGAAACAAGAGATTAGTCACATGAGCCTATTAACTCGAATCTGGAAAATTTTCACATACGTGCCTCTGGAAAGCGAGCGACGATATACCAAATTTTAAATAGCTGGTACTTGAACATTTTATTTTATTCGGAGTTTGCTCTTTTCCAATCAAATTATGTAAAAAGTTAATATTTTTCTTCTTTTTTAAGATTTTAAATTCAAAATGTACATATTTACGTTGGTGGGAGTAAGTCTATACCTTTCATTTGTAGGAGGATTTCGTTTCGGCATGTGGCGCTAATATCTGCCATATGTGAGAAAAACCACACATTTATGACAGATGTGAGATTTTTTGCCACCTATGTATATATGTATGTGCATACATATTTTTAAGACGACTTACACAGATAAATGTACTAAGTCGCAAAATTCAAGTTTTGAGAAAATTATCTTTAATGTGTTAAACTTTCATACAAAAGGTACATTAGGACTTCAACCAACTTATGAATATTTAATTCTCACAATTTTTAACTATTTTATGGCTAGAAATATTTTTATACCCAAAAGCAATGCACTCATGCCTCAAACATCGAAAACTCAAAAATCCGACTTAACACCTTTTTCCATGCGCGACTCCACATGTAAACATCAGCACTTACTTACAACACGCAGCACATTTTTCACACACAACAAACACAAAAAATTCCAAGTTTTATCATTTCACGCCACCGCCATAATTTTGTGTGTGTGTTTTTTGATTATAAATTTTATAAATTTTTTATATTTTCCTTTTCATTTTTCTTGCATACATTTTCCTAAAAATGTGTGAAAATAAGTAAGTATGTGCTTGCGTTTGTAGTTGTTTTATGGAATTTTCTGTTTAGCTGTTTATGTTAATTTATGACACACAAGTGCACATTTGAAAGTTAATCTTTAATAATTCATTTTTATTTGACTGCTCTCTGCTTTGTACTTGTGTATAGCTATGTGTTTGTATGAAAGTGTTTATGTTTGTCTATATGAATTGTACATTATGGAACTGGAACTTTGCCGTCGCTGTACAGAGAAATTTTTTTTTCAACATGAACCATGTTAAACTAACAAGAAAAATCCTGTTAAATTTACATGAGATAATGAGCCAGATAGTGTTGTTTTAACAGGAAGACATTGTGTTTTAAAAGAAATTCATGTAAATTTAACAGGAAGTCATGTAAATTTAACAGGAAGTTATGTTAATTTAACACGAAGTGAAGTTATTCAACATGAGCTTTATATTAAAATAACATGAGTGATATTGTTGAAAAATAATAACCTGAAAAAGTGTTGATTTTACATGTAAATTTTTCTGTGTGTGGCAGTGTTTTGCTCCAACAATTACAAGCACATACCAATTTATCAATGAATTTTCTTTTTCCAAGCCATTGTGTGTGGGATGTCTATGACTTTCCATGCGCATTGCTGTACAATTTTCCAAAATTTGTTTATTTATAATTTCAATTTACGAAATTGTTTGGTAGTTATAAATAACATCTGCACATGCTGTGCGTATTAGGGTGAAATGTTTTTGAAGTTAATTTCTTAGGCGGCGCAGTGGGCAACGCAGTTGAAAATTCGTTAGCGACCATAGCCGTATTATGTATAATGAAGATATTTCCAGGCAGGGTTGCCACCTAGAGTTGCCACCTTTCGACCAATTTTGGGGTCATTGTCGTATAATTTTGGAGTCATTTTGGGATAATTTTTGGGTCATTTTGGGAACATTTGAGGGTCTTTTTGGGAAACTTTTTGAATTATTTTGGGATAATTTTGGGGTAATTTTTGGATCAGTTTGGGTATATTTAAGGGTGTTTTGGGCTCATTTGGGAATTATTTTTGGATCATTTTGGAATCATTTTAGGGTTATTTTGGGATCATTTTCGGAATATTTTTGGGTCGTTTTGGGTTAAATTGGAAATTCATTCAAGTGGTTGAAATTGAGTTTAAAAATCGAAGAATTTTTTTTTTACTATACCTCTGACATGGTATCTAAAGATATTCTTAAATTTACAAAAGGGTGTTTTTTTATTTGGCTCTCTATTTTCATTTGAGTTCATCTGCCAATGTATCGGTGAAAATTAGATTAAATTTTATATTGCGGTTTTTGAGTGATGCACGAACATACATACAGACAAAAATTCTCAATAATGTTAATTTGGTTTCTTTTTTAGTAGCGATCCACCCTAATGTTTACACAAACATACATACATATTTATTTATGAGTTCGTTGTATCTGCATCCGAAGTGTGTACTTTGAGACAACACCAGATTCCTAGAAATTTTCTAAATTTACTCAAATAACTAAAAATATTATATTGAAATTTTATGACTATTTTAATGGCCTAATAAAATTCAAAATATACGATTTAATAAGTTGACAGTAAAGAAAACCAAACATTTGTGCACCTCTCTATGTTGTGAATTTATTTAGCTGAGTTGCTATTTGTTGTGGTTTTATTATCATATAAATCTTAAAATATCTATCAGGGATGGGCATTATTTTATTTTTGAGTGACTAGTGACAAAAAAAATTTGAATGATAAGTGATCGGTTATTGGTTATTCAAAAAAATAAAATAAAAACATTTTCGGGAAACTGTTTCGGGATTATTTCGGTACAGTTTCGGCATAATTTCGGGACTGTTTCCGGATAATTTCGGAACTGTTTTGGGATCACTTCTGGACCATTTTCGGGATCACTTCGAAGCTGTTTTTGGGATCATTTTGGTAAAATGTTATTTTTGAATAAAAAAATAACCGGTCACTCATCACTCAAAATGTTATAAATGATTTTTTATTTGAATAATTTTTTATTCCAAGTGTCCCAATCCTGTTATCTATGGTTTTGATTTATGCTAGCAATACTCCAAAAAAATTTAATAGTATCAACAAAAATTCAGTAACAAAGCTTAAGTAAATATTAAGAAGAGGCGAATTACTCATATACCATTCCTTATCAGTATTGATTCAACCATTTGATCACGGGTAAATACTGCGCGCTTTACGTTGACTTCTCAAATACTAAACTTTTAAATAAACACAGAAACAAAGAAAAAATATCCAATTAGCACTTTTTTTTGCTTGAAACCTAATTAGCGAACTCATTTTCGTATGACAACTGATTTACATTTCATTACTCGGGTGTGTCAATTTGTTTAAGATGTTAATCGGCTTACGCATGTGGTAATCATACTTGTGGTACGTTGATAGCAGAAAATGAAACAAGAGGCACACAAGGTTATGGCTATAATTAGTCTTAAGTCTGGTACAACTCATTTCTTGCTTCAGTAAGTAAAGTCTTAAAAGCAGGGGCCGAATCACATATTCCATGAAGTGAAAAAATTCTTACAAATGCAGAATGTTTTCGAATACCAGTGCCAGAATTCTGGAACTTTTTAACTTTTTTCAACGAAGTTAAGAGAAAGGAAAGGATAAAAGGAAAGGAAGGGAAAGGAAAGAAAAGGAAAGGAAAGGAAAGGCAAGTATATAAAAAGAAAGGAAAGGGATAGATAGGAAAGGAAAAGAAAAGAAAGGAAAGGAAAGGGAAGGGAAGGAAAGAGAAGAGAAGGAAAGGAAAAGTAAGGACTGTACATTCCTCTCCTTTTGAAAATTAAAGGAAAGGAATGAAAATAAAGAAAAGGAAAGGAATTTTGGGTTCATAGTGGGATCGTTTTGGGGTTGTGTTGGGGTCATTTTGGGTTCATATTGGATACATCTTGGGGGTCATTTTGGGATAAATTTTTGGTAATTTTATGATCATCTTAGGGATGATTTTGGGGTCAGTTTCGGTTTTTATACCCAGCGTACTAGTACTAAATAGTACAAGGGTATTATAATCTTGTCCACATAACGATATTAGGTAACGGCACAAAATAATCAAGATAGATATAGATTTCCATATATGAAAGTTCTTAGGTTGAAAAAAAGTTCATTAAGGCATGTCCGTCCATCCGTCTGTCCGTGTACACGATAACTTGAGTAAAAATTGAGATATTTGCATGAAATTTTGTATACAGGTCACTTTCTGGCCAAGGCGGTTGCTATTGAAAATGGGAGAAATCGGATGATAACCACGTCCTATTTTTCGATATCGAAAATTTCGAAAATCGCATAAATTGACATATCTCGGTAGCTGAAATGGCTTAAATGATATAGTTTGGTAGGATGAACCCCCTAGTCATTCTATTTTAAGAAGTAGGCGTGGCAACGCCCACTCACTAGAACGATGAAATTGGTACAAGGTATACTAGCATAATAGGGATTATACCTGATGTAATTAGACGAAATCGCTTCTCAACCACACCCACTTCCGAAATGGAAAATTTCGAAAATCATATGAAAACTACCGCTGGGTATTTAACGTTCGAACTTAGACTTCCTTACTTGTTCTAAATAATTTTTGATGGAGCTTTTGCCGGGAATCGGTGCCCGACTAGTTGGTGTAGTAGGCCGTTGGGCAGAATGTTTAAATTTCTTTAAAAGTAGCAGTCTTTCTTGTCATGAAAATTAGTAGTTATTTATAATTTTTATGAAAAGGATTACCATCTGTTCAAAAAATACACTAAGGATTTTTTTGTGTACCTGTAGCATCATATCAACACCGTTATAACAATTTTGGATTTTTCAAAAACTTTGAAAAAAAATTTTTTGTAAAATAAATTATATTTACCTAACAACTGGAGAATAATCCGCAGACTAAAAAAACTTTATCACAAAAGTTGAACTGTTTTATTTTAAGTTGCTTTTTTTCACAGTAAAAAAAATACTTTTACAAACACTACACTTTATTGATATATAATTTCTTTTATTATTTTTTTTTTATTATTTTTTTTTTATTATTTTTTTTTTATTATTGTTTTTTTTTTTTTTTGTTATTGCTAGGATTTATTTTTCTACAGCCGCTTTTCTTACACTATTTTTATTTTTTTTAGCTCAAAAACTTTAAAATTCACTACTAACTACACTTCACAGCACAAAAGGAGTAACTTATTTCGTTTAATACTACTCCTATTATAATTTTTTAAAATTTTTTCTTTTTTTTTTTGTATTTATTTCCAAGATTATATGCTTTCTGTCTTCTTTATATTCAGCACACTTTTGAGCAGCTCATTTACTTTTGTTTGCTCTTTTTTTCATTATCAGATAATTTCAAATTTCTTTTCAATGAAAATCTCACTGGGATGCCTTATAGCACGTTCGCACATACTCAATCACTGCACCTTCGGTTGTGCCACTACCACTGCGTTGGCCTCAATTTGTAACGCTTTCGTCACAACCAACTTATTATTAGCCAATTTATCCGCACACAATACCAACGCTGTTGAATCCCCAATGGTTGTGGTGACAGTGGCGGCATCAATACTTTTGCCGCGCGTCGTCGACTTTGTTGTTGCAGCCGCTACCTTCTTACTCTGACAATTCAGTAAAAATAACACCAACGACACTTCAATTAGATGAGAAGCGCTATCACAGACGGCACCGGCAAAACTTTCCAGGCTAATCCAACGCGGCACACTCATATACAAGCACATGCTGATCAGGAAAGTGGGAGTGTGCGGGATGACGCGCTTTTATTTGTTAAGTGGCGGTAAGCAAACAATTGGCGGATTACTGAGACTTGTAAGCGAATGCATCGTTAAGTTAGCTGCGAGCAAAGAAGCAGCAGCTAGCAAGCAAACGCGCGAACTGTGGGGGGGCTGGCAACAAAGTTAGCATAACACCGTTTATGCCCTGAGGAGGGCGAGCACAAAGTTATCAGAGTACCGTTAATGTACGAAATACGCGCGCGTTTAACGGTTGCACGCTCAGCCACAGTTATACGATACCCGTGAAGCCGCAGCCGGCGTCTCTACAACACCCACGCTATTTATCGACGCGACCGATTTAAATTTAACCTACAAAATTTAACACCTTCAACAAAATGTTCACTACGAAGAAACGTCATCATCACGTTCAAAGCGCACACAAAAAAAAACAAAATCAATATTTGTAGGTTAGTTGGCTTCAAGTACTGTGTTAAAGTGCCGCCGCAGGCCAATGACCCACTACTCAGCTGTTGCACATAGAATTTCCCATGCTCGTTGCCCACACACTCATATTTCGATATCTTACATTTACACGACGAGCTATACCGTTATCTTGCGCACATCAATATTCTCACAACGGTATTTTTAGTTTCCGATTTCCGTTCAGAGCAAATACAACCGACTGCTTTGGCGAACAAACGCCAACTGAGTCTGGTCGCAGCAAATAGTCTAGCTTGCTGTCTGGCTGCTTTGGCTCTCTGAGTGGGTAAGTGGGCGTGTGTTTGTGTGCTTGGATGGGGTGGCCATGGCCTCTGTTCTCTATATAATTTTCGCCGTAAATGTTTGTTTTGATTTTTCAGTTGGTTTGTTTTTGTTTAATTTTGATGACGCGGGAATTTCCGTCTTCGGAGACCGGCATATTTTCTGCAAAAGAAAATTGTTAGAAGGACGCTGTGAGACGTTTTAGAATATTTTGCTTTTGAATAAATTTCCGTTAAGGAAATTTAATTTCCGGTAGCCAGTTGAGGGTTGTTCAAGTAGGCGACGTGACAGCTTGGAGTGTGTTTCACTTGCAAAGATTATGATAGATGGAATATTCTTGTAGTGCTTTGAATAACGTGAAAGGAAATTGTGAGAAACCAAAGATAAAATATTACAATTACTTGGAAAAAATAAAATTAAACTGCAACAAACCGTGTATTTAAGGAAAAGAAGCCAAAACATCACTTTTTAGAATTTTTGTCTGTCTGTCAGTTTGTTTGTTCGTGCATCATTCCAAAACCGCTGCATGGAATTAAATGGTATTTCCACCCATGTATAGATAGATGTCCTACTTAAAGTTTAAAATTAATTTTATACCACGTAAATATTGTATTCACTCACACTACTACACATTTTCTCAAACCTGGCTTTCAAACATATTTTGATTTTGTTCCTGGCAACTCAAAAGGATGAAGTTAGTAGTTGGGCTTAACTAACCCCAGATTCTCAACTGAACTTATCAATGGATAAAGACTGTACATCAGTGATTATTTAATCATCATCATTTATTGGCGCTTAACCGCCTGAGCGATTTTGGCCGTTGCCAGTCATTCCTTTTTAGCGATAACTGACGCCACTTGGAAACCCCAAGGGAGTTCAAGTCATCCTCCACCTGTTGTTTCCTTCTCGGTGTTAATACTGGTTCCCAAATAGACGAGGTCCTTCACAGTTTCAAATTTGTAACTATCAGCAGTGACGTGGCTGCCAAGGCGCAGGTGCGCCGATTCTTTCTTTGATGACAGCAGATACCTACGTCATCTAGTCCTCGTTGACCGCAAGACCCACTTTTTACGCTCCCTTATCCAGCCCAGAGAAGGCAGTGCTTAAGGCGACAAAGAGATGGTGTGTGTCGATTCTTTTAACATGCATCTTCTCGAGGATTTGGCGTATCGTGAAAATCTTGTCGATGGTAGACTTACCAGGTCCAAAGCCACACTGATAAGGTGCAATCAGTTTGTCAACGATGGGCTTCGGTATTTCACACAATACGCTAGAAAGAACCTTATATGCGATATTAAGAAGCCGGATCGCGCGGTAGTTGGGTAAATTTCTCAGAAATCACTTGACTTCATATCAAGAACCGGTGGAGAAATTTCTTATAAAAAAACGGCCCGGGTCGTTTCGGTACGATGGGTACAGCAAAAGTATTGGTACCGTTTTCGTAGAACTGGCAATACAAGAAACAAGCCGTGTAGGCCATATAGGTCATTTAGCGTTACCCAAGGTACACCAAAGGGGAGGCGACCTACTCTTACACCCCTTCTCCAACAGCTTGGCTTACTATTACTAGAGACTCCGATTGCCCACGCCATGTATCGTCAGTTACCCAATCCCTGATCAAATCAATCAAAATTAAGTACTGATAACAATTTTAAAGAGAGAAATCTCTTTGTGGCATTTCGCCTTAAAAGTACGCCGAAAGAGATGGAAAAGCTACTCGTTTGTAAAGTGGAACAGCGCACGCTCCCAAGTTCTCTTAGCTCGTCTCCTTAAAAAAATTACTTCAAAGAGAAACTAAAATTCAAAACTAATCGAAAATATTTTTGTTTACTTCGCCGCATTTTTACCCAAAGAAAGACAATAATCAAAATAGAAACGAAAAAGGGAGTGAAAAAGTTAAACATAGCCCGCAAACTATGAGAGAGTGCCTATTAAGATAACAACAAGTTATTTAAACTAGAAACTCAGCAAAAGAAATCAATTTAATGAATGAGCTAAAGTGATTCAATGCTTTTTAAAAAAACCTTGTTCCAGGGCAATTGTGTGTTATGCTAAACTCTTAAGAAACGCACCAAAAAACGGTAGAGACATTAGGCTGGGATGAAAAATGAAAAATATGTGTACCTTATACATTTTTTTTTAATTTAAAAAAATATATTAGGGTATTCTCTCTTTTTTGTATGCTCAAAATCGTAAAAAACAAAAATGTTTAATTTTAATTTTTTTATTATTATTTTTTTAGTTTTTAACTAAAATAAATGACCATACGATAATTTTTTTCGTCCTGATTATTTATTAAAGTTAATCCCGAAATAATCCCAAAACGACCCCAAAAAGACCCTCAAGTGTTCCCAAAATTGAATCCAAAATGACCCAAAAAACGATTCCAAAATGATCCCAAAATGACCTCAAAATTGTCCCAAATTAATCCAAAACTGAACCCGAATGATTTCAAAATAGCCCCAAAATTATCCAAAAGTGACCCCTAAATGATCCCAAAATGAGCCTAAAATAATCCAAATATGATCCCAAAATTATACAATACAAATACAATATGGTAAAATGGTAACACTGAACGGCAACCCTATTTGAAAATATTTTAGTTGATATGTTGGCGAAAATACCTTTCATTTGAAACCCATATTGGCATATCTCGCTCCATAATTTGAGATAGGTGGCAGCCCTGCACGCCTGCCCAAGTGGATAGTCTTAGAATCAAGCATACTATCCACATATATGCCAAATTTCATCCTAATCGGTCAAGCGGTTCTCGAGATAGTACTGGATACACAAATATACTGCGGTAAGATGGCAACCCTAGGTGGCAACCCTACTTAGACATATTTTAATTGGCATGTCGTTGAAAATACCTTTCATTTGATACCCATATTGGCATATCTTGCTACAAAATTTAAAAAAATTGTGATAGGTGGCAACTCTGTAAACCGCCCCAGGTGGCAACCCGCAAGCGGATAGTCTTAGAATCAATCACACTATCTATATTCAAAATTTCATCCAAATCGGTAAAGCGGTTCCCGAGATAGTCCGGATATACAAATATACAAGTTTAGCTCGTTTCAAGTTGACTTGAATTTTGTGAAGTGAGCCACTTTTTTCGAAGTTGTACTATCTTTCTGAAACTTTTTTGTATGGTTCACAACAACAAGAAAAAAACGTTTGGGCCTGTTTCGAAATTTGAATGTAAATAACGTCGAAAAAATTGTAGGTGGCTCAGTTTACAAAATTCAAGTCAGTTATAACCCGGGTAGAAAATAATCTAGGCAAATCTATTCTCAATCTAGGCGCTGGCTAGATTTTCCAACAATAGACAATTCTACCTTGGGCCTGCCAGGGCTCTGGAATGGAAAGCGTATGTTTTTATATTTACGGGCAATTTATGGATTATTCTGTAAGGGGACTGCCTAGTTTTGCATACCTTGCACCTGCTCAGTTTTTCCAATCCAGGGCCTAAATATTTTGTCTATATTGGGGCGGCCTAGTTTTTCCAATCCAGTGCCAGGATAGTTTTTCCACGATTATAAAATTTAATTTAAGTTGTTCATTTGCCGAACAAATTTCATGCGTTGTGACAGCTGAATGGATAGAGATGATGACTGTAATGTGAAGGTGCCTGGGTTCAATGCTGGCTCAGGGACAATGAATTTTTTTAATTGATTATTAAATGTATGTGAAATTTAATTCAAGTTGTTCATTTGCAGAAAATATTTCAATGATTGGAATAGCCCAATGGACAGAGAAGATAACTGTGATGTAAAGGTGCCTGGGTTTAATGCGGACTGAAAGGCAATGAATTATTATATTTCTTAGCTGGCATTGCCTTGGAAAAACTAGGCAGGGCCTAGATTTACAATAGCCGACAGGCCCTTTATTAAAAAGCATTAACAAACAGATAAGGGCCTGTGTAAACTTTCCTTGGCAGGCCCATGATTTTAAAAGGGAAAACCTAGTCAGGCCCTAGGCTAAATTTAACAGATTTTCTACCCGGGAAAATTAATGTTTTCATCAATTACTAACTTTTGGAGTAAGACCTGGAGAACTTTTTAATAATCACCCTAATGTAAAGGTATAATATTCGATTCTTAATGTTGCACATGTTTTCGTTTGACTATAAGAACTTTATTAAGCCATTGACATCTACAATCAGCAGCAGCAACAACAACAACAATAACAACATCTCAAAACGAATACCCATAACAAAAATTACTTCGCATAAATTGACTGACGACAATATCTACTTCAGTATCAAGTGGAACTTAATGAGCAGTGAAATGACTAGGCGTAAACGTGCATTAGATAAAATGATACTGTTAGGCCATACACATTACGTATAAATGCGTATCAGTTAATCGATTGTAATTGGGCTAATTGATTTAAATCGATAATAGCATAATAAGCTGGTAACGTAACACGAACTAAACTCTGCAAATCAAATTAAGTAAGCAAAGGCAGACTTTAGCAATGAACTTGAACGATTTTAACTTGACAGGTAAGTGATAGTAGAATATAAAGGGTGGCGGAAAAATTTATTTTTTTCAATTATGTTGTTACTAGCAGGTCCGGCAGACGTTATTCTGCCTATAAATTCTCCCTAACTTTTTTAACTACATTTTTTTTCCTCTCCGACCTATTTTCTTCCTTTTCATACGCTGTTTCTCTTTCATATCGCTTTCACTTTTCATCCAACCCTATTTATTGTTTTTATATTTACATATACATATCTATCTCTATCCCAATAGCTTGAGTCCTTTCCTATCCCTTTCTCCCATCCATCTTGCTCCCGAGCACTTACTGTCTTATTATTTGTATTGAAGCTGAAATCATCTTGACTACCTGTTATTATTCCTATACGGATGACAACTTCTAGAACGTGCTGGCAATTATTATTCATGTCTTAGCTTGGGTTCGAAATTCAATATTAAACTTTAGCCGATTGTACATGTTTGTCACATAACTAGAAGTTTATGTTGTCATATTTGTTCTATCGTCAAAAGTGTGTGGGCGTGTAAAGGAGGTGTTACTTTGACAATCTTTAGCAAAAGTTTTGTTTGTTAGAATTGTAATAATAGGTTGACGTGCTTTCATTTACATACATATTAAACCTTAAATTAATCCATAATCATATTTAGGTAGTCATTTGGTTTAATGTTTGATAAAGTCTATACGAATTTCGTGACCAAAATGACACACGTCTTTTGTTTGTTTTGGTTCAATAAAGTTTGACTGGGTTATTAAGCTAGAATATAAAGGAGCCAAATAACTTTGACTTAACTTTCTTGTTAAGGGATTATTATTTCTTGCATTATGGGTAATCCGGCCCGATTTTATTCATATTTGGCACATTTATTTTAAATGTTATTAACCCGATAGGTGGCGCTGTAGTCGGGATATTGAGAGAATCCGAATTTGTGATCCGTTTTTCTACTTTTTACCACGTATGTACATACATTATGGAAGGAAGGTCTCTGTTACATATAATTATTTCACTATATATAAAAAATTCTAACTACATAGAAATTTTGTAAAAGCTAAACAGCCGATCGATCGGATCGCGATCCATTGCCCCTATTTTTGTCATTCATATTTTAAAATATCATAATCCGGCCACAATAGGACACCAACAACCTTTTTTAGATTAAAACAATGCTATACTTGAATGACAGCACCCATCAGTTTTTTCATATTGTCCTTAAGAAAGTGATGTTAAATCCTGATGAAAATATAAACCAGGTTTTATTTACATCATGATTTACAATCACGTTCTGGGGTTGGCGTTAGGACTGGGGAGTGGGTTTGGGTAAGGGATAGGGATAAATGCGGGAAAATAAAAAAAAGTTACATGTATAAAAATGTAGGGTGTTTTTTATAACGTATTGGTAGGTTTTTATCTTTGTTCAAGTTACATCACTGTTTTTCTGCAAAGTCAAATTCTTCAAGGGCTAGTCTCATTCGTGTGAGCTTGGAAAAACGGATTTGCATAAAAAAATTTATAATCAGTTTTGATTTAGAGCAAGCCCCGGCAGCTAGTGGGACAATTGTCCGTAAATCTGAGAACCAATGAAATTGTCGGTGCGCTTGTGAGAGCAATATGTTCACACTGACCAATCAATGGACCTCGTTTGTTATGCCTAGTCGCTCACTGACAAGCAACGACTCAAAACAAATAGATGGAAAGGATATTGAAAAAACTGTTGTATTGCCGGTATATTTTCAGGAGCGTCCATGAAATTTAAGGAGGAGGGGGGAGGTATGGGGCTAACGACCCACCGACCCCCTAAAGATTTTATTGGTCGAATTTTCGATCACAAGCGATACTAGTTTTGACGGATGCGTTGAATAGTGATCGAAATTTTGAATGCAATGGCATCCGCTGAAATGATTATGTATCTACTTTGAAGCCAAAATGCAACTTAAATGTTTGCCAAAATGATTTTTGGTATTGTTTTCACCATGGCTAGCGCTGGTTGGCAGGGTTTTTAAAAGAGACTGTCACAGCAGTACTATTTAATTGGAATATTTTTCTAACATGATTTTAAAACCCCATATATAGACGAGCCTAACACCATAAATTTTGTGTCTGACGAAAAGTAATACTTTCACTCTCAATATTGGTAGGGTGAATGCCATTTTGGTAGGTTTTCAGATGGAATTTGGTAGGAAAAAAATTTTCAAAGTGGCAACCCTGTTCGCGAACATACCTAATACTTGTGCAAAGCTTTGATACTACAGCTTTTCCTTACCAGTTAGTTAGTGGAAAAAATCACCAATCACTGAATAAATGTACGTGCTTGAGCGTATTTACTTGGGCACAGGGTGACTCAGAAACCTAGTTAAAGCAAACCAGTTATTTTTTTTTTCTACTTTTAGTGCTTGCATAATCGCATACCCCACCCCCACCTCTACAAAGACCATTAGCAATACACTACGCATATCAGTGCTTCGCACTAAAGATTAAGCTCCCACCACTTAGGCCATCCACTTTGCACCCAATTGCAGTCACATCAGTTAGTTAAATATGGTGCCTACAAGCATTTACCTACCTCTCAATTGCAGACAGTCAAGGCATATGCGAGCGCGTGTGCGCTATCAATTTATCAGATATAAGATGAAAAACAAATAAATAAGTATTTTGATTTATTTCACGCTGATTGTTGAACCCATAAATCCCCTTAGCCATAAGCTATAAGCCAAGTCATAAATAGGCTGGCTAGTTATCCTTTTAAATGAGGCAAAATAACGATACTTAGACTGAGACATAAAAATGATTTATTTCCGATATTTGTGCAGATTTAATATCCTAAACAATCAAAGGATCATAAATTACATTTTCCCAATAAAGTTAAATGGCTGCATATTGGGCATAGGGTAGCAAATACCTTGTAATTAAAAAAAAATAAAATAAAAAATAAAATAAAACAGAAAAAGTATAAAAATGACATAAATAAATAAAAATTAAATAAAACAAAATAAAAAAAATTTCAAAAAAATAAAAAAAATAAATAAAATAAAATAAAATAAAATAAAATAAAATAAAATAAAATAAAATAAAATAAAATAAAATAAAATAAAATAAAATAAAATAAAATAAAATAAAATAAAATAAAATAAAATAAAATAAAATAAAATAAAATAAAATAAAATAAAATAAAATAAAATAAAATAAAATAAAATAAATTAAAATAAAATAAAATAAAATAAAATAAAATAAAATAAAATAAAATAAAATAAAATAAAATGAAATGAAATGAAATGAAATGAAATGAAATGAAATGAAATGAAATGAAATGAAATGAAATGAAATGAAATGAAATGAAATGAAATGAAATGAAATGAAATGAAATGAAATGAAATGAAATGAAATGAAATGAAATGAAATGAAATGAAATAAAATAAAATGAAATAAAATAAAATACAACAAAATAAAATTAAATACAACGAAGCAAAATTAAATATAATAAAAAAAGACAAGAAAATCAGATATAATAAAATACTACAAAGCAAAATAAAATAAAATAAAATACAACAAAATAAAATCTTATAACTTTAAAGGAGCTAAACTTGTATATTTGTACATTTGTATATTTGTATATCCAGACTATCTGGGGAACCGCTTGACCGATTTGAATGAATATAGATAGAAATAAGCAACCAAGTCTCAATAAAATCGGCGAAATTTGACACCCACTTGGGGGTTGCCACTTGGAGCGGGTTACAGGGTTGCCAACTATTATTTTAATTATGGAGCAACATATGCCATTATGGGTATCAAATTAAAGTTATTTTCAACCGTATTCCAAATATGATGAATTTCATATCAAACCCAATTTGCATTGAACCCCCTCAGAATTTGATGAAATTTTGCATAGAGGTACATCTTACCTACCCAAACACAAAAAGGACCTTTCTAAATTTTTTTTCTTTAAATCGCTTGGTCTTCTAAGTGTTTCCCCAGTTTGAAAAAAAAACATTTTTTTTTTTAATATTAAAATTTTTTTTTTTTTTTTTCAGTGTAATATAGGATATTTACAGTATATGTTTTCAAAAGGTGATTTTAATACCTTTCTAACGGTGTAACAATTTTTAAAATCGGTTGATTAGTTTACGCGTGATATGAAAATACCAAGAGATGCATTTACTTAAATAAATTTTAAAAAAAAGAAAAAAAATACATTTTAGTTTTCAGATATGCTATATATTGAATAGACCTTTCTAAAAAAAAATTTTTTTTTAAATCGAATTTTATTTTGTAAACATTTTTTTTTTTTCAGTATAATAAACAATTTTTACAGTGTATTTTTTCAAAGCAAATTTCAAAACCTTTCTAATGGTATGAAGATCCTTGAAATCGGTACAGCCATTCTGTAGTAATCACACTTTAAAAGTACCTATTATCGTAATTTTTCGAATATTTTCGAATATTTCGATCCCTTGCCACGCCCACAATTTTTCGAAAATGCAACTTCTAAAAATGGGGTTGTTTTTGGGTAGGTAAGATGTACCTCTGTGCAAAATTTCATCAAATTCTGAGGGGGTCGGGTTCAATGCATATTGGGTTTGATATGAAATTCATCATAGGTTGTTTTTTATCTGCGATATATTTCGGCTACGTCACGCAGTGCAGACGTGTAAATAAAATTCTGCCCTTGAAAACGGTTACCGTTATGTAGTCGAAATATATCGGAGATAAAAAACAACCTATGTGTTTTTAATTAACATTGACCTAAAGCCGGCAAAATTAATAATTTGTTAAAATAAAATTAAATAAATTTAAATTAAATCAAATTAAATAAAATACAGCAAAGCCAAAATAAAATAAAATAAAATAAAATAAAATAAAATAAAATAAAATAAAGTAAAATAAAATAAAATAAAATAATATAAAATAAAATAAAATAAAATAAAATAAAATAAAATAAAATAAAATAAAATAAAATAAAATAAAATAAAATAAAATAAAATAAAATAAAATAAAATAAAATAAAATAAAATACAACAAAATAAAACTAAAAAAAAATCAAATAATATAAAATAAAATAAAATAAACTAAAATAAAATAAAATAAAATAAAATAAAATACAAAACAACAAAATAAAATTTAAAAAAATAAAAAATATAAAATAAAATAAAATAAAATAAAGTAAAATAAAATAAAATAATATAAATTAAAATACAACAAAATAAAACTAAAAAAAAATCAAATAATATAAAATAAAATAAAATAAACTAAAATAAAATAAAATAAAATAAAATACAAAACAACAAAATAAAATTAAAAAAAAAATAAAAATAAAAAAGATAAAATAAAATAAAATAAAGTAAAATAAAATTAAATAAAATAAAGTAAAATAAAATAAAATACAACAAAATAAAAAAATAAAATAAAAAACGTCCTATAATTCGTGTGACGTAATTTATGGATGGCCCCAAACATCTTATTAATAAAATATAGTTTGCTTTTATGCTCAGTGTACAAAAATAAGCAAGAAATAATAGACGCAATGCGGTATCGACCTGCTTGAATCAATGCTAGCATAAAACTGAATAAAATTTGATTCTTTTCTGCTCTGCTTGTTGACGTTCGTGCTGTGTGCGTGTAATTACGAACTGAGTACGTGAGATGGCCGAACATACTTCGACTCCCAGGAAAATATCTGCCGGCCTTTGACTTAATCCCGCTTAAATGCTCTTTTATCAGATCCAATTTTTTAGCCTGACACACACACAACATTGAGGATTAAGTGAACAGCTGATTTTCAATTTCTATATCAATTTTTTTTTGTTTGCTGTTGTTATTCTACCTTATCGACACACTAGTGTGACATCTACCGGTCGCGAATCATTTGTTTTTATTATGCTTGCATCTGTTACTTTTTTTATTTTTCTGAAGAGTGTTGCCAGCGCAAAATTTTGTATACTCTTAAATCCGATTCATTTTTTTGGAATTATGTAACTATGAGGATTTGCGCTAGTCTATCAGCTCTATAAGTATTACAAAAGAAAACAAAGTTATTATTATCTCATTAATAAAACCAATTATCGCTAGATTTTCCAATTACTCGCTTCTATATAAACACTCACTCGCCTTAGAATTCTCAATCGTATTTATTCTCAATACTTTATTGTGTTGATATCTGGAGTAGAGAATTTTCAATAAATGTATACTAGCTACTACACAGTTGATTCAGTTGTTAACATATTTTCAAACGCGCTAGCTCGCTAAACAAGGAAATTTTAATTCGATAAAAAAAATTTAACTGAGTCATTGTGAATAGCTAAACTTTGTAACGAAATGACGACATCAAAAACTGACGCTGAAATTGAATGGCTGAAAAGTACTTTAGTGCCGGAAATTTTTAAAAATAAAAATTTCCAGGAAGATTATGGATTGCAGGACTTTATAAATGATCAAGTGAAATTGCATAAGATTGAGGTGAAATTCATTGGTGCTGAAGAGGCCTTTATGTTAACCAGTTGTTATCGTGCTCTTATCACATTCGAGCAAGGCGATAGTGGACAAAGAACAAGTAATCTTATTGTTAAGGTGAGATAATTATTCAATACTCAGATATTGAGGAGACTAACACAAGTCTGATTATTCGACCAGAATCACAAATGATTTCGATTTCGGGTTTGCAACGAGTTTCGATTTCGCTATTAAAAATGTTTTTAGTTTGGTCCCGTTTTCAGTTTCACTTTTAAGCATTTCACTTAAAAGCATTTTTTTATCTCGTTGTCAAACTTTCAGTTTGGTTTTTAAACTGTTCCGCTTTTTTTAGGTTTCAGTTTCGTTCTTAGAATGGTCTCAGCTTCGTTCTGATTTGATTTCGTTCCTTAAAATTTTTCTGTTTTTTCTCGTTGTAAAAATTTTAAGTTTGTTTTTTAACTCTTTCGTTTTTTTAGATTTCAGTTTCATTCTTAGAATGAGCTCGGCATTGTTCTGATTTCGTTTCGTTCCTTAAAATATTTCTGTTTTTCCCACTGTAAAATGTTTTAGTTTGATTTTTAAACTGTTTCGTTTTTTAGGCTTCAGTTTTGTTCCTTGAAAGATCTTGGCCTCGTTCTGATTTCATTTCGTTCCTTAAAATATTTCTGTTTTTTCGCGTTGTAAAAACTTTTAGTTTGTTTTTTAAACTGTTTCGTTTGTTTTAGGTTTCAGTTTCGTTCTTAAAATGATCTTGACCTTGTTCTCATTTCGTTTCGTTCCTTAAAATATTTCTGTTTTTTCCCATTGTAAAAGGTTTTAGTTTGGTTTTTAAACTTTTTCGGTTTTTTTTTTGGTTTCAGTTTCGTTCTAAGAATGATCTCGGCCTCGTTCTGATTTCATTTCGTTCCTTAAAAGCTTTCTGTGTTTTTCTCGTTGTAAAAACTTCTGTTGAAATTTTTTTTGGATTAGCTTCTTGTTCTGCGCTGTTTTTCGTTAGCGAGATTTTACAAGATAACTATCGACTATCCCATACTAATTTTGTTTTTAAATTTCAGAGAACACCAAATCTGCCACAGGACGTCTACGACACATTAAATTTCGGATCACTCTTTAGCAATGAATTTTTAGCCTATAATACTATTATCCCAGCGTTGGAAAGTTTTTCACAACAAAGCATCAATGTACCACGACTATATTACGGAGACTTGGGTAAAAATAATGCAGCCATTGTGCTTCAAGACTTCGATGTGGGCAATTGGCGTCTTGCCAAACAAAAAGCGAATCTATCATTGGGGCACGCACTCGTGGCAAGTAAGTATAAAAACATGGACTTAATTTAAAGTTTTCGCAATGTAAGTATAACCGTAACTTATGTAATTATTCTTCCTTAGTGGGCTGCCTTGGCACTTTCCATGGCCTAGGCTTTGCTCTGCGACACAAAGATCGTGCAGAATTTGAACGCATTACAAAGGACCTCAAAGAATCACGTTATGCCAAGAAAATTGATCATCCAATATTTAATATAATAACCACAGCAACTGCTGAACGCTTGGTAATTGCAACACAAAAATATCAACCGCACATAGATTTTGAGTTCTTGGAACGTTTCAAACGATTAATTAGCCTGGACTTTACAGCGTTTGGGCGCCAAATGGTTAAACCCGTAGAACCATTCGTAACCTTATGCCATGGAGACTACTTACGCAACAATATAGCTTTCAAATACTCAAAGGTGAGTCACAGCTCGACTTATTTTAAGACGCGACATAGCAGTGTGTATGTCTGTATGTTAAAACATTTATTCTCTTCTAGGACAATGAAGACCCAAATGAAGCTCTTATATTCGATCTACAAACAATGAGACTTTGTTCACCCATGTTCGATTTTGTAACATTTCTATCGTTATCCTGCTTTGCTGCCGTTCGTTATGAACATTTTGATGAAATATTCGATGAATATTATAGTCAGCTGACAAAAAAGTTTAAAGAGAGCACGCAAGTAACTGAATTGCCTGATTTTTTGAGGTAAGTCGAGGTTAGAAACGAAAACTACTTTAATTAAAATTCAATATTTTTTATTCGCTACCTCTAGCCGCGAAACTCTATTGAGCGAATACAGACGTTACCTTCCAATTGGTATTAGTGCAGCGGTATATTTCCTAATGCAGCTAGTGGAGCCGTATCAACTAACGCCGGAAGAATATTTAACGCGTGAAGAGGATCCTGAAGAAACGCGGAAAGATGTAATGGCTCGTGGCGGTGAGGTTGTTGATCGCGAATTAGCGCATCAAGTCAAGGAATTATACGAGTTTGTGCAAAACTATAATCTCGACATATTTAAGGGTTTCGATTATGTGTGATGGGGCAAAAAAATGAAGAAAATAAACCAAAGATGATGAAATGAAATGAAATGTTTGTCTTCTAAAATCTCTATTTTTTGTTTAAGGGAACAGCCAAATATTTGAAAAAGTTTAGGGGTAGGGATGGGAAGTCGGAAAGGTTTCCAATGACTCTCCCTTGCTCTCAACTTTTCTAAATATTTGGCTGTTCTTTAGTTGTTGTCGAAGTATCAATACTTCACCCTGATAAGGCTCTACGGCTATTCATCCTAAGCCTTTTATCCTATATTTTTTATTTCCTCTTATCTTCCCTCGATCTTTCTTCCTTTTAATTTCCTCTCCGTTTTTTTTAAATACTAGTTTTTCCCTATCCCTATCCCTATCCCTATCCCTATCCCTATCCCTATCCCTATCCCTATCCCTATCCCTATCCCTATCCCTATCCCTATCCCTATCCCTATCCCTATCCCTATCCCTATCCCTATCCCTATCCCTATCCCTATCCCTATCCCTATCCCTATCCCTATCCCTATCCCTATCCCTATCCCTATCCCTATCCCTATCCCTATCCCTATCCCTATCCCTATCCCTATCCCTATCCCTATCCCTATCCCTATCCCTATCCCTATCCCTATCCCTATCCCTATCCCTATCCCTATCCCTATCCCTATCCCTATCCCTATCCCTATCCCTATCCCTATCCCTATCCCTATCCCTATCCCTATCCCTATCCCTATCCCTATCCCTATCCCTATCCCTATCCCTATCCCTATCCCTATCCCTATCCCTATCCCTATCCCTATCCCTATCCCTATCCCTATCCCTATCCCTATCCCTATCCCTATCCCTATCCCTATCCCTATCCCTATCCCTATCCCTATCCCTATCCCTATCCCTATCCCTATCCCTATCCCTATCCCTATCCCTATCCCTATCCCTATCCCTATCCCTATCCCTATCCCTATCCCTATCCCTATCCCTATCCCTATCCCTATCCCTATCCCTATCCCTATCCCTATCCCTATCCCTATCCCTATCCCTATCCCTATCCCTATCCCTATCCCTATCCCTATCCCTATCCCTATCCCTATCCCTATCCCTATCCCTATCCCTATCCCTATCCCTATCCCTATCCCTATCCCTATCCCTATCCCTATCCCTATCCCTATCCCTATCCCTATCCCTATCCCTATCCCTATCCCTATCCCTATCCCTATCCCTATCCCTATCCCTATCCCTATCCCTATCCCTATCCCTATCCCTATCCCTATCCCTATCCCTATCCCTATCCCTATCCCTATCCCTATCCCTATCCCTATCCCTATCCCTATCCCTATCCCTATCCCTACCCCTATTCTTATCCCTATCCCTATCCCTATCCCTACCCCTATTCTTATCCCTATCCCTATATCATTATATTTAGTCTCAACAAAGATTACTGTTCCACACTATTATTACTCAAAGCAAAAATATAGGTAGGTACTATAAAACACAATAAAGCTAGTACATATTCTCCTATTCCCATATACAATTATCACTAAACTATTTAATTACTCCCTACAATTGCAGCTCTCTCTCGTTTGCGAGTTCACAATCGTATTCTCAATTGTTTTTTGTGTTGATATCGTGATTAAAATTGCTTTACTGACTGCACATTAATTGCTACACAGTTGCTGCAGTTGGAAGCATTTTTTTTCAAACACGGTTGTTCGTTCAAAAACACCTTCATCATTGTGAAACTTATTGAAAACTTTGTACAAAAATGACGACATCAACAACTGCTGAAAAGTCTGAAATTGAATGGCTAAAAAGTACTTTAATTCCAGAGATTTTCAAAAACAAAAATTTTCAGAAAGATCATGGATTGCAGAACTATATAAATGATCAAGTGAAATTACATAAGATTGAGGTGAAATTCATTGGTGCTGAAGAGGCTTTCATGTTAACGGTTTGTTATCGTGCTCTTATCACATTCGAGCAAGGCGATAGTGGACCAAAAACAAGTCAACTTATAGTTAAGGTGAGATAATTTTCAAGATTAGTTATAGAAATTAATAGTACATTTACACTGCACCAAATTTGGCGATAAATTGCAAATTTGGCGCTTTTCTTCATACAAATCTCATTTTCCAAATTTGGAATTCCATCACATTTGACATCATTTGCCGAACAATACAATCCACAGTTCTTCAAAATAGCAACTCTGTCGATGTTCCACATTAAGGATTGCCCAGCAAGAACCTTAATGAGTAATTGACGTGTGATAACTTTTGCACTATGCACAGCTGTAAATAATAATTTCAACTAGTTTTTTTAAGAAAATGGGCTAATTCTACTAAAAGACAGAAGCTTTTTTGACTCTTCTTTTATTATTACTCTACAGGTGTTTAAATCATCACGGCAATGCATTTTCTTTTGGTTGCTTTCTGTCCTGGTAGAAGATTGTTGCGGGGAAGCTGAAGCCAAATGCAAATTTGCCAGTGTAAACGGTGTCGAACTGGCTCATTTGAATTCGCCAAATTTGGTGCGGTGTAAATGTGCTATAAGTTTAAAAAATATATTTGCTCTACTAACTATGGCTAGCAACTTTTCATATTTTACACAGCCAAAAATGTTTCCCATATATTTTGATTCATTCGTTGGTTTTAGAAACTTTTTCAGCTTTTATTTATTAAGGGAAGAAAAAAAATTATTTTGGCCTAGTCTAATTTGCAATAGAGCGTACCAAAAAAAAAATGTTTTAATCTTTTCGTAACGATGCTCTATTCAAAATTAGCCCTTAATACGGTTTGTTTTAATATCTCGACTCCAACGCCACCATGCATATGGGTGTTTCCAGCGTTACGGACGTTCCATGCTGTCACACTATTTTAAGTATAAAACCTATAGTAGGCTTTGGATCGCAATAGTTTTTTTTTTGTCATATGTAGCCTTTGTACTCATTAGAACGTATCGCAAAAAAAAAGTTTAAAATGTTCCCCCCCTGGTTCGAATGTTTACTTGTTAGTGATTTTTAAAAATGAAAAAAAAAATGTTGGGCACCCTGTAAAAACAACGAAATTCGTTTTTTGCTTATAACTTTTCTATTTGATTTCAACCAGCAATATATTGTTGTAAAGGTTTTAACCCGTGTCATATTTCGTCCATATAAGCCATTAACCTGCGACACCAACTTTAGCTTTTATTCGAATTTATTGAAAGCCAACACCCTGTATTAAAAAAAAAAATTTTGAATAAAGTAAATATAGCGTTAGATTTTCTATTCCATTCTCAAAATACTGAGCGATTTGTTCACGTAGTAAGTGATTCTTGTACAGAAGTTGCCGACGAGGAACGCCTAGGTTATATATTCGCTTAACTTAGTAGCCGAGAACGTTACAGCAAATTAGAGTCAAGGAAAGATTTAGCATAAATGCATTACATTTATTTCCTCATTATATGCAGGTAAATATTCTTTTTTTTTCTTAGCTTTCAGGAAACAATTTTTTTTTTTTTTTTTCAAATACAGGTTGTTGGTTTTAGTAAAAAAAATAGAATACAAGCTGAACTTGGCATGAGGGGCTAAAAGTTTCTATGGACGAAATATTGCATTGGTCAATACCTTTCTAAAACTGTATCACTTTTGAAAATCGAACGTAAAATATAGAAATTATAGAAAAAAGCAAATTTCGCTGTTTTTACAGGGTGACAAAAAAATTAAAGAATTTTTTTTTTGAAAACCTCATAAGGTAAGTGTTCAAACTGGGGGGCAACATTTTCTACTTTTTTTCCTCCTTACAACGTGATACGCTCTACAACTTAACCCTTAGGTGTCGCTTTTTTCGAACTTTCCCATAATTTTTTATGGGAAAAAATTGTATTCTTTTCAATGTGAATTTTCTTTTTTGGTCCCTTTTTGAATTTTCAGCGGCAACACTGGCTGGGTCAAGTTGCTTCCTAAACGGATAGACCGATCATATTTAAATTTGGAATACTGACTGAAAATTTTCCATACAATTATCTTGAGAAATTATATATTTTCCTTCGGACGTTCCAGTATTTGATACACTTAAATTCGGAAATCCTTCTGACTTGAGGAAAAAATTGTTTGCGACCAGAAAGAGCATCCGAAACTGGGTTTTGCAAGAACCGGTGTTTCAATATCTATCAAATTTTGGAAGGTGATATGTGACATACATCCATATTTAAATTGCGATTTCTGTTTGGTTTCACTGTCGTTCTTTAAATGATGAAGTTTTATTTCTGTTTTCAGTTTTCGGAGACTGAGTTTTTGATTTCTATCCCGACCTCATATGAAATACGTGCAGTCCATATATGCGATATAGCCACATCATCTAGGGTCAATAAATTTGCTAGCAATTTCGGAACCACTTCAAAAGTGAATATAAAGCCGTTAAAAAAATAAATAAATTTTGAGGTCGCGTGCCTACAGTCTGAGTACACTTTGATGCACGTATTTTTGATTAGATACCAGCTATTTATATACAACCGTTATAACCAAAAATACTCCCAAAATTAACTTTATCTTGATTATATTACTAAAATTCAAAACGGTATAGAATTGATTACGAATGGAAAAATGATTGAAAAGCAGATAGAAACAGAGTTGCGTAATTTTGATTAGGCCGAGTGAGAAAAAAAAGATTTTTCTGATCTGATTCTTTGCTCAATTTAAAGATACCTAACTTCTTTTATTTGTGATTAAGTTCGTTAGTTCAAAGTCAAGATACCATTTATTTATGCTTTGGTTCATCGACAAAATCAAAGATATTTTATCTAGGTTTCCCTTTTACTTGCATGAAATATACGTTTCCTTTTCACTCACAGTCTTTTAATGTGTATCCGGCTTTTACTAATTAATTATAATCAAAATTACAGAGAACACCAAAATTATCAGAGGAAATGCTAGAAAAAATACAATTCAGCTCGCTCTTTAGCAATGAAATTGTAACCTATAAAACTATTATGCCAGCGCTGGAAAAATTGTCCCAACAAACTATCAATATACCACGATTTTATTACGGCGATTTGGGAAAAAATTATGCATCGCTTGCACTTCAAGACTTCGGTGTGAACGACTGGCGTATAGCCGAACAAAAAGTGAACCTTTCATTGGGACACGTACTCGTGGCACGTAAGTAAAGAGAAGAGAAAATAAAAAAAGAGAGCAACCCAAACATAGAGAGGTGGTCATGGTCAACAGTTTAAAAAAAAGTCACTAGGTCCAAAACGAGTTCCAAATTGCGACTTTTTTGTATATTTTTGGAACTGAAGACTTTTTTATATATGTTATATTTTTGTATGCCATCCCCCTTATTCATAAAAAATATAAAAGGTTTAATAAGCGCTTACAATTCAAAATTTGTATGGAAATGTCATTTTAAAAAGCTTCATAAACCAATTTTATTTTTTATGAATATGGGGGCATAACTTTATTATTCGTCTATAGTTGGCAATCTTGGCACTTTCCATGGACTGGGATTTGCTCTGAGACACAAAGATCGTGCAGAATTTGATCGCATTACAAAGGATCTGAAAGAATCGCGTTTTTCAAAGGACGAAATCCCTGAAGGATTTGCTATAAAACTTTCAACGTCTGCTGAACGCGTAGTAATTGCAACAAAAAAATATCAACCTCATATAGAGGTGGAGTTCTTGGAACGTTTCGAACGTTTAATCAAAGACTTCGTAAAATTTGGGCGTCAAATGGTTAAACCCGTAGAACCGTTAGTAACTTTATGCCATGGAGACTACTTGCGCAATAATATCGCTTTCAAATACTCAAAGGTGAGTGGTGGCTTGACTTATTTTGAGAGCAATGTTTATATTTTTTATTCTCTTGCAGGACAATAAAGAGCCAAGCGATTCTCTAATTTTCGATCTACAAACTATGCGACTTTGTTCGCCCATGTTGGACTTTGCAGTATTTCTATCACTATGTTGCTATGCTGCCATTCGTAATGAGCATTTCAATGAAATATTTGATAAATATTATAGCCAACTAACAAAAACGTTTAAAGAGAGCACGCAAGTAGCTAAATTGCCTGATTTTTTGAGGTACATAAGTTGAGGTTAGAAACGAAAAATACTTTAATTAAAATTCAATATTTTTTAATTCTCTACCGCTAGCCGTGAATCTTTGTTGGCCGAATATAGACGTTATCTTCCAATGGGTATTGGTACGGCTTCCTTTTTCCTAATGGATCTGGTGGAGCCGCATCAAGTAACGTCGGAAGAATATTTAACGCGTGAAGTGACCGCTGAAGAAGAACGCAAAGATGTGTTGAGACGTGGCGGTGAAATTGTTGATCGTGAAATAGCTCATCAAGTGAAGGAATTATACGACTTTATACAAATGTATAAACTCGATATATTTAAGGGGTTCGATTATGTGTGATGAATAGACATTTAGAAAATAAACTAATTATTGGTTGATTGATTTTTGCAATTTAGGACAAGTTGACCTTTTAATTCCGCAATAAATGATCGTCATCTTACCCTTCTGTAAGGACCTTGCCATCTACAGGGGGTTTCGTTGTAACAAATTAGATTTCTGTCAAATTTCGCCAGTTTACTCCGCTAGATGGCACTGGAGTCGGGTATATTTACAAAATTCGTGTACATGCTCCGATTTTTGGCACGTAGGTATGTTTGATACAGTCCTCACTCAATTAATTTTATTTTTTTTTTTCATAGTAAAATTACCAATTTCCCTTCTAATTAAGCAAGTGAGGGCAACACTACTCGACAAACAAAATTATCTTGAAATTTAAGTTTTCGAGATAAAATAAAATAATATAAAAAAAAATAAAATTAAATAAATTAAAATAAAATAAAATAAAATAAAATAAAGAAAAATAAAATAAAATAAAATAAAATAAATTAAAATAAAATAAAATAAAATAAAATAAAGTAAAAAATAAAAAATGTATAATAAAATGAAATAAAACCAAATTCAATAAAATAAAGTTAAATTAAATTAAACTAAGTCAAATAAAATAAAATAAAATATATTAAAAAAAATAAAATAAAATATATTAAAAAAAAATAAAATAAAATAAAATTACAATAAATAAATAAAAATAAAATGAAATAAAAAAATTAAATTAAATTAAATAAAATGAAATGAAATGAAATAAAATTGAAAAAATAATAAAAAAGGAATAAAATAAAATAAAATAAAATTAAAATAAAATAAAATAAAATAAAATAAAATAAAACAAAATATGAAATGAAATGAAACAAAATAAAATATAGAAAAATGGGATAAAGAAAAATAAAACGAAATAAAAATAAAATTAAAAAAAAAGGAATAAAATAAAATAAAATAAAATAAAATAAAATAAAATAAATTAAAATAAAATAAAATAAAAAAATAAAATTAAAAAAAATAAAATAAAATAAAATAAAATAAAATTAAACAAAATAAAATAAAATAAAATAAAATAAATTAAAATAAAATTAAATAAAATAAAACAAAATAAAATAAAGTAAAAAATAAAATATGTATAATAAAATGAAATAAAACAAAATTCAATAAAATAAAGTTAAATTAAATTAAACTAAGTCAAATAAAATAAAATAAAACAAAATAAAATAAAATATATTAAAAAAAATAAAATAAAATATATTAAAAAAAAAATAAAATAAAATAAAATAACATGAACTAAAAAAAAATAAAATGAAATAAAAAAATAAAATAAAATAAAATTAAATTAAATAAAACTAAATATAAAATAAAATAAAATAAAATAAAATAAAATAAAATAAAAAAATAAAATAAAATTACAATAAATAAATAAAAATAAAATAAAATAAAATAAAATGAAATGAAATGAAATAAAATAAAATAAAAAAATGAAATGAAATGAAACAAAATAAAATATAGAAAAATGGAATAAAGAAAAATAAAATGAAATAACAATAAAATTGAAAAAATAATAAAAAAGGAATAAAATAAAATAAAATTAAATAAAATAAAAATAAATTAAAATAAAATAAAATAAAATAAAATAAAATAAAATAAAATAAAATAAAATAAAATAAAATAAAATAAAATAAAATAAAATAAAATAAAATAAAATAAAATAAAATAAAATAAAATAAAATAAAATAAAATAAAATAAAATAAAACATATTAAAAAAAAAATAAAATATATTAAAAAAAAATAAAATAAAATAAAATAACATGAAATAAAAAAAAATAAAATGAAATAAAACAAGTAAGGAAAGCTGTCTTCGGCTGTGCCGAAGGCTAAATACCTTTCATGAAATAGCGTCACGATTTTCACCAGTACAGCCTGTGTGAATTTAACTTTAGCTCATACCGAATCTTTAGCTCATACGGTCCAATCTCATTGATTTTTAACATCGACATTCCACATTCTAAAATAGCAACATTTACGAAATTTCACGTTCCTACCGATATAATTACAGGAGTTATCTACCAAAATCCGTTTATCGGAACAATCGATTGTATGGGGGCTATGTGTAATATTTATCCCATTTCAATGATTTTCAACATCGATATTTTACATATATGTAAAAATAGCGATGCTTCCAAAATTTCGCGTTCCTATGTGTTTAATTACAGGACTTATAGCCCAAAATCCGCTTGTCGGAATAATCGATTGTATGGGAGCTATGTGAAATATTTACGCCATCTCAATGATTTTCAACATCGATATTTCGCATATAAAAATAGCGATACTTCCAAAATTTCACGTTCCTACCTATATAATTACAGGAGTTATCTACCAAAATCCGTTTATCGGAACAATCGATTGTATGGGGGCTATGTGAAATATTTATCCAATCTCGATGATTTTCAACATCGATATTTCACATATAAAAATAGCAATACGTCCAAAATTTCACGTTCCTACGTGTTTAATTACAGGAGTTATAGCCCAAAATCCGTTTATCGGAATAATCGATTGTATGGGAGCTATGTGAAATATTTATCCCATCTCTATGAGTTTCAACATCGATATTTCACATATAAAAATAGCAATACTTACAAAATTTCACGTTCCTACGTGTTTAATTACAGGAGTTATAGCCCAAAATCCGTTTATCGGAATAATCGATTGTATGGGAGCTATGTGAAATATTTATCCCATCTCTATGATTTTCAGCATCGATATTTCACATATAAAAATAGCAACACTTATAAAATTTCACGTTCCTTCGTGTTTAATTACAGGAGTTATAGCCCAAAATCCGTTTATCGGAATAATCGGTTGTATGGGAGCTATATGTTATATTGGTCCGATCTTACTGGTTCCGACAAATGATTCCTATATTGGAAAATGGTGGCCGCATACCATATTTCAGCCAAATATCTCAAAAACTGAGGGACTAGTTTGCGTTCAAACAGACAGACAGACAGACAGACAGACAGACAGACGGACAGACGGACAGACGGACATGGCTAAATCAACTCATCTCGTCATCCTGATCATTTCGGTATACTTATTGATGGGTCTATCTCTTCTTCTTCTCATATTTACAAACATCGGACCAAAGTTATAATACCATTTCATGTTCATGAAAGGTATAAAAATAAAATTAAATTAAATTAAATTAAATTAAATTAAACTAAATATAAAATAAAATAAAATGAAATGAAATGAAATGAAATGAAATAAAATAAAATAAAATAAAACAAGTAAGGAAAGCTGTCTTCGGCTGTGCCGAAGGCTATATACCTTTCATGAAAAAGCGTCACGATTTTCAATGTTCGATCCCAATTTAACTATATTTACTAACACATTACACATCTTTGTTATAATTTAAAAAAAACTTACAAAATAATAGGATCCGAGTTATCGGAACAATCGATTGTATGGAGGCTATATATTATACGTGTTCAGTTGTACTGACTTACACTATACACATTACATATGTAGAAAGTACTAAAGGTGCAATATTTTACGTTCCTAACTTTTTAAATGCGGAAGTATTGGCTAAAAAACCTTATATCGGAACAACCAGTTGTATGGGGCTATATGTTATATTTACCCGATCTTCTTGATTTTCCTCTACACACTACATAAATTGAAAGTACTCGAGATGCAAAATTTTACGTTCCTAACTGTGTAATTGCAGAAGTTTTGGCCAAAAAACCTTATATCGGAACAACCGGTTGTATGGGGCTATATGTTATATTTATCCGATCTTCTTGATTTTCCTCTACACACTACATAAATTGAAAGTACTCGAGATGCAAAATTTTACGTTCCTAACTTTTTAATTGCAGAAGTTTTGGCCAAAAAACCTTATATCTGAACAATCGGTTGTATGGGGGCTATATGTTATACTGGTCCGATCTTGTCAGTTCCGACAAATGATTCCTATATTACAAAATGGTGGCCACATACAAAATTTCAGCCAGATATCTCAAAAATTGAGGGACTAGTTTGCGTTCAAACAGACAGACGGACAGACGGACATGGCTAAATCAACTCAGCTTGTCATCCTGATCATTTCGGTATACTTATTGATGGGTCCATCTCTTCTTCTTCTCATACTTACAAACATCGGACCAAAGTTATAATACCATTTCATGTTCATGAAAGGTATAAAAATAAAATAAATTAAATAAAATAAATTTAAATTCCTCGCGAAAAAAAAGTCTTGTCCCCCCCTTTGGCAAAATCCTGGATATGCCACTGGTTTGATATATGTATAATCAACAAGTCGAGATATTCGAAAGCTTTGCGGGCAAAAATAAATTTTTTGGCTATTTTAATAAAAAAATAAAAAAAATTGGTTTATGTAATTAATCGCCCTAATTTTCTGAAACCTAGTATATTTTGCCATTGATAGGACTTATATGTATGTATGTTGTTTAGATTAAAGGCAACGTTGCCAGTTGATGGTACACAGAAAACTCAACTCCAGTTTCCTGGAGTGCCTTTATAAATAAATAAATATAAATATTTCTTAATCTAACCTTCAACTTAATCTAACTGTTGTACGTAGTACGCATGTACATGTGTATCCATACATACATATATCTTATCCTAAGTAAACCCAACAACGTATGTAGATGGCACATGTATGTGAAATCTGTCACTATACGAAAATATGATGTGTGTGTCTTATCTAACTGATAACCATACTTGAGTCCCATCGTTATCGTCCTAGACGACCAACACAACAGTGAGATAGCGGTCTCGCTTAATGTATATTGAGTAAATATGCATAGCGAGATCCTTATGTATGTACTCATTGTGTCCACATACATACATGTGCGCATCCACATATGTTGGAATCCGTTCACAACTGTGAACATATGTAGTTCGAACACTGTCACTTATATTTTAAAATACTACAAATTCTTATCTCTTTCATTCATAAAATTATCACAAAATTGTTTACGAGTACCTGTTTTTCGGTATCAGCGCCAGAACGTAACGCAGCACAGTGTTACGCCACACTACTCAAGCACCAACACTCTCTTTAATATGGAAATTCTTATTCTCAGTACGATCAGATTATTTTGTTGATAAATAGTTTGTAAGATTTTTTAATAAATGCAACGCAACTATCACGAAGCTGCTTTAGTCGGAAAAGTGATTTCAAACATATAGAAACTTGAAAATGACCACATCAAAAACTGAGGCTGAAATTGATTGGTTTAAGACTACGCTATTTACAGAGATTTTGAAAAATGAAAATTTCAAAGCAGATAATGGTTTGAAAAATGTTACAAATGACAATGTAAAATTACATAAGATTGAGGTGAAATTTATTGGTCCTGAAGAGGCTTTTATGTTTACAACGTGTTATCGTGCTCTTATCACATTCGAGCAAGTGGATAATGGACCAAAAACAACTAAACTTATTGTGAAGGTGAGATAAGTGCGGGTTGGTCTGATATTAAATTTTTTGTTTTTGCATACAGGTAGTGGGTACCTTCTTACAGTTCCTGATGAGCTGATTAAAAAAAATAAATATTTTTAAGAAAAAATAAATATGTAATAAGTAAATATTTTTTAAGTACAAATCTGTGCAATAACCGCCTAAGTATGTATACCCTAAAAGTTTTTTGTTAAGAACACTAGCGTCCTTATTTGATTAATCTTCTTCCATCACTATCTATTAAAATTAGACTTGGGTAGGTCATGAAGTAATTAGTTCGTTGAACTAGATCAAATGAACTACTGGAACTATGTAAAAAAAAATAAAAACTAACTATATGAAATAGTTAATTTTGCTGAGCTAATTCGAAATCTCTGATTACTTTAATGAACTAAAATTCCCAACTCTAATTTAAATGACCCACCCACTTGATTGTGACTTCTGGTTTACAAGCGAACAAAAATGTTTACGACATGCACAGCTACGTCACATTACAAAGTCACGTGTATGTAAATATGTGACTATGTATTTCGAATTCAATGTCGCTGCAATAAACTTATCAACACAGCGAGAGTGAGAGAACTTTTTAATGATATCATTTCTCGAGAGTATCTTTCAATAAACTTTGATAGTGTAAGAAAATTCTTGTAAAACCAAAAATTATGTATGTTCTTATGGGATAAAATGAGTGTCAGAGCAATACCGTAATTGCCATAGCAGAAGATTTATTGAAATTTTTCGAGAAAAAAGTCAGACAAAGACTCAGGGAATCATCACGAATCGTTAACTAGACGCCCCTATCCCGAAATTATCGTTAATCGTCTTGAGGTCAAACTAGAAGTTTTCACCATCACTAAATATTGTAATATTTTTCAGACTGTTAAGCCCCAATTACATAAAATTTTATGAAACTTTGACAAATGCGCGCCTCGGATTTGAGCATTTGCCAAAATCTCACTTCGCTTTACGTTCCACAAACTTTGTATGAAAGTGGAACCTTCAAAGTTTTATGGAATTGGGGCTTTAATTATAGCGCAAAATTTAATGCATTATCTCTGAGTACATCCTTGACTTGCAATCAAAATAAAAAAAAATAAAAAAGTATAAAGCGATAACTTGTTGAAAGCACGCCGTCTAGATAGTAACTGTAACATTGCAGAAAGCGAGGGACTTCTTATCAACCTATCAATTATTTTTAAATAAAAAAGACGTGCGTACCAAGTACTCGTGACGTTTGATGTGTAACCCCAAAATCACCCCCAAGATGATCCTAATTAACCCATCCAAATATGAACCCAAAATTACCCCAACACGACCCCAAAATGATGCCAAATTGCACCCAAAATTACCCTAATATGGTCCCAAATTGACCCCAAAATTACTCTAATATGACCTCAAAATTACCCCAATATGATCCCTTTCCTTCTACTCTTCTTTCTTTTCCTTTTCTACTTTTCTTTTACTTTCTTTTCCATTCCTTTGCTTTTCCTAACTTTTCTTCCTTTCCTTTCCTTTTCGTTTCCCTTCCTTTCTTTTCCTCTCCTTTCATTTCCTTTCCTTTCTTTCCCTTTCCTTTCCGCTTTTTCCTTCTCCTTTACTTTCCATTCCTTCAATTTTTATTCTTTTCCTATAATTTTCCTTCCTTTCTATTCCTTTCCTTACTTTTACTTCCCTTCCCGTTCCTTTCTTTTTCTCTATTTTCCTTTCCTTCCCTTTCCTTTGCGTCCCTTCATTTTTCTTTAATTTCCTTTTCTTCCCCTTCTTTCCCATCCCTTTCCTTTTCTATCCTTTTTTCCTTTCATTTTCTTCCCTGTGCTTTCCTTTAATTGCCTTTCCTTTCCCTTCCATCCCTTATCTCTCCTTTTGTTTAATTTAATTTTCTTAAATCATGTCTGAGCAAGTGATCGCATTTTTTTTTGTTGCACGTTTGTTTGCTTATTTAATACTTAAGCACGATTAACAAAACGCCAGCAAAGCACTTCGATATACACACATACATAAGCAAAGTGTCAGGTATCAGCAACCAGTCAAGCAAGAATTGCTCTCGCAACTACTCTGTACTCACGACATAAACCTTTTTTACAAGATCTAAATACAAAGAATACAAATTTTTCTGGATAGACCCCCAGCAAAGATGTTTACACATCAAAAACGAGTGTAAGTAGATTCGAGAATGCATTAAAAAATGATTCGCGAATGTATTCGTGAACGTGAACGGTGTACATTTTTCTATGCGTTCTTATTCATGAACGGGAATGTGAATGCAAAAGAACGAACTTGAATATTCATAAATTCGTAATTCCGAACCCTTCCTTTTTTACTCAAAATTACAGAGAACACCAAATGTGCCACAGGAACTTTTCGATTCCATACAATTCCGACCACTTTTCAGCAATGAAATTTTAACCTATAAAACCATATTGCCAGCGCTTGAAAAATTTTCCCAGCAAACCATCAATACACCACGATTTTATAACGGAGACTTGGGTACAAGTCATGCAACGGTCGTACTACAGGACTTCGATGTGGGTAATTGGCGTGTTGCTAAACAAAAAACGAATCTATCATTGGGACACGCACTTGTGGCAAGTAAGTAATGAATTTTTTTCCATACTGAAAAAAAGGAATGCGACCTAGAAACAAAAATTTCTCTTTCTGCTTGCACAGTTGGGAATCTTGGCGGCTTTCACGGCATTGGATTCGCTTTGAGACATATAAATCGTGCCGAATTTGATCGCATCACCAAGGATTTGAAAGAAGCGCGTTATGATGTCAAAGAACTCAATCCTGGACTAGAAATTTTATTCCGAACTGGCGCTGAACGTGTTGTAATTGCAACAAAAAAATATCAACCTCAAATAAATGTGGAGTTCTTGCAACGTTTCCAAAGACTAACTGAAGAATACCTATTATTTGGGCGACAAATGGTTAAACCCGTAGAACCGTTGGTAACTTTATGCCATGGCGACTACTTGCGCAATAATATTGCTTTCAAATACGAAAAGGTGAGTGTGGAAACTCGACTCATTTTCAGATATACATACATACATATCATAGCAGTTTGTGTGTGTGTGTTATAACCTCTATTCTCTTCTAGGACAATGAAGAGCCAAGCGATTCTCTTATATTCGATCTACAAACGATGCGACTTTGTTCACCCATGTTAGACTTTGCATTATTTTTATCATTGTCCTGCTTTGCTGCCGTTCGTTATGAGCATTTCGATGAAATATTCGACGATTATTATAGACAATTGACGAAAACTTTTAAAGCGAGCGCGCAAGTAACTGAATTGCCTGATTTTTTGAGGTTAGTTTAGGCTAGAAATTATAAAAAGTTACATTCTAATTTATTATCTTTTACGCTCTCCCTCCAGCCGCGAATCTTTATTGCGCGAATATATGCGCTATCTGCCATACGGTATTAGTATAGCTTCATTTTTCTTAAAGCAATTGGTGGAGCCCGTTCAACTAACTTCGGAAGAATTTATAACGCAAAATCAGACGCCCGAAGAACACCGCAGAGATATATTGAGTCGTGGCGGTGAGATTGTTGATCGTGAATTAGCTCATCAAATGAAGGAATTATACGACTTTGTGCAAAATTATAATCTAGATATTTTTAAGGATTTCGATTATGTGTGAAGAAAACTCAATTTCACGGGAAAAGGAAATAAACTAACTGAAGATGGCGTGATTGACATTAAGTTTTTATTTTATTTTTCTTTATTTTTTTTTTTCTTTTAAAACTAGCCAAATGGCTAAAAAAAAATTTAATTGCTCTGTCGTTGTTGACAGTAGCCCGCAGCCAGTTGTTCATCTAAGCACGCAATTTATGACTGCTGGCGGCCTCCTAGACAGTGGTTTATATTTTTTTAGTTAAATTCTTGTAATTAAATTCTTTATTTCGTTTTTTCCTTTATTTTATTTTATTTTTTTACATTTTTGTTTCATTTCGTTTATGTATTTTGTTTTACCTCATTTTATTTTTTTTTTTATTTTTATTTTTTATGTTATGTTATTTTTATTTTATGTTATTTTATTTTTATTATGTTTTTTAACTTTTTGTTTTATGTCATTTTATTTTATTTTTATTTTTTTGTATACATTTAGTTTAATTAATTTTATTTTTTTTTTTTTTATTTTATTTAGTTTTATTTTTTTTTTGTTTTCTTTTTTTTTTTAATTTTTCATTCATTTGGGATTATTTAATTTTTTTTATTCTAATTTTTTTTTTTGGTTTTTTTTTTTATTTGTTGTCATTTTATTTTTTTTCTTATTTCTTGTTATTTTTTTTTCGATTTTATTTTTTAATTAATTTTATTTCTTTTAGTTCAATGTAATTTATTTTTTTTTATTTTATTTTTACTTTTTTTAATTCACTTTATTTTATTTTATATCATTTTATTTTTTTTATTTTTTTATTTTTTTTTTTTTTTATTTTTCATTTAATTACATTTTTTTTAATTCATTAAATTTTTTATATCCTTTTAATTTATTTTATTTTTTTAAATTTATTTTTCACTTCATTTTATTTTTTTTTATTTTTTTTATTTTGTTTTTTAGTTGTATGTCAGTCCCAAAATACTTTATTATTTTTTTTTTATTATTTTGAATTCACTTTATTTTATTTTATTTCCTTTTATTTTTTTATTTTTTTTATTTATTTTTATTTTGTAATTCATTTAATTAAATTTTTTTATTTTAATTAATTTTTTATTTCCTTTTTTTCATTTATTTGTTACTTTATTTTATTAATTTTTTTTTTTCACCTAATTTTGTTTTAGTTGTATTTCATTACCAAAATACTTTATTATTATTTTTTTTTAATTCACTTTATCTTGTTTTATTTCATTTTATATTTTTTCTAATTTTTTAAAATTTTTTTTGTAATTCATTTAGTTAAATTTTTTTTTTTGTTATTCATTTAGTTTATTTTTTTTTATTTCCTTTTAATTTTTTTTATTTTTTTAACTTATATTTTACTCTATTTTATTTCATTTTTTTTTTTCATTTTTTTGCACTTAATTTTTTTATTTTTATTTATTTTTTATTTATTTTATTTTTTTATTCATTTTTAACTTTATTTTATTTCATATTACTTTTTTAAATTTATTTATTTTTTTAATTTCATATTTCTTTACTTTATTTTGTTTTAGTTGTATTTTAGTCCCAAAATACTTTATTATTTATTTCTTTTAATTCACTTTATTTTATTTGATTTCCTTTTGTTTTTTTTTTAATTTTTTTAATTTTTTTTTTTTTTTTTTTGTAAGTCATTTAATTAAATTTTTTTATTTTAATTAATTTTTTATTTCCTTTTTTCATTTATATTTTTACTTTATTATATTTAATTTTTTTCCCAAAATAATTTATTATTATTTTTTTTAATTAACTTTATTCTGCTTTATTTCATTTTATATTTTTTTTCTAATTTTTTAAATTTTTTTTATTTTTTTTGTAATTCATTTAGTTTAATTTTTTATTCTGCTTTAGTTTTATTTCAGTCCCAAAATACTTTTTATTTATTTTTTTATTTTTTTTTTTAATTCACTTTATTTTATTTTATTTCATTTTATTTTTTTATTTAAATTGTTTTTAATTTAATTTTTTTTTAATTTTTTTTGTAATTCATTTAATTTAATCTTGTATTTTCATTAGGTTTTTTGGTTCCATTTAATTCATTTTTTTACTTTATTTTTATTTTTTTTTATTTTTTTTTTATTTTACTTAATTTTGTTTTAGTTGTATTTCAGTCCCAAAACACTGTATCGAATTGATACAACTAAAACATTCATAGTTCCACACGTTCATAGCCATCGCACATTTTTGCACGCAACTGACTGATCTGTCGCAAATAAACGATTCAAATAAATTGATGCCATTACCCGCAGCAAATATTGCTGACAGCGATAGAGCATCGCGTGACTTCGATTCGTCAGTCGAAAAAGGAAAGCAAGAAATTGCTTAAACGAACAAATGTGTAAAAATTTAAGTGAACCAGTTTAACGTGGAAGCGCTGATTAAGACTTGGTAAGGCCTACACCCTGCCAACGGCATTATATCAGCAGATTGCCCCCCGCCCCCCTTCTTGCACCCACTTTGACACATACAAATAATGCATGTCATCTATGGATGTGCGCATGCGCAGCATTCGTTTTTACAGCAAGCAACATCAAGCCAGTCTTCGATTGCCACAAATCAATTGCTGCAGTACTTGCTGAAATAGTGGTCGTGGCTTTGTTGGAGGTGCAATTGCAGTTGGTGCAACTTTTTGCTGCATTTCAACATGTTTGAGCGTGTTTTGGAACAGCATTTGTGTGGATTCCATTTGACATTACATTTTTGGAGCACCAATTTTTGGAGTCAGCTCCAGATTGAGTCATAATGGAAAACTTTGTATTGTGCGTAAGCTGAACGTGTTATTGAACTTTCCTCCCTTTCATCCGCCTACTAATATTTTTTGTTTTGTTTTATTTTAATATTTTTTTTTTCCTCTAATTTCTTTATTTTATTTTGTTTTTTTGTTGTTTTACTTTACCATACAAAATTTTTATAAAACTCACAACTATGCGATCAGCAAAAAATATATTTTCAAACACAAAGAGGCCTTAACGTCCAACGCACGTCACGTCAGCTGGTTTTGTGGTCTGGTTTTAAGATTTGGAACAGCTTACTATTTATTTAAATTTTTTCTAACGTTTTTTTGTCAATTCGCACAATCGATTTGCACCTGATTGGTTGCTTTAAAACGTTTTTTGATCAATATTGCCGTTGCGTTATTACAGAACGAGTTAACTGCGCTCATTTGGAACGGACTTTTTTTGTAGGCTTTTTATTTGTTGTTATTACAAACGCACCAGCGTTCATTAATTCATGTGGTTACACTTGAATTTGTTATTGTTTATGCATGTTTAGAGTATTTTTTCGTTAAGTAGTTTATATTGCTTGCAACAATTTCTTGTTTTCTTTAAAAACATGGCGCTCGTTAGTTGAAAGCTTTTAATATTTACGCCATTTTGGTGTGAAGTTCGATTCTCTTTGGATGATACGAACTTCGACAATGAACAAAATAAAATAAAATAAAATAAAATAAAATAAAATAAAATAAAATAAAATAAAATAAAATAAAATAAAATAAAATAAAATAAAATAAAATAAAATAAAATAAAATAAAATAAAATAAAATAAAATAAAATTAAAAAAAATAAAATAAAATTAAATATGTTTATTTGTTGTTTATAAATTGTTAAATGTAAAAATGAGTTATGTGAAAAATGTTCATATATGACTTATTTATTAGTGCTTTTGGTATTGTTTTTTGCAGTCCTGATGATGACCTTAGACTAAGGTTGAAATATCGATTATTAAAAAAATATTAACACAAGAAAACGAGTGTTTTATTTACAAAAAAAGGCCTTCAGCTCAAAAATTAAACAACTGATAAAATTAAACAAAA
>CAXKVI010000004.1:104157333-104174833 GCA_964058755.1 Campiglossa producta | reverse complement strand
CACAAAGCGGACGACATAGCCAGCGCTGCAGACAATCACTCAGTCGCTGTAGAGATCGCACGAGGAGATTGCCAAATAGACAAACGCTTCCTTTTTGAATGTGCGAGATTATTTTACCCGATATGTCTTACCGCATACTAGAAGCCATGATAAACAGAAATGGGCCTATTTTATGTGTGCAAATAATGCTTCCCATTATCGTTGCATTTAGCCACTGAAATCGGTGGAAAATGTTTTGTTTGTGTATTCACCTGCTCGCCAACACCTCGACAAGTCCATTTGCCATGCTTCTGTCTGTTGAATGTCCAATTAAACTGACAACCTATGATCCAACCAGCGGAGAGTGATGTCTCTAGAAGATCGACATTGACCTAATGAGCTTGCAGTTTTATTTACGAGCTTGGACTACCATTGTGGTTGTGGAATTTAGATTTGCATTCCGTAAAGTAGCCAAGCCGGCGGTGTTAGCTACTACTTCATGGCAGTTTGAAATTGTTGAGGAATTATTGGGGCATACGTTGAGGACGTGTGGAATGTTGATTCCAAGACAATTGCAGTGTGCAATTGTAAGTGTGTAGTACGAGGCGACTCAAATCCACGATACGAGGGTTCATCGGTCATACAAGTCGTTCCCGCTGCAGTCGGGATAATAAGACAATCGCAACGGACTGCCTATATCCGAGCTTGTAAACCGTGTACCACTGAGCAACCATCCCATAACTATACACCATTGACCGGGAGGAAGATTCTTTAAAGCCAACAAAGTACGGAGAGTTTTCTAAAAAGAACTGCGACTCCGTAAAAACTTCCTTGAAGGAACGCTCCGAAAGAGGAGCGAAAAAGTCCACAAGAGCACGGAATGAAAGCGTTTACGGATTTCTTTAAAAAGAGGAGTCAGGATTATATAATGGAATGTTTTGGAACTCTGTAAACGCACCTTAGAGCAGTCTTAAACGATCACCTTTTGTTCGTTATCTAAGGCAGTGCTTTGGGACTCCGCACAAGTGTCTTTGAGCAGTCCTAAAAGAACAACCCCGGCTACGGGGTCAGCGAAATCGTTCCCTAAACAGTCGGGCTAGTACCACAAGGTGATATTCACCGGAATGTACCGTGTTCATATCCGCCAAAGGACTTTTACAACCCTGTATGGTCCGTCATGAAACTTTTATAAGTGGATCTTCCACCTAGGCAGGGCGTAGTAGCTACAACAACGACTTTTTCATACATTTTCAGAAAGCACTTTCTCAGTCGGATACGCTCCTTTGGGCATTGAAAGCCCTTCGATTGTCCTTATCTGAACTTGGATGACATTCAGTCAGTAAATTCGTTCGCCAACTCTCTTGCGTCGAACATAGTTTGTTAGGCCTAGTCATCAGCTATCACGGAAGAAACCCTAAATATTAGATTTATCCTTCCTGGGCTTTCCTTAGATGTCCTTGCTTGCAACTCCTTAAAAGATGTGGCGGCTGAGCAGGGTTAAATGTTGGTCATATGACAACACCTCATATTTTAATTAAGACAACGAGTCCCGACGCTTTTTGACAATATCGGGATCTCGTCATTTTGAAAGGACAATCCCGGGATCTCGCGATATTTCGGGATTATCTCAGAGACCGTCAAAAAAGGACTTATCCAGACTGAACACCGACGTGCCGAACGAACGTCTGGTGTGCAGCTCGGCTCCTCACAACACCAGTCACTTATTCACCTGCTCTTCGGAGGCCACGCATTTCTCTCTGGTCCAAACCTGTTGAAACTACTTGTTTCCTTGGACTTCTGTTAGGAGATATCTATTGATGGCAGTTTTGGTTTCGATGCAACAACAACAACGACGGGAGAGGTATCAAAAGACGCGTTTTGACTTCGGTACCCATAATAAGTGAAGAGCCGGTATTTTATTTTTGTCAAGATATTAAGTATTTCTATTTCTGAAACTTTCGCTTTCAGATTATTGAAGTCGAAGTCAAAACTCAGATATCTCTCTAGACTGTTTTGGACGATATCGTTATTTTCCGGGTTTCCGAAAGCCCGAGATTTGAATTAATTACTTCGCGGTATATCGCGAGGAAAAAGTGGTGCGGGAGAGCTGGGATTCGGGATGGGAACTCCCCGGGCTCGATGCCTTAGTGTTTATATTTAGAAAAGTACAACAAGAGCAAGAGAACGTTATCTACAGTTCTCACAACAATCTGCTTATATTTGAGGGGTTTCCAATTGGCGTCAGTTATCGCTAAAAAGGAATGACTGGCGTGCTTTGATATGCAACGGCCAAAATCGCTTAGGCGGTTAAGCGCCAATAAATGATGATGAAGAGTAGGTCGTCTCTCCGTTGGTGCACCCTGGATAACGCTAAATGACCTACATGGCCTACACGGCTAGTTTCTTGTATTGCCGATTCTACGAGAACGGTACCAGTACTTATGCTGTACCCATCGTGCCGAAAAGACCCGGGCCGTTTTCTTATATCGACCCGGCCAAGAGCAATACACTAGGGTGACCCTGTCTGACATTTATGCAGGACTACACCTCGTTACAAAAACAACAACAACAACAGGTTTCCCCGAATAAAGGCTGTTATTCCACTATAAAGGCTCATTTACACGATTCAACACTTAAATACAAGGTGAAGATCAAACGAATTGCTGTTTATAGGAAAAACCCGAGGAGGCGGGAATATTTTTAGTCGTTACCAAACAAAAATCGGCTGGTCTTCAAATATCGCTTTCTAGGGTTAAGATATATTTTACGTTGTTTAGTGATGGGTCAATCCATTCGTAGTTTTGATGCCACTGTAGTTCCTATATTAAAATACTAAGAGTTGGCAACGCTAATCAAATGTCCAACTGTCAAATTGAACGGCAACAAAATTTCTTGCATTTGTTTTGTTGCGAAGAAATAAATAATTTTACTTCCAAAAACTCGATTAAATTACTATCAAAATGGGCAAGCGGCAGCATCAAAAAGATAAAATGTAAGTAAACTAAATTGAGCTGTATTACTAATAGATTTTAAGCACAACCGCGATTTATCTGCAGGTACCTCACGTACACCGAGTGGTCAACGCTGTATGGCGGCAAGAAATTCGAGTCTGCCGAAAATGAACACATCAAGTTCAAGCGCCTGCCCTTTGATCATTGTACCATTACCATGGTGCCCTTTGATACACCATACAGCGATCTAGATGGCAACGTTTTTAGCCTGGAGGCAATACTTGCATTTCTCAAAACGTTCAAAGTCAATCCAATCACTGGCAAACCGCAAGACGCCAAATTGTTGATAAAATTGAATTTCCACAAGAATGCCGATGATGAATATCATTGTCCTGCACTATTTAAACCATTCACCAAAAATTCGCACATCGTCGCTGTGGCTACTACGGGCAATGTTTTCTCATGGGAAGCTATTGAGCAATTGAATATCAAAACTAAAAATTGGAAAGATCTCGTCGATGATACACCATTTCAGCGCAAAGATCTCATTACCATACAAGATCCGCAGCATTTGGAAAAGTTTGATATATCACGATTTCATCATATACGTAAAAATTTGCGCGTGCTCTCTGAGGAGGAGCAATTGGAGCGCAAAGATCCTACGAAACGTATTAAAACTATGAATATGGAAACCAAAGAAACATTAGCACAGCTCGAAAAAGACTATAAGGCACCCGAGGAAGCGCCAAGCACGTCAAAACGTACAGCGGATAAGTTCAATGCGGCACATTATTCTACAGGTGCGGTGGCGGCTAGTTTCACCTCAACCGCTATGGTACCAGTTTTTAATCATGAAGCTGCCATAATTGAAGATGATCTGGTTAAATATGAGCGTGTTAAGAAGAAGGGCTATGTGCGTTTGCAAACCAATTGTGGGCCACTTAATTTTGAGCTATATTGTGATGCAGTTCCACGTGCATGTGACAACTTTATGCGCCACTGTATTGATGGGTATTATAATAATACCAAGCTTCATCGTTCGATACGCAATTTTATGGTGAGTTTATAAATTAACTCAATTACGGGGTTTCATCCTTACTTATCGACTCCGAGCGGATCAGGAGCTTAGAATATACCCGCGGTTAGACATACCTGCCATAAGAGGCGAATAAATTCCATAAAAGTGGATAAGCTAGATGGTTTCACGGGTCATATCAAATAGTTTCTACGACAGTCGGGCAAGTACCGCGAAGTTCTACATAGTACCGCAAACGATTGCCTAAAACCTTAGGGCGAGTAGTTTTGTCGCTACAAACAATCATAGGCAATCCTACCGTGGGTATATTCTAAGCCCCTGGCCCAAAAGGGCTTTGTTTGGGCAATCTTATATGCAGATGCTCGGCGCTTGAACCCACATATCAAACATAACACATTTCTCAATGCATTTTCATCCTTCTCAGATTCAAGGTGGTGATCCAACTGGCACCGGCACTGGTGGCGCATCAATTTGGGGTAAGCCGTTTGAAGATGAATTCAAGCCCAATCTATCACACTCAGGACGTGGAATGCTCTGCATGGCGAATTCCGGGCCAAACACAAATGGTTCACAATTGTAAGTAACTATTTTTGTTCAAACTGATAGTTCTGTATTAACTTTTCTTTCTTCTCGCAGCTACATCACATACCGCTCTTGCAAACATCTTGACGGTAAGCATACAGTATTTGGCAAGCTCGTCGGTGGTATGGATACGTTAACACAAATGGAAAAAATTGAAGTGGACAATAAAGATCGTCCCATTGAGGATATAATCATTGAAACGGCACAAGTTTTTGTAGATCCATTCAAAGAGGCTCTAGAGGAATTGGCCAAAGAACGTGCGGAAGAAGTTGAAAAAGAAGCGCACGCTGCTGCTGAAGTCAAAAAGCAAAAACGTTTAAATGAACCATTGAAAGTTTATCGACAAGGGGTGGGCAAATATTTGAATCTCAGTGCGTTAAAGCTGACCAGTCCAGCCGCAGCAGAGAATGGTATAAACAAAGATGCAACGAAAAAGAAAACTAAAACGGTTGGCAAAAGTAATTTCGGCGACTTTTCGAGCTGGTAGAATTAAGGGCTAGTATAAAAATTTATTTAGCTTAGGTAGGTTAAGGGAAATATGTGGTGCATGTTGTGGTACCCGGATTACAAAACTAATTAAAATTGTTGTTTATGTACTTTAGCTTGTTGTTGTATTCTGTTTGCTCTCATCGTCATGCGTTTGCTCACGTTCCTTCCAATGCTTTTTCATTTCATTTAACTTTTGTTGACGACGCTTGCGTTCCGCACCTTTTTTTGCTTCTAAGACTTTTAATTGTGCTGCCACTGCTTGCTCGCCATTATAATGGGCATCCAATTTTTCCAAAAGCAGTCTACGCGCTTCCACACGATTTTTGGAAGCCAAACGATGCGTATGACATTTAATGGTGATATTTGTTGGTAAATGACGCAGGAAAACACAGTTTGAAGTTTTGTTTACAGCTTGGCCACCTGGTCCACTGCCGCGCATGAAATCCTCTTCCAAGTCTTTCTCGTCTAATTTGGGATAAAGTGAATAGTCGATTTTGACGTGCGTGGATTTCAAACGGCAGTTTGTTGTAAGCGGCGCGTAGTTGGTTGTCAATGTTGTACTCTGAGCAGCAAATGAACGTATGAGGCGTTGTAGCATTTTCTCGGTTTAAAGTGGTTTTAGACAATGCGTCCTTTGCGCAAAAGTGTTTCACCGCGCTGAAATGCACAAAAGCAAACTTTGTTATTGTTTTCGGTTTTGAGCAAGAGAACCCACCGCTTACCTTGTAACTGAACTCTACCTGTACCGGATCAGTTAACGCTCGACCTTCCTTGAATTCACGACGTACGCGCCCAAGAAAATAGTTTTTATCGGTCAGCTGTAATTGATTGCCGTAACGTATGAGATGCTTGTAGAGACGTAGTATTTGCTGTTTGGAAGGCTGCAACATTTCGTGTTGTTAAAATGTTTTTCTTTTATTATTTTGGTAAATTAAAGTTGCCGTTTTGTTCTGCAATGCATGCTCAGTTTGATTGAATAATTACAAAAACAATGACCAAACAGCTGTTTCAGTATATGGTTGCCATACTCAATATTTTTAGTACCATATTTTCAAAGAATAAGTATCTTTACAATAGTGTACAATTTGTTCTTGTATTCTCATTTTGTACGGGCACCTATTGCATAGTTTCTGCCCTGCAAAAATCGTTCGATCATTTGTTCTAAATTTTGTGATATTGATAGTGATCCCTTGCAATGCCTCAGCGGACCACCTTTGGGGCTAAATTCGTCAACAGGACCACCTAAAATTTCTATCGCTTCGATTGTATGCTATGTAAAAAAAAATATGTATCACTAAAGGTCGCTTACGAATATTGGATGGTTACCAAGATATACGGGTTTGAATTTTTTGTGCATGACTTTTTTCTTTAAATTAGAAGACATGTATTTGAAGTGCTAAAAAGGAATATGGAAACCTTTTGCTAACGTATTTTTTCCGTTCTTTTCGAATATAAATTAAAAAAAAAATATATATAAAATTTTACATAAAAGAATTTTTATACATTTCTTTTCAAATTTGGATGTTTTTATTATTTTTTTAATTTTTATTTAAAGCTTGATCTTTTTCCTTTAAAAGGATATATTTTTTGTAATGGACTTCGAAAATTTCTTGAATGAATTGTTATCTTAAAAAAAAAGCATACCATCAAATGAAATTAGTTTTTATTTGTCATCATGAAATTATGTGTAATCGGATATTAAAAAGAAAAAAACTGTAAATTAACTGCATTTTATGGTGATTTTTATGTGCTTTCTTGTTTAAAGTAACAATTCAATAAAGAAATTTTCGAGGTCCATAACAAGAACGGTATTATTTTAAAGGAAAAAGATCAAGCTTCAAATTAAAATTAAAAAAAAAACTAAAAATTTCCAAATTTGAAAAAAAAATTATAACATTTTTTTATAAAATTTTTGCTATGAGGCAAATTACTTGTTTGATAAATTAAGAAAGGAAAAAGAAAATTATTAACAAGAGAAAATGTAGCCTCTTAGATTTATTTAAGGAATATTTGAATTTTGGAAACTACTTTACCGTAGATACTCCAAGGAATAACAATATTGACGTACAACGCAAGCTGCTCTGAGTGTAGGTATTCCTTGGAGTACCAGAAACATAACGAAGGTTGGAGTAGGTGGTCCAGTCCTAGGACATCGTAATGTTAATTGGAGCACAATTTATATATCAAAAAGGATTACATTTGGAGTACTCTGATACTCAAATTGGAGTGCTCTTTAAATATTGAACTGAGCACTCTGGATTTTTGCGGGGTGAGGTAGGGCCATTGTGCATAAATACCAAGTGAATTCACTTGACGATAAACGTCAAAATTCCAAAATGAGTTTAACACCTGTTTGAGATTGTGGTTAATAACAAGTGTGATATCATAAGCATAGTCGTGTAAACTTCAAAGTGAGTTTAGTCAGCTGTTTTTAATTTCCTTTTTTGTCTCACTTCTTTCCATCTTCTCATCTCTTTCTACCATTAGGTAAAAGATAGGAGACCGCCATGTTGATGTGTGCAGGATGTTAAACAACACGCCATTGCTTTTCTGTTATTCGGTGCTGGCGACATTTTAATATGTGCAGGATGTAAACAAACCGACATTTTAATGTGTGTTGTCAAAAGAAGAGTTCACACTTGTTATTGATACACAATGGGTAGGGCGTTTTCGAAATATGAAGATCGTTATCAGCCAGAAAATGAAATCAAAGTACTCTCGTTTAAAAAATGCACCAGTCTGCGCACTGAAATGTGATATGGCAGCCATCGGTGAATCAGCTGATTGTCAAAAGTTATTTACATGTGCATCAAAACATTATTTTACATATATGTAGCACTAAAACTATTTGGTTTTAAGAGCACTGTAACAAATGAAAACGATTAACCCTAGCTTATCCACTATTTTAATGTATTGAAATATGAGGTATCAAAAGAAGCGTTTCGACTTCGATTTCATTAAGCCGAAAGCGGACTTTAAAGTCTGTTGTAGTGAAAAGATCCTAAAATTAGGAATGGACCCTCGGTATTTATACGCAGAGCACCTTTCTGAGTAGAAATATCTCTCGACAGAAACCAAATATCGGCTCTTCGCTTTCGGGTGAAGCATACCGAGGTCGAAACGCGCCTTTTGATACATCTCCAGACCCTTTTGGATGGTATCTAAGATAGTCCCACAAAATTCTGGAACCCTGGGATTGTCATTTTAAAATCCCGAAATCCCAGAATTTAACCATGCTCAGCAGATAAATCTGTTATTGCGCTGTGTTGTTGTTGTTGTTGTAGCAGTACTTCGCCTGCCTATTCGGAAGATCCACTTCTAAAAGTTACCAGACGGACCAGACAGGCCTGTACTGATGTTGGCAGTCCTTTTCCGGATATGAATCCGATACGTTCCGGTGAATAGCATCTTGTGATACTAGCCCGACTGTCTTGGGAACGATTTCGTTGACCCCGTAGTCGGGGTCGAAGTCGATTTTAGTCGAATCTTATAATAAGCATACCTACCTCGGCATATTCTAAACCCCTAACCCGAAGAGGGGGTAAGTCCGGTAGGGTAACTTCATCTTGAGATCGATATATGTCACTACGCATCTTAATCAATGAGATTTGTGTAAAGTACAGCAGTTATCTGCCTAACCCCTCCAGTTTCTTCGGATATCGAAGCGTGATGCTATCACTGACCAAATGGACGATAACCGGATTCATACCCTGGGTTACTGCGAGAGCTACGCCACCTTCGCTGATTAGGCGATCGGGGTAAATCTTGAGACCTGACCAAGAAGTACTGCTACAACCACAACATGGCATTACAATAACTGCTGACGGCAAGTTACAAGGGAGAACACACGGAAATGCTAAGCAGACAGTTTGTTCGGAACAGTCATTCACCAAGACATCCCAAAGGACAACTATTTGACGCAGAACAGCCACGAAGACACATAAGGGGACAGCTTCGCAAGACTTTTGATTGGAATTGGCATCACATTTCAGAGCCTTTTAATTTGCGGAATCAAAGGCGTGACTCTCAAGCGCATCCCAACCACCCGAAATAGCTAAAGGAGATGATGCCCTTCTTAGAGCCGCTTTTTGGAGTCGACTAAAAACTGTAGGTCCAGCCAATTTGGAGGAAACAACTCAAAGCGGTACCTCTATACTTTAGGAAGAACAAAGCACTCACGACATACCAAAGACTGTAAATGGCCTACGCTTTGGGCATAAGTACAAATACCGAAATTCCTAAGCCAGAGCTCTTATGCAGATTCGATGTGTGTTCTTTGGTGTAGTTTATGGCTGTTCGACATCTTGTTGGTTGTTCTCTATGGCTGCTCGTTATCATTTGCATTATTATTGCTGTCATATATCTCGCTTGCCATATCAAACAAGAAACAACAACAAAAAAAAAGTAAAACCCATAAACAACAACGAAACATGTCGTTGCAACAACTGGATTTCTTTTCTGCAGCATGTGTGGACGATGTTTAGATAACAAAGTACAGGTGCGAAACCTGCGAAATGCTCCACCACCTGGTGCACACATCCGCGCACTCACTCAGAACTCCACAGGTAATTGAAAATTAGCCTGCTTTTCGACAACGTACTTACATTTTCATATTTTCGCAATTTCCGTCGTGTAAATGAGATCAAATCGCTCTCTGTATGCTGAGTCGCAGCCACTAATCATCGGTTAGAGTGTTGTCGAAACTTGTTGGTCCTTGTAGAGATTGCATCTCTATTACAAGGCGCAATGGAAAGAATTTTATGATTTTCCATACAAAGTACATTTTTTACTGTAAATTAGCCATGTATTAGCAATTTGTATGAAAATATTGATGTTCTTATCAACGATATTACGGTACTAAATGTTCTTTCCATTAGCTCTAGAGCTCTAGCGTGTTGTTCCGCTTGTAAAATATGGCAAATAACAACATGCAACATTTACCAGCCGTTGTGCTTGATGTTCTTTTTGGATGCGTGTCTGTGCGTGTGTGTGTGTGTGCAAAGGATTGAGTGTCTGACAAGTAGGCTGGTTTGACGCTGTTCGGTGTCATCTTCTGTGTCGTCTTGTAGATTAATTACGATTTATGACTTCTTGTAAATGGTTATGAAATATGAAAAGATGAACATGGAAAAATAAACTCAAAAAGTTGTAGTACAAATTGAACAGATTTATTAATTAAGGATTGATTTATCTAATCCGGTAGTCCCAATGTCGCTAGAATAGATTTGAAGACTTTGAGCGAGCTCAGTAAAGCGTCTCGTGCTGCTGTTATAGCAGCCATGGGACATGACGGACCAAATAGGTTTATGCTGATATTGGCTGCCCTTTGCCGGATATGAGTTCGGCACGCTCACTCCGCCCATCCTGGAAACGATTACGTAGGCCCCGGAACCAAGGAACGGGGTGGAATTTTGTCGGCAAATTTATAAAAGATTCGGGCGAATGGCGCTCTAAACGTACCCAATTATTTTTATTCGGATGTGGTAGGTTCATTTTTACTTGGTGCTCAACCGCCCAAATAAACCTGGCCGGGGCCAAATATTAATGAGTCGGTATTTCGCGATAACTGATACTTTTCAGAAATACGAGTTCATCTTCACCTTCTTTTAACGTCTGTAAACGAGTTCGCCTTGGACTTGAAACCTTCAGTTTTTCCCGGATTTTTTCATGTCATTCAGCATTTAAAATTTTAGCACGTCAATTTGTTTCCTTCCTCGCGATCACTTACCCAGCGGATTGCGACTGTTCCCAACGTAGTCCTGTAAGCTGCGTCCTGTTTTTCGAGGTGAGATGATACCCCGCATCTTACCAGTTCTTCTGGGCTAATTTATCCCTATACCATCCTTGAGGGTGCTCTAAGAGACGGTGTGCAGCCGAGTGAAGAACTTATCTTCGCTCCCAACAAAGACTAGCGCGGTTCGTTGTTTGCGTGGAAGACTGGCATGGTTCGTTCTTTGCATCAGAAACTAACATACTTCGTTCTCTGCGTGGAAGACTAACACGCTTCAGTTCTCTGCGTGGGAAACTAGCATAGTTCGCATAGAACTCAATCGAAGTGTGTTAGTCTTCCACGCTAACTGAACCGTGATAGTATTCGTTGGGAGCGACGTTATCAACTTCATTCTCGGCCGCAGGTCCTTGACTTAACGCAATCCACAACGGTGAAGCTATGACTGAAGTCCATCCCCGCTTGGTAAATTTCACTTCGCCCCATTTTTAAATAGGAGAAACAAGGTGCTTGGTAGATCCTTTTATACCACAGATGTTCATATTGCGAGTCGCGAAAAAACGAAGTATAGCACCAAAATTGTGTCTGGCCGAACTTTGATGTAAATTGCGGCGACACACGATTACAACTCCATGACTTTGCGAGTCTTTCTTCCTTGTCTAGCCAAGAAATCAACTCCACGAGCTTTACTTGTACGTCTGCTCAGTACAATAGACGCCTCAAAGCCCGATTACTTTCGTACTCTGCTTCATCAATCGCATTCACGGTAGACCGATGATGCCACAATTTCCTTTAAAATTGTCGGAAGGTCCAATATCGTAATCCTTTAAACGCTCTCTTTCAAACCTAGCTCACAGCCCGGTTAGCGGCCGAACCTCCTGTTGAACATATGCTGCAAAGCCTCAGTAAGGCCTTAAGCCAAGTATATCGGCTGCACCAAGGCTCCCTTTCTCGATATCTTGTACGGCATCTTGTACCTACATCGCCAACGTCGTTAATAGTGCACTAACACTAACGAAAACGTAAGGCTGCAGAACTGGAGCTGATTCTACACAACTCGACCCTATTGCACCCCTCGCACTAGGTCATGTCATGTTTTAAAGGCGATCAAACCCAGAAACTAGGTATTTTTATTGCCATCCGACTTTGGTATCCTAGGAACAAGATGTGGCTTGCCAGATCACTGTCTCTCTCTTCTTAGTACACCACCAACCATATTATCACGTGACTACACTGAGGACATATAACCATCTATGATCATGCAACTTTTCAACAAATCAACATCCAATAAAATTTTACAAAATTACCACCAACCAAAACTTATCACTTTTGTCACATTACAAGTGTACATTCATATTTTGCTATTAAGCTTAGCTCAACTCAAACCCACGATCCAATGCGAACCAGAGTCTTTCAACACATATTTAACACATTTTTTTTTTCACTTACTTGCATCTCGGTTGAGGTAATTAATTTTTAATTAGTTGCCGCATTTCAAGTGTCGCTGTCAACTTAATGCATGTTTCGTGTCATCTTCACGGCTACGGAAACCAAGAGCAAGAACGAGGCGGATTGTAACAAATATAAAAGGAAACAAAGAGCATGGTCTCAAGTTTTGTATTTGTTTACTTAGCTTAGTTTTGAGCCATGTTGCATGCGGCTTGACATCATTTCGTAACCGTGAAATTTTGTTTGTAAAGAAAATGCGCTTAAGAGATATTGAATTTGTGACAAATCAGCTTTATTAGTTCCTGTAAAAGGGATTTATTTACATATGTGACACAATGAGCTCTTCCTCACTGAGATCCACCGAAGCTAAAGGCGATGGGCGGCTATGTCTAAATTTATATACGGTATGCGTTCCCGCCTTCTCCAACCTCGGTGAGCCCGAGATTTACAATCAAGGATGCTAGATCCCGATTGAGGCTGCCATCTCCGTCTCTGCCTTCGATACTAGTTGACTGAGAGCCTCGCGTGGTGTTATCCATTTCTTCCTTGACCTAGCACGCAATAAATTATCGATGCAACTTTCTCAGCGCATCACCAGAATGTGTGCCCAGCCTTTGGATACCTCCTTCGTGATCACATCTTTAATCTCTCTCATACATAACATACAGTCCATATGTGGGTCCATTCAAGCTCTGCGCCCTGCGCGGATCTAGAAATTATTTTCTATGTGCAGAAACAGAGCTTCCCCCAGACTCTCTCCCATCTCAAAGTATTGCAAGTACCTATTGACCTCGCTTAGAGTCTTTCCTCCTTGAGTTTTTATGGCACTCTGGACATTCGCTTTTTTAGTTTTTATCACACTTTTCTTAACCTGGATCATCGTCGATGGAGTCAACTGAAGGACATCTCGATTGACACCTTTTAAGTATACTTTTTAGCGCCATTACTTGCGGGCGCCTTATCTTCACAGGAAAAGGCATCATATAGATGCTTGAGATCTAAGGTTCTATTCGCAAAAAAAGGTAATGCCTTCGTCCTGATGGGAAAGTACATTTTGTCACAAGATCTTTTTTGGATTCCGAGAGTGTAGGTATGTGCTATGCTGTGGTCAGGATGAGTCGTAACGAAGAACTTGCTCAGCTGTCTTAACTATCTACCACTACAGAGAAGGGACTGAGGACAGGAGGAATATACCTAATCTTTATTAGGGAATGGGCTCTTATCATAGTAAAACTGTTTTTTGATTTGTGGCCTGACAACAGAGCGTCTTTTGCAGCTTTCAATGATCCTTTCTGAAATCTTTCCTGATAGTCTTCGGACTCTTCACATTCTTGTGGGCAGGCACTCGAGGTTTTAAGTAAGAACAGATTAGCTGATTAGCTGAAGAAGCTCCCAAATGGAAAGTGCTTCCATCGGAACTCATTGTAGAAGGTCTTTCTTACCCTTTTTAGAGCGATATAAACTTGGATATGCTTAGGTTTCAATCTGGTCCAGGTCAGTCTTGTTGTTTTTGTTGTTGTAGCAAAACACTCTAAGAAAGTTTTGGGGAGTGATGCCGAAATTGACAGTCCTTAACCGGATACGAACCCGGTACGCTACGGCACTCACTTGCGGTTCTGTCCGACCGTCGTAGTAGATGGGTAGTGAGAGGTGAGAGGTAACACGTCATTACCTATGTACTTATTAGTCGACTCTTATGACCGGTATGCCTACCTCGGGCATATTCTAAACCAAGCATCGGCGCCCCATAGATCTTAAGATCAGTCAAACAAGTTGGATTCATCACACAGACACGTTGCGCTCTTTGTTTACCAAATGATTTAGTCGTCTCTGGGCAAGGGGCGAAACCACATCGCGTGGGGGTGTCGCTTGTTTGGTCAGCGAATGTTAAAAATATAGTTCGGACGATCACAGCTCGTGTATAAGCGTTCTCACTTATACACCTGCATTTACAAATCTGCCGACCCATGTTCTAAACTCCTAACCCGCAGGGGGTTCCTATTTGGCGTTGCTTGTCTTGCTCCTCTTCATCCAATAAGACACAAAAAGCAAGCTAACATCAGAGCTCAAATGTCTTTTCAATGTAATGTAAATCGGATGATCTGCGACTAGAGTCTGTCCACCAAGAAAATGTTAACGACACGAATTACAACATTCTCAAAACTTCATGAAAGCGCCACAAGCAAACTTAACAATGGCCCATATCCAGAAGATGCAAAATACTCATACTAAGCGCGCGCTCCCTTGCAATAAAGCCGACTTACAATTGTAAAAATATGTCGCCTGCCTACGCGCTGTTGTTAGCGGCTGTGTTGTTGTGCGCGCAAGCTTATGTGGAATTGCGTAGCGTGTCATTTCGTTTAATAGACGCGTTGCAATGCAAAAAATGCCACAACGAAGACGTAGACAACCGCACACACAACATTGTCGCTGGTGATATTTGTAGACGCGCCATGCCATGTTACCATGTTGCAGCATTAAGAAGACATCTTCATAAAAGTGGTGCGTCTCAAAGGCTCGCAAAGGCAACTGCGCACAATAAAAAAAAGCAATGAAACTAAAGCAATAAGGTGCGGTCGAGTAAAATAGTGTCGCATGTACGGAGTATTTGAAAAAGCGCGGAGCATGCCGCACCGCGTTGTACTGCTCTCATGCACCAAGTAAGTGCGCGCGTGGGTGCTGCGCGCTTATATTATTACCGACTATCGAAGAACGATGCACATATCGGCGTGTATCTAAATGTCGTTGGTATACGAGCGACATAAATTAATGTCACATTGCGTGGCATACCGCATGCAGTTGATAGCGCGCGGAAGGAGCTCGAAGGGACGCACACTACTGATCCAACTAAGGAGACATTCAGCTGCAGATAATGATGCTATGCGCAGGCGCGCTTACTTGACATCCAAAACTGGTCACAATAAAGTGAGTTGTCCGTCGCGTCGTCGTAAACTCGAACGATTTCACTTAAATTACTTTGCAATTTTGCCAACGTCTTTGACATTTGCGTATTAAAATGCAATTTTTATATTACCATCAAATTGGTAACGATTGCTTTTAGTTGATTGCTTGCTTTTATATATACTAGTTGTTCTTGTTTTGCTTAGCATACGTGACATTTCCGCATTCAGTTGTGGCAATTAATTGCTCATTAAACTTTAAAAGCTCTCTGCCAGCCACAAACTGCACATCCATGCGCTATGCGTGCGTGCCGCGCGCAACACACCACTTGTGTCAGATGGCACTTAAGATCAACTAGACTGCGTTAGCGGCGCGCGACGCGGTGAATATAAGCGCGCGTTTGTAAAAAATCATGATTTGCATAGTAATTAAGAAGTGCTCTCAGATATGTGAGACGACAAGCATACAGCCGCTTAACCTTGTGTTCCTTAAAAGACTAGAGAAGTTACAGCAACAAACAAAGCGCCTATAGCGCGTTGCTCCGCTGCAATCAAAACCAAAAGCAAATAGCCAAAGGCGCTGCATATCCATTGTGGTGAAACGCTCCATGCCACCGTAAAGATTAATGATAATCAAACATTGATTAGCATATAAAGCGGCGTTGATTAAATTCGAAACGGCAGATGTGCACAAAAGCACTGCGCTACTAATAAATACGCTTACTGTCGCGCTTGACACTAGTGCACTACTAAAATATATAGTTGAAATGCGGAACGACGCGTTCCTGCGCGCTGTGTTCGATGCACCAATTTTTACTGCTACCTGTGCACTCATTTCAGAGCACGCGCGGACTTACACTTAAACTAACACAAGCGCGCCGTTGCATAGACAATTCAATTTCAAATGCAGCAAGCACCAAATTTCTGCGACTTAATTGCTGTGCGTCTGCTTCGGCCAATCAAGCGCGCGCGCTGTTGCACAAGAAGCGTGCGCACTCATTCATCCACTGCACGCTTTAATCCACTTCCTGCCTATCTGTTGCGCGTTTTGTTTGTCCATTTATCTCTTTTTTTTTGGTTGCTTCGTACGCTTGTTGTTCAATTAAAGTGCCCACCTTCGACTGTGTGCCTTCGCTGGTGGTGGAGGCGGTGGTGGCATTGACATTTGTGGTTGCTTTTGCGCGCGCGCTCTCTGATTTGACTATTCGCGCTTCATTTGCATAAAAGCCGTTTAGTGTTTAAACTTTATTTGAATTGGCAATTGAAGCGTTGCGAACACAATTTGCAATTCTAATTTCCCTGCGGTGTCGAATGCAACAACTTTTTTATATACCTAATTGTGTGTTTGTTTGTGTGATTGAGTGTTGCATTGAGTATTTGTATTTTATCTGCCAGCTGTTGCACAAATTCTTAGCAACAATTTATTCCCGTTGCAAGACCTTGATTGTTTTTAATCGAAGAGGCGCTTACCCAAATAATTGGTGGGTTGAGATGCGATTAATTTAATTTATGATGCTGGCAAGTCTGTTGTGAAGAATTTTAAAATATTAAGGATGTGCGATTAATCGACTAATCGTGCGTGACAGTTAACGTAAATTTTTTGATAAATTAATCATCAAATAGTTTTAGATTGTTGATGATTTATTTTCTGATTAATCACATGCATAAAAAATCTAATTAACTCTGGATCTGACTATTCTCATTCTGATTTATTTCTTTTTTTAGTCTATAAAGCCCAGTCCGACTAATCAACTAATCGAGCATGTCAATTAACGTAAACTTCATTGATTAATAAATCTGAGAATAGTTTGCTGATTAATCAGTCCGACTAATCGTAGTCTGATTAATTGTAAAATTTGAAAGATGTCAGTTCATATCTTTAAGCTAGGACTGATTACTCAGGATCTGATTAATCTAACTAATCACTAGCTTCGATTAATCAGCTAAATGATTAGTACACGTTTTTTAAATCGATTAATCCCTTAAAATATATCGAATAAGTAAAATAACGGTGCAGCTTGGATGTTCGATCCATGTGCAAAAGTCAAATCAAGTCCTTGATGCTCCTGAACTCAGCTAGCCGCTGTCGTCGGTCTTCCTAGCCGGTATACAAAGAAGATCGATTTCCATAGAGACACACAAATCCATAGTTTCGAATAAGATTGTCTTTGCCATTAGAAGTGTCCCCCGGATTACCGAGTAGCCCAGTGCCAAAGTACCTTTTCACTTAGTAGGGCAAAAACTAGAGATCTAAGCATAATGGGACTAGGGGACTCCACCTCGCCATCCGTTATAGGCAACTACCCTGTCGGAAATGTTGACTGCAAATTAGTAGAGATTCTCAGTTGATCATATAGCAGCTCTACTGACCAATTATATCCCAACC
>CAXKVI010000004.1:103982333-104152333 GCA_964058755.1 Campiglossa producta | reverse complement strand
CACGTGCGTGTGCATGTTCGTGTATGCATGTGTGTGTGTCATACTCCAATTGGCAATGTCACTGTGTTGCCCACCTCCTTTATAGCCCACCAGTCATACATAGCACTTATTCGCGTGTTGCATGTAAAGACCAATGTTGAACGGCATTCGAACGAGTATTTAGCAATTGTTGCGAATGGTAATTTTGTCATATTTTCCTTTCGCCTGAAGGTATCATGCGGCACCTACATACATACATGCATATGTAAGCATGAGGACTATGGTAACCCTACAAAAAAGTGTGCGATTGATCTCTAAAGAAAGTAATCCGCTATTAATACCATTCGTCTACATTTGGCTATAGCTTTTCCCAACTGGTCCGTAAAGGGTATAGTTGTAATAAGTTAATTTTAGTTGGTGTAGCATACTTATAGAAGTAAAAAGTAGACCTTTCAGGCATAAAAGGGGCCAAATAGTCTCTTCGTGGAATATGTTCAAGCAAACGGGATTGATATGCTAATTTGCGGGCTCCTCAAACTCATCACAAGCTATTTGTATTTTTATGCAGGAAAGCTTTCGATTATTTTCTGTTAAAACCAGTCTCCATCGCTTTTGAACTAGTGCTATATGAGTCAGATATTTACAATTGTAAACCAGTTTTTCAGATGGCTGTTTAAGTGTACATTCCTATATATTTATGTGCCTGAGATCGTAAGCAAGTGATTGAAATGAATTCGAGCTTATGACGGCTACAAAGCTTTGGTCAAGAACATTTTTTAATTGGAGTTCGTGTTAAAAGAATTTTATTGCCAAGCAGAAAAAGTAATAGTTCTAGAGTCAAGGAAAATTGTGTTAGTGCTAAATCCTTGCCTCGGGGATACTTAAAATAGCCGTTAACCGCCTAGGCGACTCTGGCCGTCCAACATATTTCGCCAGTCAGATCGTTGTTGATCCAACTGGCGCCAAATAGAAATACATCGTGACCGTAGGTCTGTCTCCACCTGGTCCTGACAACGGAGTGGTGGTCTCCCTTTTTCTCTACTTCCCCCGGCGGGTGGACAGAGCTGGAGGAGTTGTTCGCCTGCAGTTAGAAATTCCTAATCCAATTTCTAACAATACAATACAAAGCGGTTTGGCAAGATCCTTCAACAAGATCGAAATTGCACTCATCGTAGTTGGTATGTGTGTGTTTTTAGTATTTTCAACTAGCTTTCGCCAAAAACTGGTCAAAAGTTCACTAAAAGTTTTCAAAGTTCATAACAAAATCTTATAACTTTAAACGAGCTAAACTTGTATATTTGTAAATCCAGACTATCTCAGGAACCGCTTGACGGATTTGTATGAAAATATGTCAATATGGGTATCAAATGAAAGGTGTTTTCAGCTACATGCCAACTAAAGTATTTTCAAGTAGGGTTGCCACCTTACCGCAGTATATTTGTATATCCGGACTATCTCGGAAACCGCTTGACCGATTTGGATGAAATTTGGCATATAGATAGTACGATTAATTCTGAGACTATCCACTTAGGGGTTGCCACTTTGGGGGTGTAAAGGGTTGCCACGTATCTCGTTTTTTTTTTATTATGGAGCTGGATATGCCAATATGGGTATCAAATGAAAGGAATTTTCGCTGACACACCAACTAAAATATTTTCAGGTAGAGTTGCCGCACAGAGTTAAAATTTTACCGTATTGTATTTGTATTGTATATTTGTGGGATCATACATATATATATGGATTATTTTGGGATCATTTTGAGATCATTTAGGGGTCACTTTGGGATTTTGATAATTTTGGAGTCATTTTAGGAACATTTTAGATCATTTTGGGATAATTTTTGGGTAATTTTGGGAACATTTGAGGGTCTTTTTGGGGTCGTTTTGGGATCATTTTAGGATTATTTTCGGATCATTTTTAAAAAATTTTTGGTGTTATTTTCGGAAATTTAAGGGTGTTTTTGAGGTTATTTGGGATAATTTTAGGGTCATTTGGGAAACATTTTTGGATCATTTTGGGATCATTTTTGGATCGATTTGTGTTCAATTTCGGATCACTTTGGGAACATTTAAGCGCCTTTTTGGGATCATTTTAGGAAAATGTTGGGATTATTTTAGGGTAATTTTGGGTGAGTAAAGTTAGCGCTAAATTGATAGCACCGATCATGCTCGGTCACCTAAGTAAGTACCTACCAATAATACATCAATTAAATTAATTTAATTTTGTTAACTTAACACAGTTAAGTTTTTTTTTTAATTTTAACTAAGTTTATTTTTATTTAATTTAACTCATCCATAAAATTGACCAGCCTTTTTTTTAAGTGCTAAATTAATTTATCAAACCCGCGAACGACTGGTTTCAGCTGATTGTGCAATACTAGAATTTTGTTTTTCAACTGCAATCATCTGCTCTTATTAATGAGCTCATTTACCTGTTCAAACCGCATTCTTATTTTCATAAATTATACGTAAAATTTTGTAAATATTTATGAGTCATTCAAAATTTCCGTCGTACAACGACTTTTACTTGCTGCGTCTTTTAATCGCCGTCATTGCATACGAGGTCAAACAACACTCATAAAGTCTCAATATTGAAAACGTAGCATGATGTGTAATCGAATTCCCTAGCTGTGAATATGCTCGTATGAGCAGCTTGTTAATGTGTTGAGCCCGCGTTGTCAGCAGTGCCTTGTAACGAAAATTGAAGCGTCCAAGCCATGTTGGCACATCAGAGTAAACATTATTTTACTAACTAACCGACAGTTGGACGTCAAATCCCATTGGGCCTTATCTCGAGGCATGCACACACTTACGAGCAGCATGTTGAACAGTTGATGTGGCAACTTGTATCCAGATACTATAGTATACTTGGTACATAGATAAGTGTCATGCAGCATATGTTGCAACTTGCAAGTTGCTAAAAGCGTGCAATAGAAACGAGAGACTGTGCTTGGATGTGTGTGCAGTGGACAGCTGCAACTACCGATTTAGTTGATGGTTATTTTAGAAGTTGCTGATGCTTGAAATGTTGCCGTTGCTGTTGTTGTTGTTGTTTTTGTCATTGATGTTGTCGCTGATGTGCATCTTATTACGATAAAAATCTGTGAAATAATATAGCCTCATAAGCCAAAACATATTTGCTTTTTCTACCGATTGAAAAACGACCACATAACTCACACTCAAATAAATTAACGTGTGCATCTAATATACCCAGTAGCGATAACCAACTTCGCGTGAAATGGTAATGGTATGGTAATGGTTTTCGTCAGCCCTCGAGAAGCCCAAAGTAGCCAAGGTCATTTGGGAATGCCAGCTTCTTAACGCCGATTCAAAAACATTTCCAGCGAAAGGAATGATTTCCCTACATGAGGACCAAGGATGTTGCAGGCCAACACAAAAGATATATACATATTTCTTCTGACTACTGTTTATATTACTAACAGCCTTAGACAAGTTTACTCTGCATATGGCTTGCAGCTGAATGAACGCCTGCAACGCAACATGTTATTAAATCTGCAACCGTTCCAAAGAATACTCGAGTAAGTAGATACGCGTTGCAGTTGCGGCTGCGCGTGTGTCACAGCATGTAATGTCTAGAATTACTACAACAGCGCTACGCAACAAATGTAAATTTGAAAAAGTAGCAGCAACAACAGCAATTTCGCTGGTGCGTAGGATATTTGAACGCACTTCGGTGCGGCGTGCAGCAATTGACGTTTTTGCCTGGCGGTCAACCAACAGCAACACCGTGAATTACAAATTCTTCCGCGAAGGTGACGCCTGTTGAAATTATTTTTCAGCAATAATTATAGGCTTCATGTGCTCATATGGTATAGACATGTACTAGTGGCGCTAAATTTTTAGAGATTCTTCATGTTTAAGCTTTCTTCTAATCAACAGCAAGAATGTCTTCGCTTGCAAGTATATGATTTGTGTCTGACAGCTGATAAAGAAAAGGAATGTGTGGAAGAGATAAATTTTCCTGCTTCATATTGGGGCGTTTTCATTATGATTAACAAGCTTCCTGGCAAGTAGGCGGACGTGTTGGAAAAGCGTTAATAAGTAGTTGGTCTACCTCTTTTAATAGGCACTTTTGGCCAAGCTCAGCTTATTGCGAAAAATTGTCGAGCTCAACGGTCATATGTATGTCCATAAAAGAACATATCGTTATTCGAGTAGTCTATCCCTCAATTGCTGCGTAGGTACATCTTGCCACCGTTAGTTTATCTTCATGCAAACGTGAAAGCTTTAATGGAGTATTGAGATAGAAGTAGCACTAGCGTCTAACGATTTAGCTCCAGGCCAGTTTTGAGCTTTTTGAACCTGATGAAACAGCAAGCTTCCTAGGGCTTCCGCTAGAAGATTCTTGAATTAAAAGATGGGCAAATGCTAAAATAACAATACGAACAACAAAAAGAAAATTAATGTCTCTGGCCAAGGAGCTACTAGGTTAGGTTAGGTTCAAGTTGCTGCCGCAGTGGCACACTTAGGCCAGTTTTGAAAGGCCCTTTGTGATAGCAGAAATCCGTAGCAGAATCCCGGGACTGACACTCCTAAACCGACACCGTTACTCCTCCTCGAACCACTTAGATGACTTTATGAAGGCCATCAAGTCCTTTATGTCCAGTTCCGCGATCTGACTTAGGCTGTCCAGGAAGGGAACGCTTAAAGCCGGACAGTTGCAGATGAGGTGCTTCACCGTTTGCTCTTCCTCATCATATTTGCAGCTCCTACAACATCGTCGTTAGGGCACACCTAGCCTTTCTGCGTGCCTACCAATAAGGCAGTGTCCAGTTAGAATACCTATTAATATGAATATTTCTCTCCTTCTTAGGGCGTGAATGCCTCTGAATCTTTTATGATCCCATTTTGGCCAGGTTTGTTTGCATGTCCGGCACCCTGGGGATTGTTGCCACCTTTCGTTGGCTTGACGGAGTGTGTACTCCTTCAGCGTTAGCTTGCATGTGGCAAACGGCATATCTAAGCTCTCTTTATCCCGAAGAACCTGCTTGGTTGTACCCTGCCTGGCAAGTTCGTCTGCCTTACAGTTTTCCTCAATGTCCCTGTGTCTCGGGACCCATGTGAGGTTGAAGCGGTCCTGTTGGGCCATCTCTTGAAGAGATCGACGACAGCTGAGCGTCAGTTCAGAGTTGAACGAATAAGAGCCAAGAGTTTACTTATCCAAATCGCGGCATCCAAGATTGCTGAGACTTCAGCCTGGAAGACGCTGCAGTGATCAGGTAGTCTGAAGGAGAGCTCAAGTTCCAGATCCCTTGAATAAACCCCTCCTCCAACTCTGCCGTCTAGCTTCGAGCCGTCAGTGTAAACAGAAATGCCGCCATTAGTTGAAGGACAGCGATCCATCCTCTCCCATTCTTCCCTGCTGGGAATGTTTGTTTTGAAACAGCTGTCTCCGACTATTGTGGCCGCACATCGATCTGTGTTCAGAGGGAGAAAACTGTAAGATCCTAGAATACTGGAGTGTCCATTGGTACTTGCGCCCCAGCCAGACGTTTCCCTCAGGCGCAGAGCCGCTGCCGCTGCTGCCTGGTACGCTTCCAGATCGAGTAGCAGAGCGCATAGAATGGCCTGGTCATCATGCCAGATCTATGGACTTTACCTAACAGATTCCAGTTTGTGGCCTTGCCCGGCGCTGGAGCTACTACTTTCTTGGGGTTTTAGTTCAATGAAAGAATCAGTTTTCTGCTCGTTCAAGCTCTGGTTTGTGTTACTGTAACAACGCGTAGCCCTGCCAAGATGCAACGCTCATTGTTCTAATGAGAGTCCTAGAAACGATCAGTTTCAGTTGAAACCAAGTGGAATTGGTGTTGGAACAGTATGGTCCGACGAGCAGCAAGCCTAGCAAACTTATTGCACTTCAGGTTTTAGTCTGATTAAGTAGGCAGATCGAACTCCGCCCAGAGTACCCCTCGTCGAACTCGAGAGATCGCTTTCCTCTGCGGTGGTGCTTGTAGTTGCAGGGCGGCGGATGGGAGCTGACAAAGGAGTTCACCGACTTTGTGTGAATATTGTTGAGATCCTGTCTATGAACCTTTGGATAAAACGGCGTTGTATGGTGGTACCGGGTCGCATCATAGTGCTTATGGAGGTTTTTCCTTATAGTCCGATTAGTTGACTGTAAGAATGATGCGGTTTAGAATAATTTAACAGGAACTTTCTCACTGTGTAAGTGGTGTACAGTGAAATTTATAAGTGCGAGGAACACTCGGGATCAGACTTCTGATTTTCGCTTTAAGACCTCTGACTTTGGGGTCAGTGGTGTGCTCAGCGCGCACAGGGTCGCAGCCTCGGCTGGAAAGTTTCACCGAATGTTTTCTATTTGACCAATCGGTTTGTAGCTTGCTGAGGATATGCCTTTGGGTCAAAGCTTCCAATATTTCTAAAGCTCCGACGATGCCTACCATTCAGATTCGTTGTCAAGCATCTCCACTATTTACAACTTTTGGGATAACTCGTTGACTGTCGTTAGATCTTATCACAAGTTATCGCTCTAAGATCTAAGCTACTGCAAAAACCCCATAAATAAATATTAGACACACATACCATCCTTCGTGTTATTTCCAATCAGCGATGTCATCACTTGACATTTGACATTTGTGGTAGCGCTCTACTTGTATTCGTCGCATACCTACATGTTTTCGGACTACTGACTTACGACGACGACTTGTATCTCGGTAACATTTCACTGGTATCATGCCATCTTGTCAACGCTCGCTCAATGCATGTAAAGTGCATGTTACAACTGCCACTCTGCCACTCGCTGTGTCACATCAGCACTAATGTCGCGCATGTAACGAACGGTGGCAACTTGTAAATGATGCCAGAAGAGCGCGCCAATGTCCAACTTCGTGTATGTGGGAATGTGGGCAAGTAGTTAGTTCCTCGCGCTGTCAATTTCTAATTGCCAATTTCTAAATTGATGCGCCGCTAGTTGTCGCCAAACCCTGTGTCGACGCTTTCATCGCTTCTGCATAAAGCTGTAAAACATTCAATTTTGGCCAACGGACATTTCTCTTGTCAAATGTCATGTTGCCTTACGCGTTTGGTGTCATGAAATGTCAACGTGCGGGCACATTCCTCGCATTCTCAACTTGTGATATTCGCGTTTGGATTAACAACAAAAACAAGAATTGCAAATCGTGCAACATCCTAACTGCAGTTTGGTTTATTTTGGTAGGCGCGCCAGTCTAATAGAACTTTTGTTGCAACTCTAACTGGCATGTTTGCTGCAAACTTTCGGCTACTGTGCGGCTGAAGACAAGCAAATGAAATGCTGCTTCTTCTTCACGATTTGCCACAATATCACTTGTTGCTATAAATTTTTGGTTCTTTTGGCAGCAATTTGTTGTGGGTTATTTTTTTTTTTACTACAAATGCTAGCAATTCAAACTAGAAACCTCACTTAATTACAAGCTCCATCCCAACAACAGCCACTGGCGTGCTTGCTGAATGCTGTCTTCTGCTGGTCTCCAGTTGTCGCGTCGTCTGCTGTCACCCATTTACCGCTGCAGCACATGTGCGATTTCATTTGTTGCATTTCTTCCGCTGCTCATTGTACGCACAGCAGGATACCCGTTTTTTAGCTTTTCAACATCGCAATCTGAAGTCGTTTGGTGTTTGTAGTCCCAATGGAGCTCAGCTGGAGCTTTCCACTGCTACGTCGAATGTGTTCGCCTCAAGCGACTGCACTTAATTACGTTTCCTAATTAATTGTTCTGTAAAAATTGTATAATAAAATACTGGTTTACTGCCAACAAAAATTTATTATTCTTTATTTATGAGTTTGTTTTTGTAGTTAAGTATAACAATTTTTTATTGTTTTATTATATAAAGCCTAATATTATTTGTATTCTGCCACGCAATAATTGTTGCATAGGGAGATAATTTTAAACCAGCTGATGAGTGTTCCTTGAAGTAGACCAACTTTCCCGTCATCGGCAGTTCTTACTTCAATTAGAAATACCCAAGAAGACCAAGTCATCCACCGCTTGGGGTATTCATCTCAATCAAGGCCTATCCCTACCTCTACTACCAGTTTCTGGTGTCGATAGGAAACTCTTTTCAACCGCAGCCTATTTGTCCTTCTCTAAGGTAGAAGAGCACGACCAAGCACACGTTCTTCGGGATAAAGAGCGTCCCCTACCGACGATGCTGCAGGAGTTGCAAAGATGATGAAGAGCAAGAAACGATGGAGCACCTCATTTGCAACTGCCTGGCTTTAAACGGCATGAGAATGCGCTTTTTGGGAGTTGGCATACGCCAGGTCGCGCAGCTCAGACACAAAGGTCTTGATGGCCCTCATCAAGTCATCTAGATGGTTCTATGAGGAGTAACGGTGTCGGTTTAGGAGTGTCAGTCCCGGGATTCTGCTATGCCTACTAGTACTAGTACAAGGGTATTATAACTTTGTCCACATAACAGTACTACGTAACGGCACAAAATAATCGAGATAGATATAGGGTTCCATATAAATATGAAAGTTCTTAGGTTGAAAAAAAAGTTCTTTTTGGCATGACACCGCCCACTTTTAAGGATAATATAACTTTTAAACTGATTACGGTAGAACGATGAAATTTGGCACAAAGCATACTAGTATCGTTGGAAGTATACCTGATAATATACATATAATAGCCCTCCAACCACGCCCACTTTCGATATCGAAAACTTCGAAAATCACCTTAAATGACATAATTCGGTAACGGAAATGGCTAAAATTATATAGTTTGGTAGGATGAGCCCCTAGTCATTCTATTATGATTTTTTGATAAATTTTTAAAAGTAGGCGTGGTACCGCCCACTTTTCATGGAGGCATATTTGAAAATTACATCGGTCATAACTTTTAATCTGATTACAGTAGAACGATGAAATTTGGTATATCTGATGTAATTGGACGAAATCGCTTCCCAACCACTCCCACTTCCGAAATGGAAAATTTCGAAAATCATATGAAAACTACCGCTGGGTATTTAATGTTCGGTTTAACTGAACTTAGACTTCCTTACTTGTTTTATTTTTCTTCTTTTTTTATTTTATATATTTTCTATTATATATTTTATTTTATTTCCATTATTTTTTTAAATTGTTTTTTATTTTTATTTTTTTTATTTTATTTTATTTTATTTTATTTTATTATATTTTATTTTATTTTATTATATTTTATTTTATTTTATTTTATTTTATTTTATTTTATTTTATTTTATTTTATTTTATTTTATTTTATTTTATTTTATTTTATTTTATTTTATTTTATTTTATTTTATTTTATTTTATTTTATTTTATTTTATTTTATTTTATTTTATTTTATTTTATTTTATTTTATTTTATTTTATTTTATTTTATTTTATTTTATTTTATTTTATTTTATTTTATTTTATTTTATTTTATTTTATTTTATTTTATTTTATTTTATTTTATTTTATTTTATTTTATTTTATTTAATTTTATTATATTTTATTTTATTTTATTTTATTTTAAGTTATTTTATTTTATTTTATTATATTTTATTTTATTTTATTTTATTTTATTTTATTTTATTTTATTTTATTTTATTTTATTTTATTTTATTTTATTTTATTTTATTTTATTTTATTTTATTTTATTTTATTTTATTTTATTTTATTTTATTTTATTTTATTTTATTTTATTTTATTTTCTTTTATTGTATTTTATTTTATTTTATTTTATTTTATTTTATTTTATTTTATTTTATTTTATTTTATTTTATTTTATTTTATTTTATTTTATTTTATTTTATTTTATTTTATTTTATTTTATTTTATTTTATTTTATTTTATTTTATTTTATTTTATTTTATTTTAATTTATATTATCTTATCTTATTTTATTTTATTTTTTTTTTCATTTTACTAAATTTTTTTTGTTTTTTTTTGTTTTTTTTTTTATGCCAAACATCTAACTCTGTTTTTTATTCTCAGCTCCCTTAAACGATCTATACATTTATAGCAACAACAAACAAAATTTGTTCTATATTTTAACATAGACCTCCAGCAACCAAATAGTCTACAAACTATTAATTTTTTTTCTTTAACACACCTACATAGACCTCAGCAATGGTTAGCATAACTAATTAATGACAGCCCTTGGTATCATTAATCAACTCTCCAAAATATTTCGCGTGCTGTGCTAAGACTTTCGCCACTTTCTTTAGACGCTGAAAATGTTCTGCCATATATTGACTCACAATGGCATAGATACATATTTGAATTCATAAAAAAATAACATAAAAAAAAATTTCTGTGGTAAATTAAGACCGAGTTCAAAGATACCAAACTATTGAGGCTTTATTTGCAGTTCAGTTATATTTCGACACTAAAATGTTGCGGACGTTTTTGATACTCATTTTACTCGTTAACTACGATTCCGTGTGCAGTTCAACAGAGTCTGGCGCTCGAGCAAAGCCACGAGGTATAACGCTCATAAATCTAATCAATTCAACGCTCATCATCGGTGCGGCAAATGGCACTGAAACAACTTCAATTCCTGTACCTCTGCAACCGAACGCACAACGTATAGTGGGCGGACGTAAGATAGCCATAACTGAGGCGCCCTATCAAGTTGCCATCATACAGGAGGGCACTTTCATTTGTGGTGGCTCAATCATCAGTCGTTCCTGGGTGTTGACTGCCGCGCATTGTGTTCACGGTTATACGAATCAACCGCATGCGGTGCGTGCAGGTTCAACGAGCTTTAGAAGTGGTGGACAATTGCGTACTGTAAATCGCATCTCTTATCACAACAACTACAACGCCCAAACACAAGCAAATGATATCGCTCTGCTACATACGAGTCGCCCATTTAATTACAATTCAAATGTTCAACCCGTTAAATTGCCAAGCAGCAAAGACAAACCCAAGTCGTATTTTACTAGTGGCTGGGGTACACTTGGTGAGAATAGCGCGCAACCGAGTAAACATTTACGTGGCGTCAACGTATTCCCAGTGAAGAGAAAATCGTGTGCAACAGCTTATCGAGGCGTTAGCGAGGTGACTAGCAAGCAATTGTGCGCTCAAGCGCCGCAAAAGGACAGCTGTCAAGGGGATTCTGGTGGCGCTTTGACCAGTAAAAATATTCAATATGGTGTCGTGTCGTATGGTGTGGGCTGCGCACGCGAAAAGTATCCGGGAGTTTATACAAAAGTTTATAAATATCGTTCGTGGATTACGGCAGTGACGAAATCTTTGAAGTAATAGACTTGAGACATTCCATTTTTTTTTGTTGTGACTTTTTATGAAATAAATAATTTATTAATTTACGATAGTTGTGTGTGTGGCCTTTGTCTATGTGTAAAGTCTCTGTCTAATCTTTATGCAATTGTCAAAGTAGATGTTCGGCGGTATAGGCGATATAAAGCAGATCACCCCAATTAGTGAAGCAAATTCACACAAATTATTACGATCTTTATTATTATTAATTCAAAACCAATGAGTTTTTTGGAGCTGGTGATTTATTTTCAAGCTGGTGATTTTTTGAATTTTTTTTTAATCTGGCGACTATGAGATTTGGTGACTTTTTTTTAGATTTTTTAATTGATTGTTGACTTTTATAGAACATGTGACTAGTTTGGAACTGCCGACTTTTTAAGCTGGTGATTTTATTAGAACAGGTGACTTTTAAGAAATGATGATTTTTTGAAACTAACTTTTTTGTGACTGGTAAATAACCAGTTGTAAAAACATAGCCAGTTACAAAAATCCCAAAACTTCTTTTTCCAACTGGAGACTTTTTTGAATAGGTGATTTTGTTTCAACTGGTGACTTTTTGGAACAGATGACTTTTTTTCAACTGGTGACTTTTTTCAACAGGTGACTTTTTTCAACAGGTGACTTTTTCAAAGGTGAATTATTTTCAACTGGTGACTTTTTTCAACAGGTGACTTTGTGACTTTTTCCAAAAGGTGGATTTTTCCAAAAGGTGACTTTTCCAAAAGGTGACTTTTTCCAAAAGGTGACTTTTTCCAAAAGGTGACTTTTTCCAAAAGGTGACTTTTTCCAAAAGGTGACTTTTTCCAAAAGTTGACTTTTTCCAACAGCTGACTTTTACCAAAAACTGACTTTTTCCAAAAGGTGACTTTTTCCAAAGGGTGACTTTTTCCAAAAGGTGACTTTTTCCAAAAGTTGACTTTTCCAAAAGCTTACTTTTACCAAAAACTGACTTTTTCCAAAAGGTGACTTTTTCCAAAAGGTGACTTTTTCCAAAAGGTGACTTTTTCCAAAAGCTGACTTTTACCAAAAACTGACTTTTTCCAAAACGTGACTTTTTCCAAAACATGACTTTTTCCAAACGGTGACTTTTTCCAAAAGGTGACTTTTTCCAAAAGGTGACTTTTTCCAAAAGGTGACTTTTTCCAAAAGGTGACTTTTTCCAAAAGGTGACTTTTTCCAAAAGGTGACTTTTTCCAAAAGGTGACTTTTTCCAAAAGGTGACTTTTTCCAAAAGGTGACTTTTCCCAAAAGCTGACTTTTTCCAAAAGTTGACTTTTTCCAAAAGGTGACTTTTTCCAAAAGGTGACTTTTTCCAAAAGGTGACTTTTTCCAAAAGGTGACTTTCCAAAAGGTGACTTTTTCCAAAAAGTGACTTTTTCCAAAAGGTGACTTCTTCCAAAAGCTGACTTTTACCAAAAGCTGACTTTTTCCAAAAGGTGACTTTTTCCAAAAGGTGACTTTTTCCAAAAGGTGACTTTTTCCAAAAGGTGACTTTTTCCAAAAGGTGACTTCTTCCAAAAGCTGACTTTTACCAAAAGCTGACTTTTTCCAAAAGGTGACTTTTTCCAAAAGGTGACTTCTTCCAAAAGCTGACTTTTACCAAAAGCTGACTTTTTCCAAAAGCTGAATTGGTGACGTTTGTTTTATGAACAGGTGATTTTTTTAACTGATGAAGGGTTAACCCAAAAGGTGACTTCTTCCAAAAGCTGACTTTTACCAAAAGCTGACTTTTTCCAAAAGGTGACTTTTTCCAAAAGGTGACTTCTTCCAAAAGCTGACTTTTACCAAAAGCTGACTTTTTCCAAAAGCTGAATTGCTGACGTTTGTTTTATGAACAGGTGATTTTTTTAACTGATGAAGGGTTAACCCAAAAGGTGACTTCTTCCAAAAGCTGACTTTTACCAAAAGCTGACTTTTTCCAAAAGCTGAATTGGTGACGTTTGTTTTATGAACAGGTGATTTTTTTAACTGATGAAGGGTTAACCCTTAATAGAAGCTCCGGTTCACAGAGTTTTCCTATCGAAAATCGAAATTGGCAGCAGAGGGAGGGGGAGTCCTCTACTGAGCTGGGAAAAACAGTTAGTGTAGCGGCAAAAACACTCCCCAAAGGTTTTGAGGACTGTCGTCGATGGATATGGACCCGGCACGCTCCGGTAAGAACACCTTACTTTACTTGCCCGACTGAGGCGGGAGCGTTTTTGTATGACTAGAGCAACATCCTAGGTCATTGCAACTACTTCTTCCGTATGGAAGAAGAAGGTCGGTACTGAGATTTGTGAGGCATCATATCCGTAGATCAAGTTGTACCGCTTTTAGTCGCCTCTTACGATGGCCATGATTTAGCGCGTGTATATTATAAGACCCTGACGCGATGAAGAGCTGGATTTGGCATAGTTTTCGGCATTTGGAAACGTCATGGATACCAGGTGTTTCTCCACCTGACTTTGTCAAAACGACCGAACCTACGACTTGCTCTATCGCGAGGTAAGTTTTTAAGATAGGCGCGACTTCCAGAAGCAAATAGGAAGACGTCCCTCGTTAGCCAATAGTGCGGGATAGGTATTAATTCGGACCTCCAATACAAATAGCGCAATTTTAGCTCGTTAGTGTTTTGCACCTCGTTTTCAAAAGAATACCACAAATTTCTTTGGTTGCTATGGATGTCTATCCGCAGCAGAGCAACCATGAGACGTTTAAGACGAGCTCATTTTTAAGTCATCCGAACTGCATATGCGCACACAAGCCGGCATCGAAACATTCATAAAAATATGTCCACGATCGTACATTAAATCGCACTCATTGCGCATTTGTTGTAAATGCGAGTGGAGCTCGTTAGCGGAATCGACAGTGATTTGCTGTAATGAGGTAAAAAAGAAAAAACTCCACTCGACTACGCTTCCCCGGCTAAAGCAGGCCAAACTGTCGCAATGTATTGATCGAAGATCACCGCAGCTGATCGCATTGGATCGGATTAGATTTGATTCGCTATTAGCCATTGCTACCATTTTTGTATTATGGTGCATATTTTTGGTTCGTCTGACCAAATCCATACGCACTTATGACTTGTCGGCGGCAACGGAGCTCGTTACGCTACATTTGGCTACGTTTTATGTTGCTGTTAAAACTCATTTTGGTTACGCCATTCGATAGAGTGGAAAAGGTGAGGATCGTTGCGCGTACTAAGTAAAGTTGTGTGTTAACATAGCGACTATAAATTAAATTCATGAATTTATGCATGCGACGTATTGACAAACAGAGGTGTTAAGTGTTAAAATGAGCCACTTGTTGCAGCCATTTGCGTTGTAATCCATTCCACTTTGGCAATTGTGTTGCGGCGCTAAAACTCGTTAATTATTACTGCCATCCGGCAACACTTTTCTGGTTTTGGTATTCACTTTTGACTTGCGAATTCTAAATTAACCGCATGATACACAGCAGATCTCAAAGGATTAATGGGAATTTTCTCGTGGGAATTTTGCAGTAAATTTAATTAACTCAACCTCTATCGAGCCTTTGCTGCTTGCCAACCGGCCACATAATGTTGCAAGTTGTAGTCAATCACGAGAATATTTGAATAGAATATAAATATGTAAGCTCAGAATCTATCTCGTCTGTCGGAGGTGTACATGTCGAAATAAGGATAGATTACGCAACAATGTTGCTATTTCCCACGGCAACGACTTCTGGCTCATATAGCGAATTATCATCATGTTGTGTCTAGGAAATAGTTTAAGCCTCCTAGCTGTAGTTGAGCCAGAGTTAAATTCGTCTACAGGCACCTGTGCTACTTTAGCTTGATTACGGTATTCATTGGATAGCTAGAACGGCTGAGACCCACTTGTCGAACCTACTGAAGGTGATACGGATGTTAGGTAGGTAGGTACATAGGTAAGTTGCAGTGGCTGCTAGTAGATGAACTAGCACACATAGGCCCCGGAGATCCTGTTGTGATACCACATGGATCCAAAATGACCCCTTCTGCTATTGTTGTTGTTGTGGTTGTTGTTGTTGTTGTTAACAATGCTTCGCCCTGCCTACAGTGTATGATCATTCCGAAGATCTTTATCCAGCTCTTCCAAAGGGAGTCCAAGGAAACGTGCAGTTTCAAAAGGTTTGGACGAAGAGACAGAGGGTTAAGAAGTTTAGAAGAGTAAGTTCAATTGAATAGTTAAGGAGATGTAAAGTGTCATGGGGGCACATACTACATGCAGGACATGTGTCAGATATAGTGCTAAAAAACACTGGATAAGATTTTAAACTGTCACAGTATCCAGACCGAAGCTGGACCATAGTGACTCCAGTCTCGCTTGATAAGTTGCGTTCTACTTCAGCAATATCGATTGGAAGACTGCTTAGAGCGGGGTTCACAGGCCGAGATCTAACAAAGGTATCAACCGACTCAGTGTGGATGTCGGTTAAAGCCCGCTTATGATTCCGCAGATCAAACGGCAATATAATATGATGACTGATCTCGTCATAATGCTTACGGAGATGTTTCCTTATGTTTCTTGGTGGCGGATGTGTCCAAAATATGACGGTTTAAATGTCCTGGCTTGTGGCAGTTCAGAAGGAGCTGCGTGCTCAGCATTTTCGCGTGCTCTCTTACATTGAGCAGTTTTGCCTCTTGACGTGAGACTCAGGAGACAAGAGAAGACAAATATAACACAAATGTAGCCCCCTTCTCGAACCACTTTGTGGATTCCGCGAACCGCAGAATGTCACCTTAAGAAAATACCAGACCCCAGATATTTTAACCTAATTCCCGACAGCGCGGGACATTGACAGATTATGTGCCTCACATCTCTGCAGCTTATGCAGAAGTCATTAAAGGGGATACGGATGGTAATTACAACAAAACTTCGATCTGGATATTGTAATAAATTAAATCAACATCTAACCTATCCCAGACCTGTCAAATGAATCCCCATAATGTAGCGGACTGGGCGAAGCAAACTCTGGCACCACTGTCTGCAGGAGCCTCTTAACAAGTGCCAACGCTATCGCCAATGGCTCTTATTGGCATCCTATAACTGAATTCATTGCTGAACCCCCACGACAGTGTCATTCGCAAGATGACCTTCGAAAATGCCATGTGGGATATAGTCAGGCGATACGCGAGGAACGTCCTCCTTCCGAAACGGGAAGACGGTTGTCTAGCCAGTTAGCGTGAAGTAACCATAGGGCTCACGTAACGCGCTTCTTTACCTGAAGTAATGCTAAGCGCGGTCGCATGTAAGGAAGAATGCGCGGGCCGTAGGAGGTTAGTTTTTAGTGCGGCATAGCTCAATATAAGAACCCTTCCCACACTCGGAGAGTCCCGCCGCTAGAACATCTAGTAACGAGACCTTAAACCCGGTATCTTAATGCTTACTCAAGTCACTCCGAAAGCACACTTAACCCCACATACTCGAAAGGTGATATTCAAAGCAACAATTTAAAGATTTCAGTCAGCTTACCTTTCTAGCTCAATTTTAGCACACTCATTCACCACTTACGAGTGAATATGTAAGTACATAATAACATAATAAGTATTTTTGTTGTATACTAATTTCATACGTGAAATTCCATACTCATTCAAAAAAAAAAGATTATTTTGCTTAAAGCCCTATGTATCAAAACTTGTTCTTCTCACATCACAAGCTTTAGCAACATTGAAGCGTTCATTAAGCTCATAGCGATCTTCTACTCAACGCAACGGTTTTTAAGTGCCACTCAAACACATGCTCTGCATAAAGATTTTATAGTTGAGTGTTTGGTGTAATATACCTGTCAGACTATTGGCAAGACCAAGCTCAAGCATCATCACTTTAAAAACCTGCTAAATAACTTTGAGCAATCGGAAATTCATTTGTTTGTTCGTAAGCTGTAATTGATTCGAGGGCATAAGGGCTGCCATTGGTATGAAGAGTCAATACTCAACAGAGTAGATACGCGAACCATCAATTAAGTTGAGCTCATAGACAATACGTCTGAGATTTACTTGTGATTTCCAAGCAGAGAATTTGTTAAAATATTTTTGACTATAATTGGATGACTCTGACATGCACCGCTGAAGAATTTGACATGCATCTCCAGAGAATACGACCATACGAGTCATAGAACACGAGTCAAGTACGCCAACATAGTTACTCGTGTAGCTGATCGAATGCACGTAGCGCGCGTCTCAAACGCTTAACCAAGTCGGTTTTATACAATCGAGCCCAAAGCGGCTTACGCTGTTGGAGCTCAACTGCAGTGCGACAATTTGACAACTGTAGATCTTAAGTATGTGACTCTTTACAATTCATTCGCGCACCTAACAAAAGACAACAACAATTATATTGACGATGTCAACAACAAACGTGACATTTCGCCAATGGAAGTTTTAGCTGTTGATTAGCAGAAAAATTATGTCATACGTTCGTTCGATTGTTTATTTGTGAGTAATTAAGCTAGTATTTGGAGCAGCGACTATAAATGATGATTTGAAAAAAGTGAAATCACGCATTGAATTATGAATGAATGATGTGCTGGTAACTGACACCCACACCCAGTTTTTGTTGTTGGTATGCAGTTTAGATAGTAAAATATTTGTTCAGCTGCCTTGTCAAGATCATTGATGAAGTCAATGAAGGAGCGCATACCTAGAGCTGTATGTATATCGTTACCTTAATTCACAAAGGCCCTAATTGACACATTTTTCGAAAATGACTTTTTTACATATTTAAGTATAATATAGTTAAATACACACTCACATCAAATTTCAAGGAGTTACTAACAGTAATAACGGAGATATTCCAAATTTACAAAGCTATATTTACATGCGTTCAATGTAAAAAAAATTTTGTTTTTTGCTTCTCCTGTAAAATTTTTTTTATGTCAGTTAGGGCCTTTGTGAATTAAGGTGACGATATGTATTTAGATAAATGATATCTTACAACATTTTAGAGAGATTTCCTATATGCAATTTCGATCACTTCTTGGCTTGTAATATCACATGATATTCAGGTCACGTCCTTCATTACTTTAAGAATTCCGAATAAGGCTTACCTTCCTGTGGAGAAGTCCTCCAGAGAACCGAGACCGACATATGTACCTCCCACGCAGCAGGAGGCTTTCCCTTATGCTAAATCGCACCGCGGGTACTCAAATTAGCTAGTGCCCTGTCCTAACTTCGATTGACAGAGATAAATACGACTTAGCGGAGCCACTGAGCTTCGCAGAAGGATAAGCGAACCTTGCAAAAAGTTACATCAGCCGAGCATTAGCACATCTGAATCGTGTCCATTCTGTTCAAGAGCAAACTCTCCCCATCAAGACATCTTTTATCTTCTCGTGAAAAGAACGCACTAAGCTTTGATGTTGTTGACTGCCAGTCCACAAAACTCTGTCCATCTAGTCAACGTCAGAGATGGGCTTTGTCCCAATCAGGACGTATAACGCCCCCTCGATATCCAATAAGGAGACCAGTGCGGTTTTCTAGCTCTAGAAACTCCTCTATTTCCATCGATTTGTCCTCTCAATAGACATGTGGTAATGCCGAAAAATAAACTCAATGAACACAAGGTCTTATTAATAGAGGCTACAGCTATTGATTAGCCTGGAGTCCTTGGGAGGTATAAAATATAGGATAAAGACACTGTGGCCATATTCCAAGACTTCGGGACCTATGCCAGCTTGAGGAACTTTACTTAAATCTTTACTATCAGTGGCAAAATTGCAGGGTACAGTGATTCTGGGAGCTCGAGGAGCTCGGCTTCCTTGTTAAAGTACCCAAAGTTCGCAGATACGCAACATATCGATACGAAAATCACAAGGCCGGAGTTATCTATATCGAAGTAGCCAGGTTAAATTCGCCTGGACACATTTTAAGAGCCTGAACTGGCTCACACAGAATTTTTCACTTCTAGTTAGGACGTCATGTTTGCATAGCATTTGAACAGATTACTTAGCTCGTAACTATTTAGAACCGCCGTGGTGTAGAAGTAGTGGGTTCACACCGAATATTCAAGGTTTGGAAAATTTTGTTTCTAGAACGGGGTCGTCCATCGGCATGACAGCCGAATAAGTGAACTCTAGAGCAGAGCTCGGCAAAATTAAAAGTGAGGGTGTATTGGTGAAAGAGCGGTCATCGCACCAATGAAATTATGTTATCTGTTTTTCTCCCTCGCACACTAACAAGCACCGCGGCAACATCGAATGTTTTTGAGTCGTTGCTTGGTAGGAAGCGACTCAGCATCGCAAACAACATTCATTGATTGTTCAGTGCGACCATAGTGCTCTCACAACCCCAGCAACAATTTTATTGTTCGAGAGGCCAAGCAAAGAGCACAATGATCTGTGTGAGTTTGGTTCTCAGACTTTCGGACTAGCTGCCTAGGCCTGATCTAGAGAAAGCTTAAGGCCAAAGAGCAAATCTGAGGGCCGTAAGGATTGTGAATGCTTATACCCGAGAGATAAATGTTCACCTTGGTCTTTCTTAATGGGATTGAAGACTTTTCCATAAATTTGGAGTCACAATTTAGATTTAATGTGATGTCGCTAGTCGTGGCATGGAACTGATCATCATACCAAAAAGATTAATTCTAAGTTACTTGTTTTACAAATTGGATTGTGTAAGCACCTTTTTCTTTTCCTCTCGACATCATACGGACGATAATCATAGATGGCGCAAATCACATAATTTCTAACAAAAAGTGTCATATTCGACGCAATGAGCTTATACACCGAACAAGCCAGTTCCTACAAAGATAGGTAAGTATGTATTGAAGTGTAAGAGGATATGTCTGACTTCTGTAGATACGAGTAAGCATTTCTACCATATCTTGTAAAGATGTACCATGTTTTCCCTAATGATCAGCGTGCACGCGACTGCCATAGCAAGTGATCAGCTCATATGAGCTAGATCAGCCAGCAAAGTAAGTATAACTAAAAAAACTATCAGATTTATTAAAAAGTAAGTGTAAAAGACATACAAATATACAACAGCAAACATAAATACAAACTTGGCTCAGAGATAATAAAAAGCCAAACATACCATGTAACATATCGACGCATATCACCACCAGTTCGAAGCATGGACAGTTGGACATGGGTGCATGTACCATATTTTGTGTAAGTATTTTTTGTATAGCTCGCCGATAAACATCTTTGCTTTGAAAGTAAGGCGTTCATATATTTTTTTGTGGCATGCCAAGCGCGAGGTGCCATTTAATTTGTTCCAATGCTGATCGCCGTCGTTGCGATATCGCAAATCAGCATTTATCGATCGTGAGATCGCGAAACATGCGAACGATCGACATACACATCGCTTTGGTGAGATCGATCCTGCGTTCGATATTCTATAAGTCGTGACCCATTTTTTGTTTGATTTTCTTACACACTTTTTTTTTCAATTTTATTTTTTTGTATTCTGACTAAGGTTTTGCTTTGTGTCGTTCTTGCAACATGTTGCACATATCATGTTGTTGTCGTACGCTTACAATTGTTGCAAGTATTTAACGCATAAATTTACTTTTCTTTAGCATGGATCTTGATCTGCAAATCATTTCGGACAGTTCAACGTTGCTGGGCGTGTGCGCCTATAAACTGAATGCTATAAATTTTAATAAATAAAATATGTGGTAAGTGCAACTTTGTGGCATTTGGGAATGTGTGTGTGCCGAAGGGTATGCTGATATCCCTAAAGCTTAGTTTGTTGGTTAATAGGGGTGGAAAACAATCGATAGTTTAAACTATCGATAGGCACCGATAGCATCGACTGGTACAATCGATGTATCGATACTATTGAGAAATATATGAATACTTCGAGTTTTTTTCTTGGGAAAAAGTGCTCCCAATAAAACTAATACAGCATATTTAATACTTAGTCCAGTAACGATATAGTATCATTGATAGTCGAAAAGCTTCAATAGTAGTATCGATGAAAGCAGACTATCGATGTATCGATAGTATCGACAATATTGTTCCACTCCTATTGGTTAAGTCATGTTTTAGCGGGTAAGTTATTTGTATAAGACGGCCATACCCAGACATGCCTTACTTCTTAGAATACCTTTTTGATGTTCAGAAAAAAACCTCGAGTTTTACCACTAACCTTTAATTTACGCCTATCAATATTATAAGTTGAGATTAAACGCAGCACTGACTACTGACTAAGGATGACCATTTCGAAGAAAATTCATAACCTTTTTGGGATAGTTTCGAGACTTTTTGGAAACATCTCAGACTTTTTCGGGATAATTTCGGAACTTTTTCGAGACTATTTCGGTTAATTTTCGGGATCGTTTCGGGATACCTTCGAAACTTTTCTATACCATTTCGGTATTGTTTTCGGCATCATTTCTCGATCATTTCGGAACTTTCTCAGGATCATTTCGGGCCTTTTTTAACAACAATAGTAGCTATGAATCCGTTAAGGATTTATGGCAATAGAAAGGAGAGAAGGAGAACGCAGCAAGGAACTCATCTGGGGCAGGGGTCTGAGTTTCAGGAGGCGGCAGAGTTTTCTGCTGCTTAATGTTGGTAGTCAACTTAGTTTACCCAGATAAGGAACCCTCTTCCAGCCTAAGGTCTCCGCCATTAAGGAATCGGGCAGTTAAGCGGCAGATAAAAATCTTAGGGCAACCGAGATGTCATAGAGGACGTTAACGACATTTTGGCATCGCTCTTGGATGTCTTAAATTATTTTGTGATAAAAGTTATCTCGGTTCTAAAGCATTACGACATCTTCAGCAATGTCACGCGGATCTGTTGGGACGAGCGGGTACTAGTGGGCCAAGACGCAAGTGATCGTAAGACTTGGAAATTTTTCTTTCTATGGGTAGTTTACTTCTGGACTAGTAGGCTCCCGGTCTGCTAAGTAAGCGCTGGGCTGCACAACCTATTTCTAGGTTGTGAGGAGTCGGGAACCTTTTGGCCAGTTTTCGACGAAAATCGCTCTGCTGTACAGCTAGGGTTTACTTAATCCTATTAGGCTGTTGACTGGTCACTGTTGTTGATGTTGTAACGAGGTGTAGCCCTGCCTAAATGTCAGACAGGGTCCCGCCGAGTGTATTGCTCTTGGCCGGGTCTATATAAGAAAATGGCCCGGGTCGTTTCGGCAGGATGGGTACAGCACACAACTGGTACCGTTCTCGTAGAACCGGTAATACAAGAAACTAGCCGGGTAGGTTGAATATTTTGGATAATCCCAGATGTGTGAGCTGCACGGAGGTTAACGAGGTGGAATCATCATGTTAGCTCATGCTCAGTTGTTCAAGGACAAGGCTTTAAAATGTATCTCGATGATGTGAAGTTGCTGAGTCTCCGAATGATGTAACGAGGATTAATGCCTGTCGCGATTGGTACATACTTAATGGGAATACGCCGTTCTCAGCTATGGTAGCTGTCACCTGACCTAACCTAACTTCATTCTACTCATGGAGATACCACTTTGACAGTTCCGCGAAATGTGGAACCCGAAAAAGGACTGCAAAGAACCATTTAGTTTGGAGCAGATTCTATGTCAGCCATCGTGGCAGGGCCATTTAGTAGCCCTGAAGTTAGAAATTCGATGGAATATAGAGTCAAGCATATACTTACCCACACAAAGCTTTCAGTAGCACTATTGGTAAATTCAGACCTTTTGTTGCGAGTTAAATAAAGAAGTCTTCCCACTAGACCCATAAAACAAATTCCGTTGTCGTGTAAATTTACGACACAGTTTTTCTTGTCAAATGTAAATAAATAAATGCATACAATACTTCGTCTTGGTGGCGCAGCTCTTAACTTGAACACGGCACAATTTGGCCGAAAGCGCAGGCGCAAATGCATTCGGTAGCTTTGCAGTTACAACATGTCCGCAATTGCAAGCTTCCGCTTCTTTTTTTATTTATTTCTATTAAAGATTTTATTGTTAGACATTATTGTTGTTGTTAGCAGTACATTTTTTGCTTACACGCATTGTTGTTGTTATTCTAAATAGCAATTTTTTTGCATTAACACGCGCCGCATGAAATAGGTGAACATATCCTATGAATTGCAGTTTACATGCTTCTTGGCGTTCTTGTTCCTGTTCTAATGTTCGTTTTTTGCCTTTAAAGTTTACCTTTCAGTCATGCTTGACAACGCAGTTTGTCAAAAGTAATCGCTCCTGACAACAGTTGCAATAGCGTGAATAGCAGACTCAAGACAGCCATGGGTTGGACGCGTATCCCTCCTCACCACACGCCTTCCAATCTCTGGGCGGCGGCAATGTAAACACAAACATTTTAAATTTCAGCAATTTGTCAGTCACTCAACCTCAACTTCTTATTCAACTGGTGCGTAACAGGTCGCTGACGGCTTTTGTTGCTGCTGACGCGGTCTTTTACTAGATGGGTGGTCTCATGTCACTTGGCTTGGTAACTCTGAAGTGTAAATGTATTTAAATACGCTTCATTTCAATGGCTCGGAACATATTCTTTATCGACATGCCCATCTATCTATCAGGTCCAAAGTCTATCCCAAACGGCTCTTCGTCACTGAAAGAGAAAAAAGTTTTTCTTCACATAATTTATAGTTCGAATACTAATGGTATGGTAATGGTATGGTAATGGTATGGTAATGGTATGGTAATGGTATGGTAATGGTATGGTAATGGTATGGTAATGGTATAGTGATGGTATAGTAATGGTATGGTAATGGTATGGTAATGGTATGGTAATGGTATAGTAATGGTATGGTAATGGTATGGTAATGGTATGGTAATGGTATGGTAATGGTATGGTAATGGTATGGTAATGGTATGGTAATGGTATGGTAATGGTATGGTAATGGTATGGTAATGGTATGGTAATGGTATGGTAATGGTATGGTAATGGTATGGTAATGGTATGGTAATGGTATGGTAATGGTATGGTAATGGTATGGTAATGGTATGGTAATGGTATGGTAATGGTATGGTAATGGTATGGTAATGGTATGGTAATGGTATGGTAATGGTATGGTAATGGTATGGTAATGGTATGGTAATGGTATGGTAATGGTATGGTAATGGTATGGTAATGGTATGGTAATGGTATGGTAATGGTATGGTAATGGTATGGTAATGGTATGGTAATGGTATGGTAATGGTATGGTAATGGTATGGTAATGGTATGGTAATGGTATGGTAATGGTATGGTAATGGTATGGTAATGGTATGGTAATGGTATGGTAATGGTATGGTAATGGTATGGTAATGGTATGGTAATGGTATGGTAATGGTATGGTAATGGTATGGTAATGGTATGGTAATGGTATGGTAATGGTATGGTAATGGTATGGCAATGGTATGGTAATGGTATGGTAATGGTATGGTAATGGTATGGTAATGGTATGGTAATGGTATGGTAATGGTATGGTAATGGTATGGTAATGGTATGGTAATGGTATGGTAATGGTATGGTAATGGTATGGTAATGGTATGGTAATGGTATGGTAATGGTATGGTAATGGTATGGTAATGGTATGGTAATGGTATGGTAATGGTATGGTAATGGTATGGTAATGGTATGGTAATGGTATGGTATTGGTATGGTAATGGTATGGTAATGGTATGGTAATGGTATGGTAATGGTATGGTAATGGTATGGTAATGGTATGGTAATGGTATGGTAATGGTATGGTAATGGTATGGTAATGGTATGGTAATGGTATGGTAATGGTATTGGTATGGTAATGGTATGGTAATGGTATGGTAACGTTATGGACCGTTGGGGAACTTTGTAAACATCGCTGTTCTCAAGTTTTCGTCTTCCAAATTGGACCATTCCTAGGACGATCAGAATAGCCCCCCTCCGCCTGCATACCTATTTGGGTATAACTTATTCAGATGTATTTCACATATTTTGAACATTACTATTTTAAGTAGCGGATATTTTTTAAGCCTTAATTTTTCCCTTGACGCTCCACAAATTCATTAATGGAAGTTGACAATTAACGCGCCAAACTCTGATTGGCGGCAGCTATAAAATCTTTACGAGCTAAACAATACAATAAAAAAACGAAGCGTGATAATTAAAAACATTCTTAAGACTAAATTAAGAAATTCCAACCTTAAACGGACCGTGCGAGCTTGTATAATTTTCACAAGCTGGTGTCAATGGCTGTTTAAATTAAATGAACAAATCGAAACGAGCTAAGCACACCAGCGAGAGAGATTGAAAAAACACAAATTGAACATTGCTGGCCAAATTGAAGTTTAGGTGCAACTAGTAATTGTTACATAACTAATTCTATTAATTAATGCGAAAATGATCTTTTCTACAAAATATTAATCTCAGCATATAAAACACACCTATGTATATAGAAAAGCACTTCAAATTATCTTAAAAAACATGCACATTTTGCGCAGATAACTTGATTGACCATAAGCTTTATTTCGTTTGTTATTTTTGTTGTTGTTTTTGCTTTGGCGATTGATATCGTTATTTGTTGCTAATTAGTACTAATCACACAGCCAGTCAGACAGACATACCAATAGGTGCAGAGAACAAATAAGTATTGACGTTTGTCAAGGATTGTTTTAGCTGCCTTCATGCGTTTTTACTCTCACGCACCCGCTCACGCATGCCGACACGGCACACACCTTTGTCCATTTATGGACCACGTCAAAGAATTTTGTGCATCTATGACGTGCAGCGTGGAAACGTAAGTCATTTTTTAAGTAGCAGCTTTGTCAAAGCGATGTTGATGGGTGCTAAGAGATACTTAGTGAGTGTGTGCGAGTACTAGGGTTGGTAATTATGTACATAGTACAGGGACCTAGGTTTAAAGTAAATCTTGACTTTTAAGACTTTCTCAGACATTTTTGTGTATCTCCCTAGTGTGCGTGTATATGTACTGTAAAGCTCAATGTTGCATTGAATCTCCTCATAAATGGAATAGCACTGACGTTCTTCAAATCATCCCCGCTGCACTTGACGCTTCCTTGAAGCTCACCACATTGAGCGTGCATTAAGATTTAATGTTCATATTTTTTCAATACTGAAAATGTTTATTTACGCACTTGTGACGCATAAGATATGAAGTCGAATCTGACCAAACTTCACTTCACATTTTTATTTACGACTGCTTCAAGTTGAGTTTACATAGTTTTAGTTGCTGTCATGGCTCTATGCAACAATTTGTAGGCGTCCCAATATGGAAGTGCGAAAATCTACTACATTCGTAAAAACTTAACAAAGCCAAATGGAATGAGCTTACATATTTTCGCGAAATGTTTTTTTCCTACAAATCATTAATTTCATTTATCATTTGATTTGTGCGGTATTTTGCGAAAGTTTTTGTGCGCCTGCGCATTGCCACAACTTTAATTAAGCGTCGGTATTTTTCGCTTACAAAAAAGGTCTTCCTTCTAGCAGATCAGTGAAAATATAAGGCCTTAACTCGAAACCCTCCAGATGGTCATAGGCCAAAAATAGTTTTGATATTTCAAGGGGGCGTGGAACTTCCCATACATATTGTGTCTCTGAAAATACGTTTCATATGATATCTAGTACTTAACCAAAATGATCCCAAAATGACCATAAAATAATCCCAAAATAATCCTAAAATGATCCCAAAAGGACTCCAACAAGACACTTAAATGTTTCCAAAATGATTCGAAATTGAACCCAAAACTACCCAAATTGACCCAAAAAAAATCCCAAAATAATTCCAAAATATACCGCAAAAAGACCCTCATATGTTCCCAAAATGATCTAAATTTTAACCTGAAATGATCCAAAAATTACCCAAAAATTGTCCCAAATTAATCCAAAATTGAACCCAAAATGATCTCAAAATAGCCCCAAAAAATTCTACCAAAGTGACCCGTAAACTGGCTGATTTCTCTAGTGTTGGTAGTATCACAACGGGCCTTTCAAAAATGGCCTAAGTGTGCCTCTGCGGCAGCCACTTGAACCTAACCTAACCGACCCGTAAATGATCCCAAAATGATCCTAAAATAATCCAAATATCATCCCAAAAATATACAATACAAATACAATACGGTAAATGGTAACCCTGGGCGGCAACACTACTTGAAAATATTTTAGTTGGTATGTCGGCGAAAATACCTTTCATTGGATACCCATATTGGGATATCTCACTCCATAATTTAAAAAAAATAGATAGGTGGCAACCCTGTACATCCTCCAAGTGGCAACCCCCAAGTGGATAGTCTCAGAATCAATTATACTACCTTTATGCCAAATATCATCCAAATCGGTGAAGCTGTTCCCGAGATAGTACCGTATATACAAATATACTTCGGTAAGGTGGCAACCCTAGGTGGCAACCCTACATGAAAATATTTTAGTTGTAATGTTGCTGAAAATACCTTTAATATGGGTATCATATTGGCATATCTTGCTACAAAATTTAAAAAAAATTAAGATAGGTGGCAACCCTATAAACCGCCCTAAGTGGCGACACCCGAATGGATACTCTCAGAATGAACCATACCTACTATCTCTACGCCAAATTTTATCCACATTCGTGAAGCGGTTCCCGAGATAGTACTGGATATATTTACATATACAACAAGATTAGCTCGTTTAAAGTTATAAGATAATGTGAAAAAAAATCTTTTACTCTATAAAAATGGAGGATAACGGGGGAAGTGAGCGTGGCTGAAACTCGGTACGGAGATATACGAAATTAATCTCCTACAACTTTAGGAAAATTTATCATAAGGAAAAAGGGGCGTGGCACCACCTACATATATAAATCGGAGGACAAAAATTCGGGACGAATCAGGTGTATAGTAGTAAAAGATATTGAATGGGGAGAGAAGATGGAAGTTGGGAGAAGGAAAATAAGTATGAGAAAAAGGAGAGAAGCGTAAAGGGAATTGGAAACTAATAACTGAAGGATTGGAAGGAAAGACGGCACCATTTTCGGAGAGGACTACGTCTAGCGGGTCTGCTGGGTTGGAACTATTTTTGGACGCTGCAGGAATAAGAGGGATTCTGCAGACTTGAAACGAAATTTCATGACTGGCTTAAAAGGCTCGTGGAAATTCGATAGAGCAATGTCTGGTATATGGCGTAAGAGAGTGGAGAGTGTGTGTGTCACTGCCCCCCCCAAGTACCTGCCCTCGCTGTCGTCTTTAAGAAATGAGCTCTTTTATTATCCAAGCACGCAGCGAAAGCCATTTCATCATTTTTGTCATTAGTTTTTAATGACTTCATCAGAGCAACTAGCAAAAAACACACAACGAGCCACAAAGGTACCATGAAGTAGTTCAAGGCGTAACGTTACGCTTCAACTGAACGCCGCAACAGGAACTTGCGCCGCATATGCTTGACAGTTGCCACATTAGAAATTTATATTTTTGCGCTATTAACGAGCAAATAAATGAGCACTAGTCCGGCGCGCCAAAAACGCGCATGCGTAAAAATCCGCGAACGCAACGAAAATATTAATGTGCGCTGAATATGCGACAAATATGGCAACTGAACTAAGCAAACGACTAGAACGAAGCGCGCGGTACAATTTCAGCAATGCCCATGGCACATTGCAACGCAGCTCAGGTGGAAGCTATTAAAAATGTTGCAAGTGGAGCTCTTTTCTGATGGGAAGTGTACAACGGGAGGAATGTAACTATGGCGCATTGCGAAGGAGATGCGAGTACGAGCTACCAACTTATTTTTTTGGTCATTGCACCTTCTCGTAATTGGCAATTATTGCACGCCTGCCAGGCGGTCAACAAGCAGCTTGGACCGGGCAAAACTCAACCACATCCATCTGCAATATAAAGTCAAAGCGGGTGGAGTCTTTGAGAAACCAATTGACAGCGGGTGGTACTCTGGCTTTCGAATGCGCTGAAGCCATAGAGTTGGAGGCGGTTTAAGCAGCGATAGCCTGCGGTTAGAGGAAATGGCAATGGCCACACCAACGAAGTGGCACAGCAGGCGATTTTGTGGCGCTCACTGGCAGGCTATACTTCTGAAGCTGCCACAGTCTTTATGGAAGTATGGCGCTACAGTGCGGTAAAGTGTAGGCGGATGGGCAAATAGGCGAACGAAGAAACTACAACAAAATCAATCAAAGAAAATACAGTGCGAGACCCGAGGGTTGGAACTTGCAAGAAACCTGAAATTTTTATACTCAGCTGAGCAAAGCTTAGAGAGTATATATATTTTTTACGGGGTGCGGCACCGCCCACTTTTGAATACGAAAATTACAGAAATTTCACTTTCATTCGGCACACTGATTACACTTATTACGAGGAGAATTGCGGAGTAAAATTCATGAAATCGGTTAAGGACCACGCCCACTTATGTACACAGATATTAAAAAGGTTCATAGATGAATATAAAAGCCAATACCCCAACGAAAAATAAGTTTACATCAATTTATATTACTTTCAAAGCGTCATTGTAAGAAATATGCAAAAATATACATGGGTCATTCCATGCCAAATTGTAAAATGGTTGGAATGGACCAGTTTTGATTGTATTTAATTTGGTGAGCAGTTTTTTTTTATTTTTGTCATAAAACGAATTTTTAAAGGTAATTACAAGAAATGTGCCGAATAAAAAATGAACGAAATCGATGTCCACTTCTTTACATAAGATTTTTAAAAGGACCACCGACATACAAAATAATGGTACAAATAATGGTATATTAGTTTAAGTATACACTCAAAGTGTTGTTGCAAAAAGAAATGTCAAAATGCAAGATAGTTGAAATCAATACAATTTGAATAAATTTTGGTGTGGAGTTTTTTTTTACATCATAAAACGAAGTTGTGTAAAAGAAAAAAAAATTTAAAATCTTCCTTCTATTCTCGTTTTATTTTTTTTATTTCATTTAATTTATTTTAATTTTAGTTTATTTTATTAAATTGCATTTTATTTTATTTTATTTTATTTTAATTTATTTTATGTTTTGTCGTTTTTGTTTTTTTTTTTTTTAATAGTTTATTGCTTTATTTTATTTTTTATATCGTATCAACTTATTTTTTTCATTTTTTATTTATTTCTGTTTTATTTTATTCTGTTTCATTTTTTATTTTTATTTTTTTTTTTGTTTTATTTTTTATTATTATTATTTTTTTTGTTTTATTTATTTTTTTTGCTTTATTTTATTTTTTGTTTTAATTTTTTTTATATTACATATTTCAACTGTCTTTCCAAGTGTTGGTGGTATCACAACGGGCCTTTTAATACTGGCCTAGGTGCCACTTGAACCGAACCCTAACCTATTTCAATTTATTTTATATAATTAGTTTATTTTATTAATTTATTTTTTTCTTTTATTTTTTTCTTATTTTTTTCTTCATTTTATTTTATTTTTTTTTTGTTTTATTGGATTTTTTTAATATATATTATTTTTCTTTTATTTATTCAATTTTTTTTTTTTTTGTTTTATTTTATTTAATTAAATTTTATTTTTTTTTTGCTTTCTTTTATTTTTTTTTAACTTTTTTTATACTACATATTATTTTTCTTTTCTTTATTCAATTTATTTCTTTTGTTTTATTTTATTAAATTTTATTTTTTTTATTTTTCTTTTGCTTTATTTTATTTTTTGTTTTTTTTAATTTTTTTTATACTACATATTTCAATTTATTTTTTATAATTTTTTATTTTATTAATTTGATTAATTTTTTTTTTCTTTATCTTATTTTATGTTTTTTTTTTTATTTATTGGATTTTTTAATATATTATTTTTCTTTTATTTATTCAATTTTTTTCTTTTGTTTTATTTTATTTAATTAAATTTTATTTATTTTTTTTGCTTTGTTTTATTTTTTGTTTTAACTTTTTTTATACTACATATTTCAATTTATTTTCTTAATTGTTTTATTTTATTAATTTGATTAATTTTATTATCTTATTATTTTTTGTTTTATTTTATATTTTTTTTATTTTTATCTTTACCTTTTGTTTTTTTTTTTGTTTTATTATTTTTTTTAATATATTTTTATTTTTTTTTTGTTTTGTTTTGTTTTTTAATTTTTTTTCTTGATCTTTTTTTTATTTTTTTTTTATTTAAATTTTTTTTTCTTTACCTTATTTTTTTTGTTTTATTATTTTTTTTTTTGTTTTTTTTTTTTTTATTTTTTTCTTGATCTTATTTTATTTGTTTTTGTTTAATATATTATTTTTTTTTCTTTATTGGACTTTTTATATTATTTTTCTTTTATTTTTTTTATTTTATTTAATTTTTTTTGTTCTGTTTTGTTTTTTAATTTTTTTTCTTGATCTTATTTTTTTATTTTTTTTTTATTTAAATTTTTTTTTTTTACCTTATTTTTTTTGTTTTATTTTTTTTTTGTTTTTTTTTTTTTTTCTTGATCTTATTTTATTTGTTTTTGTTTAATATATTATTTTTTTTTTCTTTATTGGACTTTTTATATTATTTTTCTTTTATTTTTTTTATTTTATTTAATTTTTTTTATTTATTTTTTTTTTGCTTTATTTAATTTTTTGTTTTAATTTTTTTTATATTACATATTTCAATTTATTTTGTATAATTTTTTTATTTTATTAATTTGATTTATTTTTTCATTCTTTTTTTTTATTTTTTTATTATTTTTTTTTTTTTAATTTTTTTTTTTTGTTGAAGTTTTTTTCTTTACCTTATTTTTTTGTTTTATTTTTTTTTTAATATATTTTTATTTTTTTTTGTTTTATTGAATTGTTTATTAATATATATAATTTTTCTTGTATTTATTTAATTTTTTTATGTTTTATTTTATTTTTTTACCTTTTTGCTATATTTTATTTTTTATATTATATCACTTTATTTTATTAATTTTTTTATTTTTTTTTCTGTTTTATTTTATTTTATTTTATTTTTTCTTTTTGCATAGTTTTTTTTAATTTTTTGTTATATTACATATTTCCATTTATTTTATATAGTTTTTTATTTTCTTTTATTTTATTTTTAATTTTTTTTTTCCTCTTTTCATTTTTTTATATTACTTCAATTTATTTCATATCATTGTTTTATTTTATTTATTTTCTTTTGTTAAATTTTTTTTATTTTACTTTACTTTTATTATTTTGTTTGTATTTTGTGTGTTTTTTTGGCAGACACAACATAGTAAATATGTAACTCGTTTTTGCCAAACCTCACAGCTAATTATACAATGTGCAGCTACACCCGCACATAGACTCCCTTACTCTATACTATTTTAATTTTTTGATTACGCAACATTTCCACCGTCAACTGTCATTTGTCTCAGTAGGGTGCAATTGTTGCAATATTTATGTTCATAGCTCTAATCACCAATAATATTTCGCCTAATATGCGCTCACAGTGCCTGCTAATCGATTTACCGTTGGTCAATGCCTGCATGTGGCACACAGTGGAAAAAAATTACTCTCAAACACGCTTAACAAATTTGCACTTGCTTATTTTGCACTAAATAAATACTAGATTATGATATCTCATTTGCACTACCAAATATTTGACTCTAGCGGCGTTTTAAGTTGAGGTTGTATGTGAGTGTGTGTGTGTGTGTGTGTGTGTGTATGTGGATTTTGCCTTTGTATGAGTCAATTAAAAGCCATTTTATGCGTTTGGAATTTTTTGATTTGCTCCATTTTATTGCGTATCACATGACTAACTAGTTAGTTAGTTTGAAATTTTCCAAGTACGCATATATACATATGTATATGTATGTGCAGTAGAGCGTATCACGGTGTATGGAGGAAAAAAAAGTTGAAAATGTTCCCCCCCAGTTTGAACACTTACCTTATGAGGTTTTAAAAAAAAAAATTTTTTATTTTTTTTGTCACCCTGTAAAACAGCGAAATTTGTTTTTTCTATAATTTTTGTTTTATTTTTTTTTTAATATATTTTTATTTTTATTTTTTTTTGTTTTATTGAATTGTTTATTAATATATATAATTTTTCTTGCATTTATTTAATTTTTTTATGTTTTTTTATTATATTTTATTTTATTTTTTTACCTTTTTGCTATATTTTATTTTTTATATTATATCATATTTTATTAATTTTTTTATTTTTTTCTGTTTTATTTTATTTTATTTTATTTTTTCTTTTTACTTAATTTTTTTTTTAATTTTTTGTTATATTACATATTTCCATTCATTTTATATAGTTTTTTTATTTTCTTTTATTTTATTTTAAATTTTTTTTTTTTCCTCTTTTAATTTTTTTATATTACTTAAATTTCTTTCATATCATTGTTTTATTTTATTTATTTTCTTTTGTTTAATTTTTTTTATTTTCTCGTTCGATTTTCAAAAGTGATACATTTTTAGAAAGGCATTCATCCATAGAAACTTTTAGCCCTTCATGCCAAGTTCAGTTTTTATTCTATTTTTACTAAAACCAACACCCTGTATTTGAAAAAAAAAAAAAAAATTCCGGAAAACTAAGAAAAAAAGGGCTAAAATTTTCTATTGATGAAATATTGCCTTGGTGAATACCTTTATAAAAATGTATCACTTTTGAAAATCGAACTAGAAATATAGAAGTTATAGAAAAAAACAAATTTCGCTGTTTTTACAGGGTGACAAAAAAATTTTAAATTTTTTTTTAAAACCTCATAAGGTAAGTGTTCAAACTGGGGGGGAACATTTTCAACTTTTTTTGGTGATACGCTCTAATGTGCGGTTTCTATGTATGATATTTTGGATTTTAATGTAACGAATGTGTGATATTATGCAGCGCACGCACTGGTACAGAGAGAGTGAATGAGCGCAATGCAATTCAATCTTTGTTTTGTTGAGAGCTAAAATGAGCTCTGTTGTGAGCCATAGCGGGCCGTCCGAGCAAAAGCTTGTGCATCACTGCACTAAATTTTTGTTCTTCAGGCCGAAACTTTCATTCGCTTTCAAATACAGACAATGCTCTGATCGGTTGCTCGAATAGTAAAACACACTTTACCGTTATAATTAAATTGTTTAGCAAAATTTCTTGCTTTTAATCCGCATTAAAAACGGTATCTATTTGAAAAAAAATCTATATATGAGTAATTGAATCATATTTCATGCATGGATATGCGTTTTCACATTCCATTAAATCAGAAGCTCGCAACCATGTCAACAATAAATCCACCCACACGACTTAGTTGAGGATAAGCCAGTCCATATAAGTGCATTTAATCCATACTTATGAGTAAAAAATTTACAGTACATACAAGCACACATACATATCTACTCATAACTCATATGACTCCCATTCACTAAAACAACACCATGTCCCACACTGCATTGGCGAAAGGTAGCTCATGCAGAGGTGGATCGACTGTCCGGTGCGTATAAAAGAATGCGTTGCAGCATAAAAATGCATGTCTGTATATTTCTAACTACATAAGTCCACACGTTCTAGTTATGTGCTTCACTCTATAGATATCTGCCGATTTGACTGATCGTGACATTTGGTAGCACTCGCCGCTGTTTGCCCTCTTAATATATTTTGGCAGTTGGGCTCATATTTTACTCAAATTGACACATTTGGGGTTTACTCTCATTCTTGAAGCCATTCGTTAGCGAAATCGCTTGCAGTCGCTCAACTCAAACGTCTTTTGTCTTTTGTTATTGTACCGCAAAATTTATGATCGTCATTTATGGTATGAACGAATGACTTTTTGTTAGATAGAGAGTATTACAACAACAATAAACAATTGCAAAAAATATATATGTTTATCTAAGATCAGCTAGGCGGTTAAGATTAAGCTGAGCCGAATTTGAGTCATTAAGCTTGAAAAGAAATATAGCAATGAATGATTAATGTTTGTAGATTTGAGATTTTTTTTTCAATAAATTGCGTGCGTTAAATGTTTTCAAATGAGAGTTATTGTATGTGAGTCAAAAAATGAATGTTGACGCTGATTGGTCTATAAAGGTTTTATAGATATTTCTGTTGAAGAGCTGATAAATATCTGAATACTGGATGTGTGAATGTACGGATGTGTGCAAGGCCATAACTAGGAAGTTAGATATATATGTATGTATATGAAGAAAATAGACGACTGTGCCAGTCTACTACCCATACACAGTATATGTATGTGAAAAAAGAGTGACCCCACTTTTATTGACACCACTGTGTGCAACACGAATAAAATATTTCCGTGTACTAAAATTAGTGCCAAACTTTAAGTTGAGCACTCGACAATACATCGGAGAAAATTGCATTAAATTCTATGCATAGGTTTAGGAGTGATGCCGGAACAAACATACAGCAAGATAGACTAAACCCTTAAAAACTTATTTTTTTATCTTCTATTCTTCCAGTAATTTTTTTTTTTTTGTCAAATAACAAAAATGTCCAGACCTCGGCTGTTAGAATCTTATCATACGTTAAGTTTATAAAGCTCACGAATGTACGAGGCTTCGCTTAGTACCCCATTAAAAATATATTACTAAAAATTGTATTCTGTTTCAGACAACAGTTTTTGAGTGATGCGCATACATTTATTTTATTTTTTTATTTTTATTTTTGAAAAAATTTAGAGAGAAGATTTTTGTTATTATTTGCATGAAATTGAATTTTATTTTACAAAATAAAGCTATCAGTACCCCGTTTCTGTAACTCTTTTCGATTGATCGTCTCGACTGAAATAGTCGATTTGACGTCATAATAATGACAAAATTTTTTATTTTTGAATTTTGAATCGTGTCAAGTGTGACGACAACAAAATCGAGAATTTAATCGATTACTTACAGAACCGGGGTACAGAAGTCAGAAAAATTATATTCAAATAAAACTGCTTAGATTTTATGCAAACTTTAACTATATATGTATTTTGCATTTAACTTTTAAAGGTGTGATCTTTGTTGCGATATCGTACGAAAATATAGCACTTCCTCGGCAAAAACTATGTATGCTACAACGTGCTACACATTCTAACTATAATAAAATTAAAGCTTGGAACATTTTCTATCGATTCCAGAACAAAATGTTTGCCCCTCTTGATTTAATGACGAAAATTAAAATTTTCATAAAATTGACATGACGTATACGTAACATTTTTTATTATGAAATGAAAGACATAGAGAAACAAATACTTAATTGCTGTGCAATACTACCTATTGATTATTTCATTTAGATATTTTGCTTTTTAGAGCTGACTAAATATAATATCTATTTCACCGTTCAACTATTCACCGATTTTAACCATTTTTGGAATATTTCTTATCTAGCTCACATACGAGTATGACATGTGTGCAAAATTTTAATGACCTAGGAACACTTCTTCTATTTTTTTCCAAAAAATGTATGAAGACAAGGGGCGGATCCACGGAGGTGGTTTTCAGGTTCAACCCCTCCTCTTCGGGATCCAAAAAGTCATATTTTTCACAGTAATACAGCAAAAAATATAGTGAAAATTACTCAAAATTTATAGTAAAAGGGACATCCGATCGTGACTCCTGGGACATTTGACTCGAGAGCTTAGTCAACTTGGACTTAATAAACTGATATTGGGATTTCAATTGCTATGAAATATATTTATCGACATGGATAAATATCCAATACAATAAATGCATTAACAGAATTGGCGAAATAGCAACAAATAGCTTTATAACTACTCAGTAAGTGAGTGTGACTCCTGGGAAACCGAAAAATCCCTTTGTTGCACCTTTGTGAGCGCGAAAACGAATTTTAGCTTTACAGTTCAACTTTGAACTACAATTTGTATATGATCGAAAGTACATACTACATAGTACCATATTCTTTAAACATAAGATCAGTATTAGCTTTTAGAAACTTTTTACAAAGGTTAAAGAGTGTGACTCCTGGGACATTTTCCTGTTTTTTCGTGATACAATTTTTAAGTATTTTCAGTGTTATCGATACAGTTCCCTAAACATTTAGCTATGCAACTAGTTACTCCTCACCCATGATAATAGGTTTGTTTATTGGGCTGCTCTAGCTTACGCCAGATTGAGATATTTCACAAAATTGTGTTTAATGAATACTTTTCTTGCTCTAGGTTGCTCTATCTTTTGTTTCATGAGTACGCTCAAAACAAAACTAGAGTAATCCAGATCACAAATTTCTGCTCTAGCTTTTTTTATGGAGTAAGTTGGAGCAGAGAAGCAATTGTCAGTCAGGAAAAAGTAAATTTTTGAAAACTTCAAAAAAATTAGCTTGCAAGAAAATCAATGTGTTTGTAAACGTGAATTTGCATTAATTTTGAATATTTAAATAAAAAAAACCAAATAAAAAGAAACTATCGAGATTCAAGTGTTTCATGGCATTTCTGCTCTGAGTTGCTCTAAGTTGCTCTATTTCTATTTTGACAGCTGCCCTGCTCTGCTCTAACCTGCTCTGAACTTTTTTTTGGTCAGTAAACAAATCTAATAAAAAGACCTTTATTGTAAAGTTCTGTCAGAGCAGTGGCAGTTTATGGCATTTTAAAAATTTGGTACTTTTCCTCTTTTGGGTGGAATATCCCAAAAGTTACACAAAAATATAGTAAAAATTACAAAAAAGATAGTAAAATCACACAAAAAATACAGTAAAAAATTACACAAAAAATATACTAAAAATTGCACAAAAATATAGTAAAAATTACAAAAAGATAGTAAAATCACACAAAAAATATACTAAAAATTGCACAAAAATATAGTAAAAATTACAAAAAAGATAGTAAAATCACACAAAAAATATAGTAAAAAATTACCCATAAATATAGTAAAAGTTGCAAAAAAAAAGTATAGTAAAAATTACACAAAATAGAGAGTAAAAATTTACAAAAAAAATTAAGTAAAAAACTACACGAAAACATAGTAAAATTACACAAAAAATAAAGTAAAAAATTACACAAAAATATAGTAAAAATTACAAAAAAGATAGTAAAATCACACAAAAATAAACTAAAAAATTACACAAAAAATATACTAAAAATTACACAAATATATAGTAAAAATTGCAAAAAAAAATGTATAGTAAAAATTACACAAAACAGATAGTAAAAATTCACAAAAAAAAATAAAGTAAAAAACTTCTACTAACTACTACTAACTACTACACGAAAACATAGTAAAATTACACAAAAAAAATATACTAAAAATTACACAAAAATATAGTAAAAATTACAAAAACGATAGTAAAATCACACAATAAATAAAGTAAAAAATTACACAAAAAATATACTAAAAATTGCACAAAAATATAGTAAAAATTACAAAAAAGATAGTAAAATCTCACAAAAAAATAAAGTAAAAAATTACACAAATATATAGTAAAAACTCACTCATAAATATAGTAAAAGTTGCAAAAAAAGTATAGTAAAATTACACAAAACAGATAGTAAAAATTCACAAAAAAAAAATAAAGTAAAAAACAGCACGAAAACATAGTAAAATTACACAAAAAAAATATACTAAAAATTACACAAAAAATACAGTAAATTAAGAAAAAATATAGTAAAAGTTACCTGACACCTTGAATTTGACCATACCAAAAAATGTAATATATATTTTTTTTTTTGAAAAAACAACCCTAAAAGGCCAGTTTTGAGAAACTGTGAATCAAAAATGTCCTAAAAAAATGTCCCAAAATCCTCGAGGGAAAGTATCGGATAAATACTGGTATCATACTCGGTAAAAGGGCAGCTTAGGGTTGGCATCTAAAAATAGACCACTAAAGCCGATAGCTTAACTTGTACTGGTACGAGCTAATCGAGTACAAAGCAACTCAATACTTGAAAAGAGTACTCAAGGAAGAAGCTCCTTTACAAAAGTAACATGCAAGAAACGCTAAATGAAATCGAACATTAAATACAAAGCTGTACTTGGAGGGATGCAGGCCATTCTATTATAAGCGGTCCTGAAGTTATGATCAATACAAATTTTATATATTAGACATTTTTTTCAGAAATCATTAAGAGAATAGCCATTGGCCAAGTCAACTCAGATACCAAATTTTATCGAAAATATGGGGTGATTATTTTTCCATTTCGCATATTCTCAACATCATACTTCCACTGCAGTTTAGATAAAGTAACCTGTATACCAAATGTATTTCAACCAAATTTAAGTGTGAATGCGCTGTAGAGTTGGAAATCAGCTTACAATTACTGATTGCAAAAACATTTGAAAACAAACAATAATTTAATAACTGCAAGCAGCGCAGTTGAAGGAGAACGTATACGCCGTGTAGTGCTTAGAATTATGTTATGCGTAATCTGAATTGAATGCCAACTTTACGATCGTAACGTGCAAGTCTCTACTAAAAAACAAAAAAAAAAAAAAAAACACAAAGTAATCGAAATAGTATTAAAAAGAAAAACAAAAATTAACGCTTTATTCCAAATAGTTGTTTTTGTATGTTTATTTGTATGAGCGAGTATGTGCAACAACAATGCGTGCATTGTATAACGCATGCATTCGCAATTAAATAAAAAAATAGTCACACATTCAAAATTTTTATTCAAACGCTGGTTGGTTGATTGGTTGTTTGCCTTATTTAAATGGCCGACAACTAGTTAGATATTTAGTGACGCGTAATGCAAGGTACTACGCAGCCAATCGACTAGTTTGTTGCAAACTGCATTTTGTTGCAGCGAATGAGTGCGTAGCTGCGCGCAAGGCATTTTATTCAAATAGAAAAAATCGATAAATAAATAAAAATAAAAAACTTAATCCAAATCCATTCACTTTGTCAGCACGCACACCTGACACCCATATGTATGCAGGGGTCATTCCATGCCAAATCGACAAATTTTTTACCTGACCCCCCTCGATTTCCGTAAAAATTTGTTGTCTTTTTCCACCCCACGAAAGACATTTTTCAGAATTTTTTTAAATTTTTTTCCTCAAATCAAAAAAAGTTATGAACTTTAAAAAAAAAAACATTTTTTTCTAAAAATGCTGTAACTTTTTCAAAAATCGACCGTTTGGGATCATTTTTGTTTATTAATTTTTGTTTTTAAATGTAGTTTTCGAAAAAAAAAATTTTAAAAATTTTAAAAGCATAGATATAAATTTTTTTTTTCGAAAAAAAGTCGGAACCTTTTTTATTTTTATTTTTATTTATTTTTATTTTATTTTTATTTTATTTTTATTTTATTTTTATTTTTTTAACTCCAACTGATTCTGCAATAAGCGCCGCCAATAACAAGATGTATCGACAATGTTATTAGCGGGGCTTATTGCAGAATTAGTTGCAAGTTTTTAAAAAAAGTAAAAATAAAAATAAAAAAGGGTCGGATTTTTTTACGAAAAAAAAATTTATATATTTGGGCTTTTAAATTTTTTTTTATTTTTTTTTTCGAAAACTGCATTTAAAAACAAAAATTTAAAAAAAAAAATTGATCCCAAACGGTCGATTTTTGAAAAAGTTCTAGCATTTAAGGAAAAAAAACGTTTTTTTTTAAGTTCATAACTTTTTTTTATTTGAGGGAAAAAATTTGAAAAAATTCTGAAAAATGTAGAAAAAGATAGCAAATTTTTAGCGTACTCGAATGGGGTCAGGTAAAAAATTTGTCGATTTGGCATGGAATGACCCTTGGCAAGTATGCAGCGATTTTTTTGAAATTTATGATGGCGTATACAAAAATTGGCATCGACGACTTTTCAGGTGCACCATGTTAATTTAAGCTTAGGAAAATAACACATTTTATACCCAGCTGTACCAGTAGGCAATGTAATATAACTATGTTCATAGAACTGTGATTCCACTAGTAAAAGAGTTAGATATGCCAAAATAGCCTATGGCCTGAATCGTTGCCATATTCGGTCGATATATGCCCTGCTCACCTGTACCATTAATCCAATGTTTATAATCTTTGTATACAGAAACGCTCCTCAGGAGCATTCGTATAAAAATAGATATTTTTGACTATATAAACAGGAATTTAATGTCTGTCATGTGTCCAAAATTAATTGGCTTAAATATGTATAGACTTCCGGTGTTGGTCAGCTGTATGAATGCAGCATTTTTGCACTTTCATTAGTTTTTAAACAGAAACCACCTACAACAATTAAAAAAAAAATGTTTACTTATCTGTGGGATCTCGCATCATGCAGCGCCATGAATCAACTCACCACAGGTATACGAACTGTTACGTTCTCTAGCTCATAAGCCCGCATACGCATATGAAGACATGCCTGGATGAAGGGGGTATGTCGCATTCTCACTCAATTTCTGTTTTTGGCATTGGTGAATAGTGTTTATGCAGATCTATATTTCTGTCTTATCAGAATTTGCCTATCGTGAAAATTGTAGCAGATAATTCATGGATGAAGGGGGTATGTACACAACTTTTCAATATGAATTGTGGAAGAAGGGGGTATGTTCCGTTTTTTTCATATAAAGTACTAAACATAAACTTATGCTTTTTATTGCATATTATGCAACGTCTTTTATGGCTTTGCATAATTTTTTTGTGAGTTTTCCATAAAGATTTGAAAAAACTTCAATTGTTTATGCAAAACTTTAAAGTCAATTTCCATTTACTTGCAAAGAAGGGTTAAAATAGTGCTCTCTTAATTTGTGACAGAAAGTGCTATATTAATCTTCTAGTGATCTAGTCTGATCTACTAGAGTTTTGAGAGCCACAAATCTGTATTTCCTAGCGATTAAAACAATTTTTGATTAAATATTTTTCTGATTATAATTGTTTAAGACGTGAATACAATTCAAATCAATCGCTTCGACTAATCTGTAATTGATCAATCAAGTTTAATTTAAGTTAATTGGCAAGCTCCATTAATTGATTAATCCTGCATTTCTAGTTCAAATATAAAATATTGTCCTTTGTTTTTTTTTTCACACGTTCTCATGCGCTTATTTGCAGAAAGCTTTAATTTTTGGTTATCAAATATGCGACTCTCCACGACTTATGCTGATAGTATGACCAAAAACGTGCTGTTCAACCAGTTGTAAATTTATTGATTATGAAATTCCTTTACCTATGTCATATGGCTTTGTCAATCAAATTTATTGATGCGTTTGACAGTTTCAAAGAGTTGTATGAATGTTTGCATTCAAATTGCCTGTGACTGATGTAAAGGGTGTTTATAAAGGAGTTTTTGGTTTAAAGTAAAGAGTATGACAAGGTTATTTATTTTCATCGAAATTTAGTTTAGTATCTAAAGAAAACATTTTTTTTTTTTCTTAAATTTTGTAAGAGCGTCGAAAAAAGTATTACAAAAAGAAATTAAAGAAACTTCTATTTTGCAAACCGTTATAAAAAGGATATCAATTTTTTGTCTCAATGTAATAAATATATTATCACCATAAAAAACACAACTGTTTGTGAACTAAAAAAAAAAAAACTCAGAATAATCATATCATGTTGTTACACCCTTTAATAGTTGCCTCCTATGGATACGTTACAGAACCCGCTGACAGGATAACTTATTTTCCAACAATTCCTGTTGCTGCTCGTTTCATTTGCAAATCTCTGTTACACACTAGCTTAATGAAAGTAGCAATGCATTTGCGTACTTATTTATGCATGGATGAAGGGGGTATGTCGGATTTTGAGTGAAACGAGAAAATTTACTTTAAAGTTTTGCTTAAACATTTGAGGTTTTTTCGAATCTTTATGGAAAACTGACAAAAAAATTATGCAAAGCCATAAAAGACGTTGCATAATATGCAATAAAAAGCATAAGTTTATGTTTAGTACTTTATATGAAAAAAACGGAACATACCCACTTCTGCCACAATTCATATTGAAAAGTTGTGTACATACCCCCTTCATCCATGAATTATATTCTACAATTTTCACGATATGCAGATTCTGATAAGACAGAAATATAGATCTGCATAAACACTATTCACCAATGCCAAAAACAGAAATTGAGTGAGAATGCGACATACCCCCTTCATCCATGCATGTCTTCATATGTGAGAATTGAAAGGAGAGCTAAATTTGTATGTATAACCCAACGCATATTAAAAATTATAATAACACAGTACAACAGCCATTTTACACTTTTGAAGCGACGTAGTAGAGATTATTCATCTAGTCGAGTTATACACGAAACGCCCTTTAAAAAGTTTGTAACACCCCCAAAAACTGGTTTTAAGGCCAAAAAAAAAGGTTTTTTCAGTTACTTCGTAAAAAAAATTCATTAATAATCCAATTTTCAACCGATTTCAAAATTCTTAACGGTTTTGGGTAGAGAATTGTTGACACTTTCAAAATATATGTATACCGCGTTTTATTCATTTGAAAAAAGTATAATATGTTTTTCAAGCTAGAATTTGGAATTTTTGGAAATTTCATCCGGTTTTCTGGTTTTGACGCCATTATTTTGAACTTCAAGTTTTCATGATATGCAGCCTAAACCAAAATCTAATATTTTAGTCCCAAGCGCTCTACAGGAGTACTGTGTTCATTTAGGCGGGTCGATTTCAAAATCGCCCAAGTGAAAAAGAAAATCGTATTTTAGGGATCCAAATAAGTTAGGATTTTTCAAACTTTGGCGCTCAAAATTAAAAGTACAAAGTCGGGACATCAGAATTGGTTTTAGAGGTATGCTTCCTTCGGCAAAAAAAAAAAGTGTTCGGCCTTCTACACCAAGTCATAACCTCAAATCTCGTTAGAGGTTATGATAACCTGTTGGTATATCGCCGCCATTAGTTTTGTTTTTTTTTCCTTCGGCAAAGTATCTTATTTTGATCCCTAAAATACGATTTTCCTTGTCACTTCGGTGAATTTCAAATCGGCGCTTGAGACCAAAAAATTTAATTTTGGAATATGCTGCATATCTTGAAAACTTGAAGTCCTTTCCAAAAAAATATAAAACTGGTATAATTAAGTGGTGAATGCCTCTCGATGACACATGCCCAATAAGGTTCATTCATTGTCAATTAGTGGCAAAAAAAATTGCCCCAAAACCGGAAAAACCGAAAAAATTTCAAAAAATTCAACTTCTCGCGTGAAAAACATGTCATAACCTTGTCAAATGAACAAAAGACTATACATATTTCAAAAGTGTCAACAATTCTCTACACAAAACTGTTGAGAATTTAAAAAAACGGTCGAATGCTTGATTTTTAATGATTTTTTTTTTTCAACGAAAACTCTGAAAAAACGGTTATTTGGCTTTAAAACCAGATTTTTGGGGTGTTACAAATCTTTTGAAGTGTGTTTCGTGTATAACACGACCAGACAATCTCTACTAGATCGCGTCAAAAGTGTCCATTTTTCCATTTTTTCTTTGTTGCACTGTGTAATTATACAATTTTAGAAATAATTTTATGTCACTTTGTTATATAATTTCTTATTTGATTTTATTTATTTTTTTTTACATTATTTGGTTTTTCTTGATTTTATTAAATTTTTTTATTTAGCTTTTATTGTGTATTTTTTTAGTTCACTTTTTTAATTTTATTTTACTTTACTTGAGTTTATTTTTATAGCTTTCATGAAGATGAAATGGTATTATAACTTTGGTCCGATGTTTGTAAGTATGAGAAGAAGAAGATGGACCCATCAATAAGTATACCGAAAAGATTAAGATGACGAGATGAGTTTATTTAGCCATGTCTGTCTGTCTGTTTGAACGCAAACTAGTCCCTCAGTTTTTGAGATATTTGGCTGAAATTTGGTATGCGGCCACCATTTTCTAATATAGAAATCATTTGTCGGAACCAGCAAGATCGGACCGATATTACATATAGCTCCCATACAATCGATTGTTCCGATAAATGGATTTTGTTAGAAATCATTGAGATTTTGATAGATAACTCGTGTAATTAGATAGGTAGGAACGTGAAATTTCGTAACTTTGCTCTTTTAGAATGTGGAATGTCGATGTTGAAAATCAATTCGATTGGACCAATTTAACACATCGCCACCATATAATCCGATAATTCCGATAATTTCGGTATGAGCTCAAGTTAAATTCGCTCAGGCTGTACAGGGGATCGAGCAGTGAAAATCGTGTCGTTTATTCAAGAAAGGTATATAGCCTTCGGCACAGCCGAAGACAGCTTTCCTTATTTGTTATATATTATTTTTATTTTGTTTAATTTTTTTTTTGTTTTCTTTTATTTTATTTCGTTTTATTTTTGTTGTTTGATTTTTCTTGACTTTATTTAATTTTGTTTTTTCAATTTTTTTATGTAATTTTTTTTCTATTTTGTTTTATTTTTATTTTTTTACTTTACTTGTGTTTATAAATTTTTTTTTAATTCTTTTGGCTTTATTTGACTTTTTGGTTTTATTTTATTTTTTTTTTTTTTTCGTTTTATGTTTGTTTTGTTTTTTTTTTTTTTCTTTTTAATTTTTATTTTTTTTGTATTTTGTATTTTAAGGTGCTAGGCCTTCTAGCATACAAGTCACTACAGTGTTGTGAGTTCGACTCTCACAATGCCGGGAAGAAAAGTCCATGAAGAGATGTAACTCCAGTATCATCGAAACATATGTCGGCTTGTCTGGTTCCTGCAGCGCGTAGGTAAATTTTTCTCAAAAAACACATTTTGAGTTATTTTATTTTATTCCATTTTATCTTTTTATTTTTATTTCATTTTGGGAGGTTTTGTTGTTTTGATTTCCTTACTTTTTTAATTTTTTCAAATTCAACTTATATTTTGTTTATTTTTTTTATTGTATTTCATTTAATTTCATTTTATTTTATTTTATGTTATTTTTTTCGTTTTTTTATTTTTTTTATTTTACTTTATTTTATTATATTTTTTCATTATTTTTTTTTTTATAATTTTTTTTTATTATTTTTATTATTATTATTATTTTTTTTAATTTAGGTATTTTATTTTGTTTTATAAAGCGCGTTGGGTATAAAACTTCTAAACCGATAATTGATATAAAAATATTAAAAAAAAAAAAAAACAAAGGCGACGCAAAAAAGGTTAATTAAGATACTGCTCTTGCTGCTACGAAAAAAACGAAGCAAATAAGATCAACAAATAATAAACGAGAAGAAACCAGAAATGCCTGTGTTGAGCTGTCGATTGAAGGTCAAAACGCCGGAGCCCTGCTCTAATCGCATACGCTCAATCAATGCAATGAAGCGACTACGGCGAGTGGTCTGACGTGGAACAAATCGAATGTCATTGAACCTTTTTTGGATTTTGATTTTAATGATTTGACGTAAAAGACGCTTAATTATTGCAAGCCACTATTCAAATAGACGGATACCTACTTTATACGTAGTTAAACTTATGTTCGTGTGAAGCTTACCATACAAAACATATGCACATGCCAACACTTATTAACAACCAAAAACTCATAAAATATAGATTTGTTCAAGATATTGACTTTTTTGCTTGTTTTTTTTGGCACTGTTTGTTTTGTTAATCCCTCGAGAACGCGTTTGACCGTATCTTATTTATCATCATTTTAGATTCATTAAATGTTATATGGAAGCAGAGACCTTATAACGATTGTAATCATGGTATGACCCAGCCAGTAGAAAGAAAAAAATGTCTACACGAAGAGAATTTCTGTAAACAGAAAACAGAAAATATTTTTTTTTTTTTTCAAAGCGATATTTTCTTGAATACAATTTTTTTTACATGTTTGAAATTAGGAAAATAAATTTTCTAGATTTGAGAAAAATATTTTTCTCCGTGTAATGGTAATGAAAAGTAAACAAAAAATAATAAATATTTTTTTTTAAATCAAACTTGGACAAATCCTATAACTTTAAACGAGCTAAACTTGTGTATTTGTATATCCGGACTATCTCGGGAACCGCTTGACCGATTTGGATAAAATTTTAAATATATTTAGTTGGATTGATTCTAAGACTATACACGTGGGGGTTGCCACCTGGGGCGGTTTATAGGGTTGCCACCTATCTCAATTTTTTTAAGGAAGATGGGTATCAAATGAAAGGTATATTCAGCGATATGTCAACTAAAATATTTTCAAGTAGGGTTGCCGCCTAGGGTTGCCACCTTACCGAAGCATATTTGTATATTTGTATATACGGTACTATCTCGGGATGAAATTTGGCATATAGGTAGTATGATTGATTCTAAGACTATCCACTTGGGGGGTGTACAGGGTTGCCACCTATATAATTTTTTATTTTGGGTTATAACTCCTGTAATTAAACACGTAGGAACGTGAAATTTTGGAAGCATCGCTATTTTTATATGTAAAATATAGATGTTGAAAATCATCGAGATTGGATAAATATTTCACATAGCCCCCATACAATAGATTGTTCCGATAAACGGATTTTGGTAGATAACTCCTGTAGTTATATAGGTAGGAACGTGAAATTTCGTAACTATTGCTATTTTAGAATGTGGAATGTCGGTGTCAAAAATCAATGAGATTGGACCAATATAACACATCTCCCCCATATAATCGATAGTTCCGATAATTTCGGTATGAGCTAAAGTTAAATTCACACAGGCTGTACTGGGATTAAACAGTGAAAATCGTGACGCTTATTCATGTAAGGTATTTAGCCTTCGGCACAGCCGAAGACAGCTTTCCTTACTTGTTTTTGGATAATTTTGGGACCATTTTCGGATAATTTTGGTACATTTAAGGTTTTTTTAGGGTAATTTTGGGATCATTTTTGAGTCGTTTTGGGTTCAATTTCGGATCATTTTGGGAACATTTAACTGTCTTTTTGGGGTCGTTTTGGGATCATTTTGGGTAAGTAAAGTTAGCGCTAAAGCAATAGCACCGAGCAAGTTCGGTCACCCAGCTACTAATCATAAAGAATTGTTATCCTGGTAGATTACCCCATAGACCATGAAAGAAGATCCCTAAAACATCTGGAAGCATTTTATTATTTTAACATAAAAACTTTGATAAAATAATATTATCACCGATCCCTGCCTAGTAATGTGAGGGTTGCACATTCTGCCATTTAATTGAACTTTGTCTTCAAGTGGCAAATGCGGACATTAACTTAATAATAGTTCACAATTAGTCAAAAAGCTGGTTAAAAAAAATACTAAATATTATTCGATAAATATAAAAACAGTTTTGAAGCAATTAATTTTTTGTATGAACTTTGAAGTTGTTCATTATTTTATAAGTTTCCTAAAATTGATGGTATTCAATTTGTTAATAACCAAGAAGTTGGAAACATTCTTATAGCTCTTTGATTAGCGTAAATCATCTTTTTAATTTTTTTTTTTTTTTTTTTTAATTTTTTTTTTTTAAGATGATGTATTTTGCAAAAATTTGAAATGCTTAGCTTAGGATATGATTAACACGTTTTGATTGGCGGTTTAAATAACAAATAGATTTGTAAAAGAAAAATAGATATTAATTAAAAGTAGAAGTAATAATAAAAAATAATAAAAAAAAATTATTTTTAGAGTTCTAGTAAAGTTTTCAATAGAAAACACCAATTATATAAACTGAAAAATATCAAAATCATCAACTATAAACAGCACCAAACAGATGTTAATTTAAATGTTTATACCCAAGTGCATATAAAAACAAATTTCAAAATTAGACTCAACCTCAAAGTAACATACATAAAAAGTGCCAAATGTTCAATTCGCCAAAACATTAAAAAACAATAAAAAAAAATTAAATATAATCACAACATCTCGGTAAACAAACGTAATGAAGTAAACAAAAGTTGTTAACTAATTTGTTCAAACGCTTGGTATTATAAATGAAAAAAATAAAAAATAAAAATACCAAATCGAATTTAACCAAAAATGTAATTTGTAACTGATACAATAATTTTCTTAACAATAAAATTGCTTGCTTGTTGGCCAACAGATGTTTAATTGGTTGTGTGAAATTTTAATTACCGACGCTAAACATCGAAGAAACGGAAATATTAATTTGAACAAATTATGTTAGCATTTTGTAACTGCACGTGACGTCTATCTAGATGTGTGTAGGGTTGAAGTTGTAAGCAGTAGAGTGTTAAAAAAAAATTATCAAAAACAATTGCTCGATTGATTTAAAAAAAAGTCTATTTTATTTTTTTCTTTTATTTTTTTTTTCTTCTTTTATTTATTTTATTTAATTTCGTTTCATCTTTTTTTTATTTCATTTTATTTTTATCTTTTTTTTTCTTTTTTTACTTTTTTTTCTTTTTTTATTTTTTTTTTTCTTTTTTTTTTTTTCTTTTTTTAATTTTTTTTTGGTTTGCTATTTATTTTGTTTACTTTTTTATTTTCTTTATTTTTTTCATTTCATACGTTTTTCAGATCAAAGGCAATGAAATGCAGTCGTGATATTATAACAATGGCAAACTAATTACACCACAAAACCACGCATGTAGTTATATTCACGAATATCGAATTTATTTTGCACTATCTGATTAAAATATTCATACGGTATTTGCATGAATTTTTTTTTTTTTTTTTTTTTTTTGTAACTGCTTTGTACACTCATTTTTGTAGCTCTCACTTTCGCGCTTGACCCTTAAATAAGCTAATAAATGCAATCACTTTGGCGCAACAAAACGAAATTGTATACAAAAACAAGTCGAATATTAAATAAAAAAGTTAAAAAAATTTACAGAACACCCATACTAAAAAGATTTTTGAAAAAAAAAAAAAAAAAACACATTCAACACGAAAACCTCGAAATCGCGCGTACTACATATGTGTTAAAATACTAAATGTATCCAAATTTCACAGCATCTCGTATTTTGCTGTTCCAGCACATGAGCAACTCAGCAGCTCAACAACAAACCGGACATTCAGTATATTTTAATTGTTTGTACGCGCCGGATGCAACGCATAGCAAAATCGAATCGAAACGGATACTTAATTTAGCAACATTGTTTAAATATTAAAACAACAACAAATTAAGTGCTAAATCAAGCAAAATACTGTGTTTCTGTGCATGTGTTTGTGTGAGTATCCCCCCAAAAGCGCCAAACGCGTATTTGGCTAAAAATTCACCTGCACGACGATCAAACACGCCAATTTCGTATTTTACGCGATCATCCAACGAATTGCGCCCAACGACGTGCACCAATCGTGAAACAACAAACGATTGGCTCCTTGGAGTCTTTCGTCTTCTGCTAGCACCACATCCAATCGGCCTGGCTACGGATCCGCGTACTGTTAGTTTGATCGTGGGTTCGTTGTGGAATCCAAGTGGTTGCAAAACTTGCATTCGGCGGTTTGAAGTGCATTTTCACTCAAACATTGGTAACAATCGCACTCAAATTGAGTGTTTATTGCTTGGTGGCCGGAAGCTCCACCATTGGCGTCGCTGTGTTTTTAACGCTATTTGCTTGGTGGAATTGTTGACTTGCTAGTTTGTTTTCACTTTCAGTACGCGTCTGCAAGTTGCGTTGAGTACGTGCGCGTTTTGTTTGTTGATGCGATTTTGAATCTTTATTTTTTCTACCTACAAAGTACTTCGAAGATTGCTTTACAATAGTTGGTGCGTGAGTGAGTTTTTTTTGTGTTTTTTTGTTTGTTTGTGGACCAACCTGTTCTGATACGTCCTGCTCAAGGACGGCAAGTGCCTACCAGAAAATATGGAATGTTTTATGTAACATGTGAACGAAAATTTGCAAGAAAGCTGAATACAAGTTTAATAAAAAAATTATTTAAATATGTACATTTTTTTGTTTTACTTACAAAATCAACATAAAAATAAATGCGAAAGTAGTGGAAATTGTAAAAACAAAAACAAAATGAATAAACAAAAAAACATTAAAAATACATTTTGATCAATCCATACAAAAAAAAAAAAAAAAAAAAAAAAAAAAAAAAAAAATATATATATATAAAAAATAACTTCATATTTCAAATTTTAAAAATCCATTTTTTACTTTATTTAAAAGTTATTATAAAAAGAATTTAAAATTTTGTTAATTCGTACAAAATAGAACAATACTAAAGTGAAATGGAATAAAAAAAAAATAAAGTTTATGCAACGCAACTTGTGAACTCCCGCTCCCTTAAAGTGCCTCAATTTTTTGTTCTTGCTAATAGTTTCTAGTGATATGCCAAAAAACATCATACAAAAACCCCATCTAACCCCGATCAAGAAATTAAAAAATGCGAATAAATTTTACAAAAAAAAAAAATTATTTGCAAAAACAAGAAATGCAGTTTGGTAGAATATTTTAAAATTTAGCATCGTGAGAAAATCGTCCAAAACTAAGATTTCGAAAAAATGTTGATATCTATATATAACTTTGAAAATAATTCGAATTTCGAGAAACTGTTCCATAAAATACATGGTAATGGAAAAATTGTAGGTAGCTTAGTTCAATAAATTCAACTTACATATGTATTTAAAAAAAAATTACGGAAAATCAGAGACCGCAAATAACAGTTATCAAGCAAAACTTTAACCAAAAAATTCATTTTGAGGGGGTAGCGCTACTACCATAAGGAGTACATAGAAACATTTTTTATTACCATCGTTCTCGATTGGTAAACAAATTTTTTTTGCAGTTTTCCTGTAAAAGTTAAAAATAAAAGTTGTTTTCCAATTTTTAAATTTCGATCGCAAAATAAGTGTTATCTATGATTTTTTTTCAAAGTCCAAATTTTTTTTTTTTTTTAATATACATGAAATATTTGTACATGTGGATGTTAAAAGAACAAACCTTGTTTACGCGGCATAAGCTATGATAATTTCGTTCATTTCATATCTTCTGCATTACATACCAATGTAATTCGCAGATAGTTTATAAAATTTTCTGAATACATAGCTTATAGCCGCTTCAACAAATCGTGGTTTTAGCACTCACGCTAGCCTGCTATGCATACGATTAGAAGGGGATCTACGCCCCTAATGACAACGATGCATATAAATAATATTTGGAAGGGATCTACGTCCCTAAATAAATACTAAATGTAAAACAATAAATAAGTGAGTGTCAATCAGTTAAAGCTGCTAACTGCCTCAGAGCCTGGTGCTGAGTATCATTCAGCTTTTGTTGCTAAGTGTCGCGTTAGGCCTAGCACTCACCCTCATTAAATAACAACAATAAAGTTTAATAAAAGGATTTTACAGTCCACTAAACTAAATAGAAAATTTAAATAATAAATTAAATTAAATTAAAAAGACTTGGTTGAGGTGGGATTCGAACCGGCAACAACGGCCAACTCCCCCTCTAGTTTCCCTTTCTGGCGGATATTTGAAAATAAATTGCTATCAAATGTTGTTCAAAGTGTTAAAAAAGTAACGTTCTAATATGCGATGTATGTATCTAATAGTACATTTACACCGCACTAAATTTGGCGAATTCAAATGAGCCAGTTCGGCACCGTTTACACTGGCAAATTTGCATTTGCAAGAATCTTTTACCAGGACAAAAAGCCACCGAAAGAAAATGCACTACCGTGATGTTTTAAACACCTATAGAATAATAATAAAAGCAGAGTCAAGAAGGCGTCTGCCTTTTCCGGGTGGAATTAGCCCATAACCCAAAAACCAAAATACTAGTTGAAATTCTTATTTACAACTGTGCATAGTGCAAAAGTTATCACACGTAAATTACCCATTAAGGTTCTTGCTGGGCAATCCTTAATGTGGAACACCCGCAGGGTTGCTATTTTGAGGAACTGTGGATTGTATTGTTCGGCAAATGAGGTCAAATGTGATGGAATTCCAAATTTGGAAAAAGAGATTTGTATGGAAAAAAGCGCCAAATTTTCCAAATTTGGTGCGGTGTAAATGTACTATAATAAGGGTCCGATATTACATAAAATTAATATGTATCACGAATAGTGTAGTTGCAATATATAACAATAAAGTTTATATTAGTGTCAAAATACCTAATGATTATATTCACAATTAAATTACATGGGCACATATTTTCTGCTTACGCGTTGCCATTAGGGTGTTTCGTTTTTTAAGCGTTTTTTTCGTGCTACTTATTTGAAAAATTGAATTTTATTAGAAAACATAAAAAAATTGCACCTTTAAAATATTTGCAGTGATAAATGCTAAAAATTAAAACAACATAAAAATCCTAAAAAAAATTACACGAAAACTCTTTTTCCTATAGTCCGGACACAATTCCCACAGAGCCAAATTTTTGCATACAGCTTAGGTTTACCTTCAGATAGAAAACCTCAAAAGTCCTCATCAACCACATGTGTGCTAAAAAGTTATTCGGAGTCAAAAGTCAAAATTTTAGGTTTTTTGGACTTTTCTCGAAAGCTGTAAGTTTTTTCGAAAATTTGCCTGAGATCTAGAATACCTTCTTTGGGATAGATGGGAACTTTTGCAGTAATATTCCATGGGGTCAACCTAAGTTCTCCAAAAAAAATTTTCCCAGTCGGGATTTTTGTTATTCAAGATAAACTAAATTCGCCGTACTAGTATTTTTTTATACTATTCATGGAAAAAAGGTGACTCTAGCTGGAGAACTATGGGCTTTACAAAAATAACAATTTTCACTGTAAATGGGGAACTTCGTGACAAATTAACGATAAAAGAAAAATTTTCTGTGCATATTGAAGTTTTCGGGAAAAATCCTGAAAAGCCCATACGTGGCATATATTTTCATATAATTTCCAGAGCTTATTTTACAATCGCGATATCTCAGAAGTGACAACTCTTAGAGAAAAAATGTCAGGACCATATTTGTAGAGAATTGCCAGGTCTACAACTTGGCCTTATACGGCTGATACATTAGCGCAAATTCCGAATTAACTGCGCTTTTGGGAGTTAACTTGAGCATAATCTTCATTATAAACTCCCAAAAATTAAGAAGATTTGAGCAGTTTTAAAAAATTTGCACTGGCAACACTCTGTACATAAATAGACAACAACAGCAAGAAACACTAGGAAATTAAGGGTAGCTGACAGATAGGCGTCGCGCTGGTTTGTAAAATCCGACTTTCGACAGCTAGATGTCGCCGAGGTAGGTAAGAATATGGTGCAATAACAACCAAAGTGGTAATTCTCAATGCTGTTAATCTTCAGTTTTGTGTGTATAAGGGTAAAATTTGGATCTGATTAAAGAAGATTTATTGGAGATAATCTCCGTGTGTGTATCCATAGCATTAGATAATTTTTCAAGAAACGTACCGTCCAAAAAACCTAAAATTTCGACCTTTAACCCCGAATATCTTTTTTAGCTCACATGGGATCGATGAAGACTCTTGAGGTTTTTTCTGTCTGAATGTAAACCTACGCTGTATGCAAAAATTTGGCTCTGTGGGAATTATTGTTGTTTCAAATGTCTATATTGACCGGACTACTAGTTATTTATTGAATTTTCGATTCAGATCGATTGACATCTGTTACTAAAAAAGTGATACGCGTACAAACATGCAAACATAACGACAAAAAATTCTTAAAACTGTTGTTTTGGCTTTAGTTACTATATGCAAATTAAACACGCAGAAAAAATTTAACATCCTAATGTACGTAAAATAACCAGCAAGAATTCGCACAATCTACTATGCCCATTGAGTGCAAAGCGAGTCGTATATTTTTGAAAAAGTCACGTTTGTCTTATGTTAATATTTTCAGTTATAAAAACAAATTACATAATTAACAAAGTTACTTCTATAAACAATAAATAAGCACATTTAAGAAAAATAATTTTTTTTTAAGTGCTTAGTACCATTTTACACCAGGAAATTGTTGAATTCTACACTTGTCAATTTTTCTTGAAAGCAATTATGAAACAAAATACAGGCGAAAAAGGGGGAGAGAAAGAGATAGCAAGAAAAACTTGAAACGAGTTGACGGTACGCTTTCAAGTGTACTCTTCCCCTCTCTTTTCTCACCCTCTTCGCCTATTTCGCGGCAGAGTTGCAGTCAATAATTGCCCAGTGTAAAAGGGCACTTAGTTCACAAAAGTGCATAAATTATGTCAGCATCGAAATAAACAAAGCTGTTGGAGACTTTCAGATTTTTTATTATTCTATCTTGGTCTCATCCTGCTTCCCTTTTTGTCATGCTTTAAGACAAGGGTTCATAAATATATAACAGAAAATATATGTACATTTAGATATTGAAGAAATGAGATTTAAAAAAAAAAGAACGGTTTTTAAAATTTTTGTGTGTATGTCAGTATGTTTGTTCGGGCATTACTCAAAAACCGCTCCATAGAATTTAATGAAATTTCACCGATGTGTTGCTAGATTTCTAACTTAAATTTTGCCGACCATTTTACCGCAAGAAAATATTTTATACCCGCTGTATACAGTGGTGAAAATAAAAGTTAGCTGTAAATATTTATATACACTAGGGTGATTCAAAAAAAAAAAGTCGACTTGGTCTTACCCCCTAAAAAGTTAGGTATTGATGAGAAAATAAGCCTTGCAAAAAATTAGCGCTCTAACTTAACCCTTAGGGGTGGCTATTTTTTCGCCCTTTCGCATACATTTTGTATGGGGAAAAATGGTATTTTTTTTTCAAAGTGAATTTTCTTTTAATTTTTGAACCTTTTTTGAAAATATTTTTACATAACCTTAAAGTTGAAGATTTGAAGCTTCCAAAATGGTAAGCCATGTGCGATTATCTTAGCTATTAAGATAATTACAGCCATTTGAAAATGGCTGAGTTTTGTACTATTGCACACACATACACAGTTACACGTATAAAATTTAGTAAATTTTAAATGGCTGTATTTATTTTAATAGTTAAGATCTTCGCACATGGCTTACCATTTTGGAAGCTCCAAAGCTTCAACTTTAAGAGTATGTAAAAATATTTTCAAAAAAAATTCAAAAATTGAAAGAAAATTCACTTTGAAAAAAATACCATTTTTCCCCATACAAAATGTATAGGAAAGGGCGAAAAAAATAGCCGCCCCTAAGGGTTAAGTTATAGCTCTAATTTTTTGCAAGGCTTATTTTCTACTCAATACCTAAAGTATCAGGGTGTAAGACCGAAAAAAAAAACTTTTTTTTTTATTTGAATCACCCTAATATACACGGTTGAAAAAATGAGCCTAAATTTTAAACTCGTCTAAAGTTCAAGCGGATTAAGTCATCTAAGTGGTTCGAGGAGGAGTAACGGTGTCGGTTTAGGAGTGTTAGTCCCGGGATTCTGCTTAGAACCTAACCTAACCTAACCTAAAGTTCAAGCTATTTTTTAAACTTTTTTTTTGAATATTTTAAACCTTCTAAATACCTACAAAGATTTTCAATTTTTTTTTGTTTCAATTTAAGATCTAAATGAAAAAGCAGTTTAAATTTTATTTTGGATTTTTATTTTTTTGAAAGTCATTGCATTTTGGCCACAAAAACTTCATCTACGGCATAGCTCAGCGGTAGAGCAGTTGGCTGTGCCTCCCTCCTGAGCGCTTCCGTTCGAATCCTGCCAAGTGCCACATTTTTTTTAACTTTTAGGTTTAAAATTGAAACTTTTCGGTTTAAAATTTTTGTTTTGTTTTAATTTTTTTTTTTTTGAAAGCTTTATTTAAGATTGAATTTTTCCCCCAACATTTATGTATGCGATGTAGCTCAGTTGTAGAGCAGACGGGTATGATGCGGGGAGTCTTGGTTCGAGTCCCAGCCAACCGACAAAGAATTTATTTTTTTTTGTAAATTGTAGAAACATTTCTGGTTTAAAATTGAAGCACCATTCATTTAGCCAAAAGTGATACTGAAAACTGGTCTAGATTTAATTTGAAACCAAATTTGGTTTGGTCATATATGTAGTCCAAAAAATGTTTTTAAAATTAGGCTCGAATTTTTAACCGTGTACACATAGTGAAATTTAAACACGGCGATAGTTAACTACAGTGAGTGATTGCAAATACATATCTATATGTAGTAGATCTTTCAAATATTATTCGTAACATATTTTTTAAACAAATCCATCAAAAGTTAACAGCATTATGCAACGATCACCCTTAAAAGCAATAACAACAAAAAAAATAAAAAATATAAAAAATAAATGATTTATTTAGTGAAGTGATTATCAAGTGATCCAAAATTGCATCTTGCACACCAAAAAATGGATAATAACCACAAAACTGCCACTACGCACGACAAAAATCCACGCGGTTCTGTGTCTTCACTCAGATCGTTAGACGTGCCGCCAACACCAACACGTTCCCCAAAGAAAGTATCCTTCTCGGATGAGTTGCCCTACAACTTCTTGGTAGCTGAGGTGCTGCAAACCCTTAACAACGGTGAAACCACCACCGACAACACCACAACAAACATACACAATAACAGTAAAATATCGTCGCCATCAACCGAAGACGTGACCGAAGCGGAATTGACCGCCGTAAATCACGTCTTGCTGCAGGCGGCGCAATATCTTGAAAAATTGCACGGTCCGCGCGATCCACCGCAAACGCCAACTCAAACACAAAAACAACAACAAGAGAATCAATCAAATGGCCAACAACAACATGCGACTAAAAGTGATATCAATGAAACCCAAACCCCACAAATTAAACTTCAGCAGCCACCACAAAAGGCGAAACGAGCCGAAAAAGTGAGTAGTGGTGAACTGCCAAATGCCACAGCGAAAGAAATAAATATTAGCGATGAAATTGATAAGGTGCAAGTGCATAAATTACCAAACATAAACACAAATGCAACAACAACAAACCCAGAAGCAATAGGAAGGGGAACAGCCAAGACGGACGCTCGAAGCACATCACCCGCTGTGCTCGAATTAGACAATAACAGCAATGAGCAATCGATAAGAGCATCGATGGCACAACAACAACAACAACAATATAATCAACCTATCCCAACAACAACACAACCATTAATGGTAACTACCAGCGCCGCTATACAGCCCATTACGCCACCGAAAACATTCACCACCTCCCTCAACAATGTACAACTCACGGAACCAACTACCTCAGCACAAATGGAAGAGATAAGCGAAGAGCAATCTCACATGGCCAGATACATTGACCGTTACAACCTCAATTTAGATAAGAATTTTAGTGCCATGGAAGTGGAGGCGAGACGTGAAAAGCTGCGTTGGTTATTGATATCTGAATGTAGTGCACTGCTCGCTGAGGGCAAACATACGCGGGAAGCATTCCGGAAATTGGTATTGGAAAAGGTGAGTGACTCAGAAGTACATATAGGTTAATAATATTGGGCATAGAACTTAGATAAAGGTAACAGATATCGAATCCCCAATGACGTTAGGAAAGTTGGCTTCGTCTACTGTTATTGTCTCATTATACCCAGTTGTAGGTAGTACACTAATGCCCAGTAAGTGCATTGACCTAGCGATAGATTAAAATTCTGAAAAATCAAGTGAATAGACTAGTTAGTCCGTTCCTCTCTCCGTTTGTCGGTCGCTTACAAGATAAATGGATTTTGGCATCACCCAAGGGCTGAGAGAGGAGACTGAATTACAGAATAGAGCTGTAAGTAGTGATGTGAGATGAGCGTCAATAAGATACCTCAAAATATTCTGCAGATATTCCACAAAAAATGCGCCCCGAATCAGTCGCAACCCTGCAAAAAATGCAATTTGTCTAGGATGCGTCGGGCACCAGTCGCAAGAGGATGCGTTTAAAGCCAGTTCTGATCACTTTGTATTAACTTATCACATTTGTTTGATTATGTCCTATGGAGCAACTGTAACCACTTTTGGGTATGCAAAAAAAATTAGATTTTACTTATATTTTTGAACTATACCCAATTGTGGACGAAAGGTATTAATCAAGAACAAGTCTCTTTAGAGATTAATCGCCCATTATTTTGCAGGATATCGTCTTCACAGACATCCTGGTGGACGGGCATATTCTAATCAGCTTTTCGCCTCATGAACACTTTCTAGGCCAACCCACTCCTCCTCTTCCATTGAACTTAAGGTCGAAAGGGCTTTATTGTTTGGGATTCAAAGGGTTTCTCCTTGGTTCACTGAAGCTCTGTGTAGTAATGTATTAAGCTACACTTGCCAGCATAGGTTCTAAGGATTTCTCAACACTCTCTCCAAATATCTGTCAGCCATCCCATCATCATTTATTAGCGCTTAACCGCCTAAGCGATTTTGGCCGCTGCATATCAAAGCACGCCAGTCATTCCTTTTTAGCGATATCTGACGTCAATTGGAAACCTCAAGGGAGTTCAAGTCTTTAATTCGCTGAACTAAGGTCAGGTCTGCGTAAAGCTCATACAGTTCATCGTTAAATTTCCTTCGATACTCGCCGTTGGCATCACGGGAAGGACCATAAATCTTCCGGAGAACTTTTGTCTCAAATACTGCAAGGGCCATCTCATCTTCTCTTTGCACTGTCCATGATTCCGAGCCGTACATCAGGACTGGTATGATGAGAGACTTATCGAGCGTGATCTTTGTTTGTCGAGAGAGGACTTTACTTCTCACTTGCCTACTTAGTCCAAAGTAACACTTGTTGGCAAGAGTGATTTTCCGTTGGATTTCTAGACTGATACTGTTTTCGGTGTTAATGCTGGTTCCCAAATTGACGAAGTCCCTCACCGTTTCAAATGTGTAGCTATCAACGGTGACTAGGCTTCCAAGGCGCAGGTGCGCCGATTCTTTCTTTGATGACAGCAGATACTTCGTCTTTTCCTCGTTGACCGCAAGACCCACTTTTTTCAAAAGCGGCTTTAGAATCGACCAAGAGATGGTGTCTGTCGATTCTTTTATCATGGGTCTTCTCCAGGATTTGGCGTATCGTGAAAATCTGATCAATGGTGGACTTACCAGGCCTAAAGCCACACTGATAAGGAACAGTTTGTCTACGATAGGCTTCAGTCTTTCACATAATACGCTGGAAAGAACCTTATATGCGAAATTAAGAAAACTGATGCCGCGGTAGTTGGTGCGGTTAGCGGATTGGGCAGGGCACACTTAAATTCCAATCCGGAGGCCTGCACTCGTCTGACCGTATTCTGCATAAGAGCTGATGCATGCTTTTTACCAGCTCTTCGACTCCGTGTTTGAACAGCTTGGCGGGTAGTCCGTCTTTTCCAGACGCTTTGTTGTTTTTGAGCCGGGATATAGCTATCCTTACATCATCATAGTCAGGTGGTGGAACGACTTTTCCATCGTCAGGGATTGGGATGTCGGGTTCGACGTCTTCCTCGCAGTTTAGCAGTGAGGAGAAGTGCTCCCTCCATAATTTAAGTACACTCTGTACGTCGGTTACCAGGTCGCCATTATTGTCCTTACAGGAACTTGTCCCGGTCTTAAAACCTTCCGTCATTCGACGGATCTTTTCATAAAATTTTCGGGAATCATTCCGGTAAATTAAGCTTATCTGGTATAACAAAAATTCCCATAATACCAATTTTTTTGTCAGGAGCTTAGGTTTACCCACAGGAATGAAACTGCAAAGTCCCCATCGATCACATTTGTGCTGAAAAATTTATTCGGGGACAAAAGTGAAAAACCCGAATTGAAGGTTTTATTTTGACGGCTATTGGGAATTATTGTTATTTAGCCACTATTCTTCTGTGTGTCTTGTATATCCACGAAAAAAATGGTTAAATGGTCACACTCATGTAACTTCCGGAATCACTTCTCTATTTAAGCTATAGTTAAAGCCCACAACTGGGTATATATCGTTTTATCAGAAATCCTCCACCAGCTAGGTTTTAGATTTGACCCCATTTACTAGCACGAGGCAATAAACTAAAGCCGACCCAATCTAAAATACATATGTACATATCTACTTTTAGATCTCATATCTCAAATTTGTTTTAAAAAGCACATTTTAAATGTTTGTCAACATGGCTAATATGCATATTATTTATTCCAAATTAAAGCAGCAGCCCAAAAACTGAGTACCCAATAAAGAAGATGAGGAAACCTGTTTTCTTATATTCAGCAAAATCTTATCGTAGCACCAAAAGAAATTATTTTGCATTATTAACCGGCTTTCTTGGTTTTTGTTTTTTTTTTACGCCATCAAGCATTTTTGATAGCTTTTACATTCATATGTGACACATCTGATCCAAACCTGAATAGATTTGTGTCGGGTAGTTAATTCATTATTCGCGTCTCTCTTCGTAGGTCGCTTCTTGCGCTTAAGATGGGGCTTTTGTTTCTATTGCGAGCGGGTTGAGAGGGAATTTACCGACTCTGGATATCGGTTAGAGCCCTGGGTCCAGCTCAGATTATAGCATACTGCTTTTAAGCTACGACTACCTAATTAAAATTTTGTTAACCATTAGAGTCTTACCTTTTCGATGCATGTTAAGCTTATCACTAAATAAAACTTATGAATTATTTACATATTCATGTGAGTCTGGTTTAACATGACAATTGGTTGGTCAAAAATAGAATTTATTTTTATATTTAAATCCGGTAGAAAACTTATTCATAAGATTATTGAATAACTTCACGACTTACATTTTCTTCACTTATTATGTTATCTTAACTTATATAAAAAAAAATTGCATAAGGGTGCGCGTTTTTTTCAGCAATTTTTTTTGCAATCAATTTTGAGTTTGGCATTAACATTAGGGAGATTCACCAAACCTTATAAAAACCTTATAAAGCGTGTAAACGTATAAATTTATCAAGTGTGTAAATGAACTGTCAAAATTCGTATGGAATGCTTACTTACTGAAAAAGAAAGAAACTGAAACCTTTTCAAAGGCCGGAACCGTTTCCAAACGATTTTGAATTGTTTCAGTGTCTTCTTTTAGTGCGCACATGGGTATTTTCCTTTATAAAAGGTTGAAAAGGACACGTTTTGACATCAGCATCAAAATTCTGATAAAAAGAAATTTGACTACAGTTGAATGAAGCCATCGAAAAAAATTTACGAGATCCGAAAAAAAAGTTATGAAAATTCAGGCCTATTTTAAAGCTACATACTCAAGATTTTTGTAGTAAAATTTGTTTGTGTTCGTGTTTTTATTTAGAAACCGGAACCGAAACTGAAATAAATGTTAAGGAACAAACCCGGAACCGAAACCGAAATAAATGGTAAGGAACAAAACCTGAACCGAAACCGAAATCGAAACACGTTAAAAAACCGAAACCGGAACTTTATTATTACTTTTTCAATGGAAATATCTAAATAAAAAGTTTTTGTTTGACATCAAGTACATAGTCATTTCAGAATTTTTGAAGATCATTTCCAGTTTACTTACGTTAACATTTTCAGATTTTCTCGGTAGATACTATTTGCAATTGCCCTGAAATTATACTACAAAAAGTATTGGAATGGCCCAGAAAATATGTCGTAAAAGTTTCAAAATTGTGTTCCAAAATAATTTTGAAAAAAACCTAAATTGTTTTATAAAAATAAAATATTCCTGAGATACAGATTCATAGAACAGTCACAAAACTGTTTCCCAAAGTACTTACACAGAGACAAATGAGCTGGTCATAACAACCAAAATATTGGTTGATTCAACTGTCAATTCTTATCCATTATTCAATGTTGTTGATTCAACTGCATTGAAACTGTTAATCATAACTTAAAAGTTAAGCTGTTGTTTTAACAATTGAGCTGTTATTTTGTTGTTCTAGGGGTTGCTGGTTCGATTTTCGGCGAAGTCAATAAAATTTTATTTTTTTAAATAAGTCTTATTTTAACACCGAATTAAAATATTTTTCAGAGTTCTTATATTGACTTCACCGAGATTCGGACTCAGGTCTCTTGAACGCTCAACCCAGGTAACGCATACTTATTATTATTACAGCTATGTACTAAATTACCCGTTGTTTTGTTGCCTCCACCGAGAATCGAACTTGCACTGCTTTGACTGCCGAACGGAGATATCTACCATCAGGCCATCGCGTAGTTATGCTGGCCAATGACAGTATCTTCGCTGTTGGATTCACGGCAGAAGTTTGTTGTTTTTAAAATGACAGTTCCTTCGCTGTTGGATTAACCCAATATTCCGTCTATGACTGTTGAATCAACAGTTATTTCAACAAAAAATTCCTTTGAAATAACCAAAATTTGGTCAATTTAACAGAATTTGGTCAATTTCAGGGTAACAGTTCGAGACTGTTGATTTTACCAGTGTCATTTTTTCTGTGTATGTATACAAAATTGGGTTCTAGATGGTATGGAACTACCCATAGAATGCATTCATCCTCAGGAGCTAACTTTTTTCATAAAGTGTGTATGAAAAAGAAAAATGTTTCCGTTAATCTGCTATTATCTCTGGTGGGCATGTGGAAGAAAAATGTTCAGTCGCAATAATGGATTACTTTGAAATTTTTAGATTGAAAACTTATTTTGAGGGAACAAGCTTGAAGTTGACAATATGACGAAAAAATAAACTCACTTGGCAAATAACAGACACCCTAATACTACATGCATACAAACTGTTTTAATACATTTTAATAATAGGGAAATCAATCATGTTTATCTTTAAGCAATTAATTAGCATGCATGAATTTATTGTATGCTTACGTCTAGCATTAAAGTATCTTCACCTAAGCATTTAATTATGCACATGCTTAAGAACTCTTCTTAGCGTTGTGTTTTAGCTATTCACGTATTTTTTAATTGAGGGTGTGACCTGTTTAAATATATAATTTTTGTAGTTTTTATAAGATTGTCATTTCTGTTCTTCCTTTTCCTTGTAGGAGTTTCAACAAAAATTCTTTCACGTTTTCGATCTCGAAGGTAATGGCTATCTGCTGCAGGATCGTTGGATTGAACACTTGAAGGGTCGATTAACGTGAGTATTGAAGTTTTCTGGAAATGTTTACCGCATACATGCTTATTAAAAAATAGGAACAACAAAGCTATAGCCCTACTACTATTGTCGATTGTCGACCTAAGTGAAGTCGACAATCGATAATCGTGTTATCGATAAATTAATAAAGTCTCACTATTCTTTCATACAGTCCTTTGCATCCAACACATACATCAGCTCGGTAAATACTACACATACAAATTTGTATCAGAGTTTACAACATTGTGTTATTAACTGTACAAATGTTCCTTCGTCTATTAACACATGTATAATGTCCAAAATCTAACAAGCCCCAAACATGCTAGAAACAATAAAACAAAAACTACCGTATGGATGTGAAGTAACCCAGAAGAAAATACGACTAATTGCCAACTGTACGACATTAAAGAGATCTTGGGATTAGAGCCTTGGGCCTGAATGGGTTTCAAAAATTATAACAAAATTTCCATAAACAAATACAACTTTTCTCCATACAAAATTTATAAGTAAGGGCAAAAAAATGCGACCTCTAAGGGTTAAGTTACAGAGCTAATTTTTTGCAAGGCTTATTTTCTTATCGATTACTAAATTTTTAGGGAGTAAGATCCAAAAAAACTAATTTTATTTTATTTGAATCACTCTAATATATACATTAGGGTGATTAAAAAAAAATAAAAAAATTCGGTCCTACCCCCTCAAAAGTTGAGCATTGATGAGAAAATAAGCGCTGTAACTTAACCCTTGAGGGTGGTTATTTTTTTTTCGCCCTTTCCCATACATTTTGTATGGGGAAAATGGGATTTTTTTTTCAAAGTGATTTTTCTTATAATTTTTGAATTTTTTTTTTCAAAAAACCTTTGCATTTTCTTAAAGTGGATGCTTTGAAGTTTCGAAAACGTTAAGCCATGTGCGATTATCTTAACTGTTAAAATAATTACAGCCGTTCAAAAATTAAGATAAAAATCACTTTGACAAAACCCCCATTTTCCCCATACAAATGTATGGGAAAGGGCGAAAAAAATAGCACAGCGCTAAAATTTTGCAAGGCCTATTTTCTCATCAATACCTAACTTTTCAGGGGGTAAGACCAAGTCGAAATTTTGTTTGAATCACCCTAATGTATGCATACATATGTCGGAGTTGTCAAACGACAAAGTGTTCCAGCAGTTAAGGCCCAATTACATAAAACTTTGAAGTATCCACTTTCATACAAAGTTAGGGGGAACGTAAAGCAAAGCACAATTTTGCCCCATGTCATGTTAGTTCAAAGTTTCACCAATTTTTATGTAATTGGGCCTTTAGACGTCTGTTAGGCATGGGATTTGGAAATCGCCAAGGGTTGTCGATGTAACAGTAAAATATGAATGAGATTTTTTTTTGGGGTTTTAACAAAAACCGATAATTATTAAACGATCATTACAGTTTGAAAGTGGAAAAGGTCCAAAAGGGTCACTAATTTTGAAAAATTCTCAAATATCGAATTTTTTCAAAAAAATAGGGTCCGGGGTCCTGGCTCTAATATGGGCCAAATTGACCCTTTACGTCTCTAACGCTACAAATGTACCCTTTTTGGACTAGTTCAACTTCTAGTTGTGAACTGGTTTGTGTCATGACTAGTTTGGCATTTGACTGCAGCCTACATACACACGTTCATATTTATATGTTATCAAATGTTTTTCTGCACACACCTACTTCTCTTTCGGACCCACAATTTTGCTACAACAAAGCTTTGCGTGCCGTGCCGCACGGCGTTCATCTACTTCAAACGTTAAGAACACAAGTTTCTATGACATCTAACATGCGCCTTAGGCATCTCATCTCACTTTGTAATTTGTATGTTGTCAATTGCTTGCTTTGCGGATACGTTAGATTTGCACTTTTTGATCTATGAGCCGCTAATCTGCTAGCCTGCGAAGCTTTGATGTTTTAACAGCGCCTTTGGCTTTTAATAATTAATCAATATCAGACACATAGCAGCTTCTTAGGAGGACTCAGATCGAAAGGTCACAAAGCAGTCTGACAACTCTGACGACAATCTTGGGTAATCAAGCCGTTTGAAAGTCCTCGAAGACAGATGCCGATTGAACTCATATCGAACTCAAGACCTGCCAAAACTTATACCATACCACACAGCTCAAAACTTCATGAATTAATGTCCTATAAATAAGCTGCTAATTGAGTAGGCGTACCACTTACGTGGTTCTTCTGCGTTAGGCAAATGTTTATGGCTACTTTTGCCACATTTCCCATCTTGCTAAACTCAAATTGCATGATCATAAATTAAGTGTTTGTTTGTTTTCGTGATAAATTTTTGTGATCTATTTAAATTAGTTGTATGTATACGAGTTAACACCTACAAATTTATTATAATTATACATTTTCCTGTTTGTACTTTCCAGTGATGACAGACAAATGGATTTCGCCGAACAACTCGAATCTGTGGCTTATGTGATTTGTGGTGAAAATAGTAAAATAACGCCGAAAAACTTTACGGAAATTTGGCAAGCGCGTGGTGTAAGTAGACGTAAGATCGCAAGATCGCATAATTTTTTGGGAACCGAGAATCAGGGCTGTATTAGTTTAACAGTGGGCCACTTTAATTCAAAACTTGAAAAATTTCCGCGATATTATCTAATTTAAAATATTATTGAAAATTCATCAAATGTTACTCATACGCCCCACCCCATGTTATTAATATGTATAGGTGGGAACAGGGCTCCGAATTCTTACTTCATAGTTATTTCTGTGGTATTTTTCTAAAGTAACATAATTCGAGGATGGAACCGTGTGTAGAAGTCCACGCAAGTCGGGAAAGTTTCTGACCGCCATTCAACTGGGAATGACCAGAGCGATTCTTCTATGTGCGGTCCAAGCAGCTCCCTACGTCCGCTTCGTATCCTCTGGATAGCCACTAAACATCGGTTCGGTGGTGAACTGATGTGTGAAGGCGATAATCTGACAAGGCCACTCCGAAATTATCGGTTTAAGGGCTGTGCAGGGGATTTCATCAGCAGCGTCTGTCATCATGAGGTGCGGCTGCAAGCGGCCATGTGTCTCGGATCAGGCGGCTCGCTATATAAATGTGTAACTTAAAACCAACTCCCCGAGAAGCGGGGTGGGTGGGACCCACCACATAAAACTAAATTCCAATGAGATACAACTTGGACGGTTATTTTAAGTAAGAAACTAAGTAGCTCGAGTTATGACAAAATGTCAGAGTTTATTAAGTATTTAGTAAAGCGATTTAGAGGCCGAGACCTCACAGAGGCATCTGTTTAGAGCCCGCCTATGATTCTACAGCTCAAACAGCTGGGTGGTGGGGTGCAAAATCTCATCATACTGTTAACAAAGATGTTTCCTTATGTCTCTTGGTGGCCGATCAGCGTGAAGGTGATGTCTGGTTGTTTGACAAGGTTTACTGCAGTTCAGCAAAAACTGTCTGCTAAGCATTTCCCTTTGAGATTGAGCATTTAGCTTGGCCGAGGTGCCATGAAAAGATATCCCTTAATAGTTCTGATTGCGGTGTCTTGGAAGAATTGTGACTTCCTCTAGTTGGTGTCGCTTAGGTTCAAAGTCGTTTACAACTAGCCTTATATTTTACTTGAAGATCATGTTGTGGTAGGATGGACTCTTATCTCTCCATTATCCGGGGTATATCGAGTAGCCCTCCAATTACCTCGATGAAATTCCCGGAAGGATCGCAGAGGTAACTGTTGATCCATGTACAGGGCTCATCAGTAGTGGTACTCTTCCTTCTTGTTTTTGTTGTTGTTGTTGTTGTTCTTGTTCTTGTTGTTGTTGTTGTTGTTGTTGTTGTTGTTGTTGTTCACAGCAAAAACACTCCGGAAGGTTTTGGGGAGTGATGCCGAAATTGACAGACCTTGGCCAGATATGAACCCGGTACGCTGCGATACTCACTTGCGGTACTGCCCGACTGTCTCGGAAGCGATTTGGTATGACCAGTGGAACCATCTAGGTCATGTCATCCCTCCATCCGCGAGGAAGGAGAAGATGGGTAATGAGAGGTGAGAGGCATCATATCCGTAGGTCAACCATCGAGTTAGCACGTCATTACCTTTGTCCATATTAGTCGCCTCTTACGACCGGTATACCTACCTCGGGCATATTCTAAACCCCTAAGGTGCAAGGGCTCTTGCAGTTGTAGGAAACTATGGAGGTTCTCTTAGGTGAAAGGGGAAGCCTCGATTTGTAGAAATTAAAAAAGGTGGGAGGTAGGACACAGATGCCTGCCGTCCTTTAAGTTAATTAGCGGTCCACCGTTTTAAGATAAAAGGGGGCGGTGAGAGTGGCCTTATTGACCTTACCAAAGGCATTATTAACGATTACCCTATTAGACGACAACTGTGCCAATCGGGAACACCAGGAGTTCAAGTCATCGTCCTCCTGTTGTTTTCATCTCAGTCGAAGCCTCGCACTTTCTCTGCTGCCGATTTCGGGTGTCGATGGGAAAACCTTTTGGGCTAGAGCTTCTTCATTCGTATAACATGACCCAGCCAGCCGAGCCTTTGAGCTTTAATTAGCTCAACTATGTTCAGATCTGCGTAAAGGGCGTACAGCCCATCATTAAAATATCTTCGAGAATTTTTCAAGTACGCACTTTACGGAAACTATGTTGATAGTAGGCTGGTCGGAGGTTTGCAGTGAAATGGGGAAGTATTACGATCTATAAAATCTTCGAAACCGGCATAAGGAATATCGGACTATATGATTCTCCCACATTAGGGAGCTTCCCAGGTTCAAGGAGGGAACCTCTCTCGCCTGTTTTCATATCTGTGAAAGAGGACATCGTTGTTAGAGGACTTTCCTTCTTAAACGCTTCTAAGCTCAAGGTATCACGTTTTTGCAAGAGTGATACCCCGTAGGATGTCTAGTCTTATATTTTTTCTCTAAACGCCTCAAAAAACAAATATGAATTTATTTTTAATATACAAATCTACAAAAGAAAAAATAAACCTATGTACCTACTTATTTCTTTCACACGCAGATCTTGGATAAATTATATCGCCTGATCGATATCGATGGCACAAATTTAATATCAACAAATCAAATAATGGAATTTATTTCACACCTGACCAATTCACGGTAAGTATCCCATGGCCGAAATTAGTGCGCATATTCAAAAACCGGAGGCGGCGGCAAATATTCAAACCATTTCCAATGCAAACGAATGTAAATATTTAGCAATAGAGCATTTGGCAATGTGCAACATGTTCATACACATAGTGAATGCCATTAAATTTAATATACGACTAACATTTTACATGCTGAACGCTTACAAATTGCAAACAAATCGATTAACACGCAGCTCGTAGCTCGGCATTCGAAGAGATGCTAAAGCAAACAGACGCGCGAAAGCTTTCCATGCACTGATCTGACTTACATGATCGTTGCAGGTTCTCATGCATGTCTGTGCATGTGTTTGTGTGTGTATGTACACCTTCGACCCGGCTCGTCCTAGGTCCGCAAGTGCAGTAAACATACATGATGTTGGCTATTTCCATTAATCAGTCAGGTTCCGATATGTACTTGCAATCTTTAATTGATCTCTAATTTATTGCACAAACTCAACTAACTAAGAATGTTTTCTTCACCTTCTAAGCACTCTTCAGGCTGGTTATGTGCTTTAGTCCGTCTGTCGGTCCGTCAGCATACATCTTCCTGGTTTTATAACCAGTAGCACTGGCACACAAAAAATATCAAAGCAACTAGAAACTGCTTCAGCAATATTTGTCCATCCGCAAAAACTCCCAGGATTAAAGTCAAGAAATTGTATTCAGGTTACAAAGAACTGCTTCAGCTCAACCTACTCCAGGCGAGATCAGTTAAGGGATGACCAAAGTGAGGAGGTAAAGTTAAGTCAGCCCCTAACCGTTCCACAACTGCTTGATTTCGACCTATCATGATGGCGGGCCCCTAATCGCAGGACTAGTGAGGCGCCAATGTATTCATAAGCTGTTTTGCAAAAGATGTCTTCGAGTTACTCAAAATACTCTCTTATGGTTTCTGGGTACTATCCAGCCAACAACACGGAGGGCTTCCAAATAGGAACGAAACTGTATTCTGTTAAAACTCCCTTTAAAGAGCTAAAGGAACGAAAAATTAGTCCAAAAGAGAACCGAATTGGAGCATTTACGGATTTCATTGAAAAGAGAAGTCGGTGGGACTCCGTAAACGCAGCTTAGAGAAGTCTTAAATGAACGGGTCTTCTATTGTCTGGGAGAGTGATTTAACACCTCGTAAACGCGCCTTTGAGACGTCCTAAAATAGTTTTTTTTTTGGATTTTTAAACGACACTTTTCCCCTTTGAATGGGAGTTCTAACGGAGCACCCTAAAGACTCCTCTGCTTGTCTGGGTAACCTCCGCGGACAACCTAGAATCCCACCACTTTTTTAATTGATGAACTTAAAAAAGCTTTCTCATAGGTTGATTAGCAGACGAGCTTGTTGAAATTGTGGAGAAAATATCTCCGATAGATCATCCAGACTACCAGTATAAATCTGTTTGATCCGTCTTGTCCCATTTCATGAATGGATCAGCCGATCAAGCGGAACGAAGTCCGGTTACAACAACAACGACAATTCTCTGTCAGAATGAATCTTACAAAGCCCAAAAGCTTTGAGTACTGGGATGAAATGAAAAGAAACTGAATGGTAATTGTGAGAGGAGCGCCAGATCGTCATCGCATCAGTCGAAGTTCTTCCAAACGTCCCTTATCCCATTTCATTGGTTTTCTTGCAATTATTGAAGAGTTTCTAGCCACTTTTTTGGACCGTTAATACCCACTACTGGGTATATAAATTTCAATTAAAGCCTTTAACACTATTTCTTGTTGTATTTTAATTTTTTTCTTCAGACCACGCACCGGCTTCGATAAAAGTTCGTTGGTACGTTTGGAGCAGCTTTTCCGTAGCACCGTGGGCAATGAGCAAGAGATAAGACGTGAAGAATTCCAAAAAATTGTAACATCGAAAAATGTAATAAATTAGCAACCAAATTGTATATTAGACTTTTATACGCCTTTTATCAACGAATTTTTCTTCTTCCTCTATAGCCATTCTTTACGGAGCGTGTCTTTCAAATATTCGACAAAGATAACTCCGGTTCGATATCGTTGCAAGAGTTCATCGACGCCATACATCAATTCTCCGGTCAGTCAGCGGATGATAAAATACGTTTTCTATTTAAAGTTTACGACATTGATGGTGAGTTTATATGGCAGGTGTACTTTAGTCAGGAATCGCCAGTTTATCTCACAATTGTGTGCACTCAAATCAAATAGATTGCAACGCGCTTTCGACTAGTCACTGAGTGAGTCTTGGCTGAGCAAGTGATGTAGTGACATTTTTGGCGATGTCTGTATTTTTATAGTCTCTCAGAGAGAAATATGGATACGATGCTCAAAAATTATGCTCACTCCAATTTTTTTCTAAGGTGACGGCCTGATACAACATAAGGAGCTGCATAGTGTGATACGAGCTTGCATGGAGGAGAATGGCATGGAATTCTCGGATGAGCAGATTGAAGATTTAACAACCGCCATGTTCGAGGATGCCGATCCTTACAATCGTGGTGAAATAACGTATGAAGCTTTAAAGAATCAGTTGAGCAAACATGGTGGTTTACTGGAGAATCTTAGTATTACGTAAGATAAGAACTCTGCTGATGTGTCGAACTGTAGCAAAGTGCTGTGACTATGGTGAAAAACCAGTTTTACTGCTACTTTGTGAATTTTTGAAATTTTATTCACCTCTCCACTTATAACTGTAAATTTGCAGCTTTGCCCACATTTGACACAGCACTTTTTGATTATTTCCGTTCAAAAACAAATATTTACTTAACTTTTATCTATATCCTCTTCCAGCATAGATCGTTGGCTAGTTCCCGTTACACAGGAAACACCGAAACCAAAGTCCTTTTGGCCTCCTTGGCGTGATGTTAAACTACCCCATCAACTCACATTGGTCTACATGAAAAATAATCAAGCTTTCGTTTCTTATCTTTATCTATATTTAGCGATAAATTTGTGTCTCTTCATCTCGCGTGCCATACAATATCGTGCCAGTAATGGTTATGTAATAGTGGCGAGAGCGTGTGGTGAGTATAGGAAATGTAACATATTTTAATTCATTGAAGTGAAACTTCTAGAAAGGACTTGTGGACTTTCTACGTTGAAGCACGATCTAAATCCATTTTAAAGATGAATTAAGGCACATATTCAGAGTCTTTGTTATGCTTATCGGGCTGTGAACTATAAGGATAACTGACGCCAATCGGAAAACCCAGAAACCCTTCTGGAGCTTCTTTGTCCATTCGCATAACATGACCCAGCCAGCGAAGCCTACTCAGTCGGAAGTAGCACTTGTTGTCAAAAGTGATTATCCGTGATTCTTTCCGCCCCTTATACTCAGTGAGTGTTTCTCAGTCCGAAATTTACACTAAAGTGTTGGAAATCCTGCACAGTGTCAAGGAGCGTGTGGACTTCCTACGTTGAAGCACGATCTAAAACTGTGCTTAAGATGAATAAAGGCACATTTTCAGCTCGTTGAGGTGCTCATCGGAAACTAGACTATAGGATCGCATAAGCCATGAACGGGTCTGGATCTGGTGGTCTTCCGGGGGCGGAAAAGACGGTGCTACATCTTCTGTGCGACTGTGAAGAGCCTCTCAGTTGTTAGGGAGCCTTTCAATTGTCAGTTTTCTTACATGATCTTTCAAGGGTGAATTCAATAGCTGCTATAGAAATTTGCTGCGCCACACTAACCAACCAACCAGCTAACTAATGTTGATTAGTTTTTGGTTACGACGCTTAAAGTTCGAGGTACCTGCACTTTTCGGATCAAGTAAAAGTTCGGTACTAGTTGAGCTTAAAAGTTAAGGTTTCCAAGTTAGAACGCGCCTGAGCCCTCTTCTGGACTCGCACGGATCCCGTCCACAGATTCCACTTTCTGAAGAAGTTTCACATCAGGGATTAACTAACTTTTTAAATATTTTGTTTTCACTTTCAGGACAATGCTTAAACTTCAACAGCGCCTGGATATTAGTGCTCATGCTACGACATTCGCTCACATATCTACGTTCACAGGGTCTTTCTTCCTATCTACCCCTGGATAACCACATCTACTTACACAAATTCACAGGCATCATGGTATCGATTCTTAGTCTGCTGCATACCATAGCACACATATTGAACTTCTCTACGATTGTCGTAAATGATCCAAAAATCAACGCAGGCCATTACACCATCGGCGAATGGCTACTAACCGATCGTCCAGGCTTATTCGGTCTCATACCGGGTTGTGCCAATCCTACCGGTTTGGCGCTACTAATAATTTTACTAATTATGTTCATTTGTTCACAACCATTCGTCAGACGCAAAGGCTCCTTTGAAGTTTTTTATTGGACACACTTGCTGTATATACCATTTTGGATTTTATTACTTTTTCATGGACCAAATTTCTGGAAATGGTTCTTGGTGCCCGGGCTCATATACATTGTGGAGCGCATACTGCGTTTTGTTTGGATGAAAAGTGAACATGGCAAGACCTACATCAGCTCTGGATTGTTACTGCCATCCAAAGTTATTCACTTAGTTATTAAACGTCCATTCAATTTTAATTTCCGTCCTGGCGATTATGTTTTTGTTAATATACCAACTATCGCTAATTATGAATGGCATCCGTTTACAATAAGTTCAGCACCCGAACAAGAGGACTACATGTGGCTACATATACGCACCGTTGGTGAATGGACTAATCGTTTGTATCAGTATTTCGAGAAGGAACAACAAAAGTTACAAAATGGTGAAGTCATACAACATCGACATGCAATCCCCACCCAACATCTCGTCTGTATGGATAAAAAGGAGCCACCAAAGACATCACCAACACCGCAAACCGATTTCTTAGCACAAAATCTTGCACGTTTACAAAATAAATCGAATACACTCGATTCGGCCCTAATATCGAATATGTCTAATAGAGCTTCGGATCAGCTACAAAATGTGCCACTAAAACCCGCGCGTCAACCACATGTCCCATCGAAATTGGCAACAGAAGGCGCTAGCGCTTCGGATGACAACAATGTCTCGGTAGCAGCCAAACAAACGGATCGTATACGTAGTATTAAGAGATCTTTACAACGTACCTTCTCGCGCAAAGATGCGACAGCGAAAAGTGATGCCAATGGTCATTGGAATGATGGTTTTGTTTCGGATGGTGCAGACACTCGTAAACATCCTTTGGATAAGCGTCTGCATAAACTTAACTCGCATAAGCCGCCGTTGGAGAAGAGTTACTCACTGCCGGATATAGCTGTCAAAACCAAGAAGAGGGAACGTATTAGAGCGTAAGTAATTGATAGAAACTGTTAGTAAACTTGCAAGAGAAAAATTTATGTCATAAATTTTATGAAGCTTTCTTATTCGGGCATAAGGTTAGGGAGCGAGCCATCTGATTTTTCTCAGTCATTAGTCAAGTTTTTCCTTCCTTCTTCGATGTATCTGGACCTCTTTGAAACAGTCCGTAAATTCTGGAAGTTACCTTTGACAGGATACCCTTCTTCTTAACTCACATGACCGATATAGCTGCCAAAGTTTATGGGCCGCAAAAAATATTAAAACCACTTTTCGATTAAAAACCGTCTCTAGATGTCTCGTGGCATTCTAATAGTAAATAGGCATTCTAACCTAAATTGAACTCTTACGACTCCCCATCTATCCTCTTCAAGAAAAAAAACTCATTCAAGCGTGATGGGACGCGTCATGGCTCTTGAAGGCGAACTCTGATTGTTAAATGGCGCTGAAAAGGCAGCCTTCCTTCCAGGATAAATTCATATGAGGTTGAAGTTATTTTAAGCTAGACCTATATAATACCTTAATGGGAACCCGAGTTGTTTTACAAAATTTAATTTGTCATCTTTTGATTCACTTAAGCCTACGAGCGATTGGACGTTCAGAATCGGAGCGCTCATTTGACGATTCACGTATGAGACGTGCACGTGCTGGTTTGGCCTATTTGAGTCCACAAAACAAATCGCTGGCACAAAGTTTTCGTTATATGCGCAATAAACCGACAATTATCGCTTTTAAGACGCCAAGTGTGGAAGAGGCGGAACCGGAATTTACAACAAATCCAGGAGGTAAGTTGATATTTGCTACAAAGTTGTTAAGTTTGTTCGTCTGATATATATTTCTACATTATTAGGTAATATGGATGCTTACAGAGAGCTGGAGGAAGGAAAAAGTAATGGGATCAATAAACCTAACAGCACTGCTATTGAGATCTCCGAAGCGAGCGTTTCCAAGCCTTTAGAAGTAAGTCCAGAGAAATATAGTTTTCACTAACGCGATTTCGAATTTTGGCATAGATAAACCGGTTTCCTTGAAGTCACATAATAAAATGAGAGACTATACGAATTCCCTGAGGAAGGAATATTATTTGTTATACATATATAAGTTTGCATTGTCCGTCAGGAGTTTCTATAAACACTTTCCAAGAGGTCTTTGGGTACTGCTGTACACAATTCCTAATAGAAACGACAGTCCTTTGTTGATATCAATCCGGTACGCTCAGGTGCTAGCCCGACTTTCATGTAGACAATGTAATAAGACCGCTTCCAAACTCAAGGTCATCCCAACCTCCCCCCCCCCCCCCCCCGCCTTTTTTAAGTAATTTGTAGTCGCCAAAGTCTCATCGTTTATGTATGACAACCCTTAAAAGGTAGGTAGCTCAGTCCTGTCGGTCCTATGCTGCCAAGTTCGGTCGGTTTGCCTACACCTTTGATACAAATGTTTGTTCTAACAGCAACTTAAGTTAAATTTCCATAATATAAATATCTCACAATTCTAAATTTCTAATTGGCTAACATTTTTACCAAAAACTAATTAAAAAAATCATGTTTTAAATTTCCATCAAAAGGATACAAATGCAACACGCACAAAAGTAAGTCGCTTTCGTAGACCAACATTCCTTCGTTCACTCTCTACATCCATCAAAAATCATGGTAGCCACGGAAGTTTACCTCAACATGCTAACACTGATTCCGAGAGCAAGGTTATACTAGATGCTGGTGTACTAGAGGTTTGAGCATTGCAAAGCACTTATTTTACTCAATTATATTTGTCTTCTCCTTTCGTATGCAGATTTTTATTGATGGCCCATATGGTGCACCATCAAGTCATATATTTGGAGCTCAACATGCTGTACTCATTGGTACTGGTATTGGAGTAACACCTTTCGCTTCAATATTACAATCGATAATGCATCGTTATTGGAAGGCACGTCACACTTGTCCACGTTGTCATTTCGAATGGGCTAGTGATATACCGAAAACGGTTATGAATTTACGTAAAGTCGATTTCTTTTGGATTAATCGTGATCAACGTTCATTTGAATGGTTTGTAAATTTATTGTCACAATTGGAAATTGAACAAGCAGAGTTGGGTGGTCCAATGGAAAGGTGTGTATGAGCTGTTATTTGTGTTTTGGATGATTGCATTGTTTTTTTTTTGTTCCAGATTTCTCGATATGCATATGTACATTACAAGTGCACTACAGCGTACCGATATGAAAGCTGTAGGATTACAGTTGGCGCTAGATTTATTGCATGAAAAGGTAGTTGCCATTTGCCTGCTCCTTTGGCTTTCCTATGTTCTACTTCATATTTTTTCTTTATTTTTTAGGGCAAGCGCGATCTCATAACTGGCCTCAAGACGCGCACCAATGCTGGTCGCCCTAATTGGGATAAAGTCTTCAAGCAGCTGCAGGCTCAAAAGAAGGGCAAAATTACGATATTCTATTGCGGCCCTCCACAGCTTGGCAAAACACTGCGCTATAAATGCGATCAGTATGGGTTTGCATTCCGCAAAGAATGCTTTTAAACTCTTAGTTAAACTTGCTTAGTTTTTATATTTTTTTTAACTTTTGTTGTATAAATTTTGTATTCGTATTTGCACAATTTATTGTTGATAATTTGCACTTAAAAGTAATACATATCTCCATTTTTTCATTTTAAAAGCTATTTATAATGGTTTTGGCTTAGAAACGTATTATTTGTTGAATTGTAAGTCATTTTAAATGCCTCATAATATTATGTTGTTGTATTTTGGAAAATATTATAAACGCTAATCAATTATTTATTTTACTTAAAATTCGTAATGTTAATAATTAAGTTATCCTTATGTAAATGTCCGGTGTAAATTATAAAAAATAAATTACATAAACTATATAGCTAAGTAAGCAATTTAGTACTTTGTCATTTTTACATAACCATGATATGTAAATAAAAATATTTAATTTTTCCCTTTTTATTTAGTAAAAATTTCGTCAAAAATTTTCGCTGACTTAATTCTAATGCCTCTGCCAAACAGCGAAATTCATAGTCGCCGGCACTACCGTTTTTCGCTCAATAGTTATTTCTTCATCAACCACATTCTCTACATTATAAAATTTGCGCAATTCAGCTATTGCCTGCTCTTCGATTTGTGTAAGCGCTAACGATTTGTTGCGTATTCGATCATAATAATCACGTTGTTTGCGTTCATCAGCAAGTATACTTGAAAAGCTTTTATCTGTATTTGTTTGTGCACTCGTGCCACTACTTTTACGCCCACCGGCAGCACCTCTCATCATATTGGCGAATGAGCTTGGATCGGCAATACTGCCGGTGGGCGGTGATACCGAATGTGCACCTGGCGATGCTTGTGGTACTATTCCCCAGGCATTGGGCTGAGATGTTGGCACATTTACTGGTGTGCTTTGCGTTATTGACTGCGCTGGCGCACGCCATGACGTACTCGATTCGGACGAAAGACGCTTACGTTGTTTTTGTGAAAGTTTTTCGCGTGAAGGTGGTGTGAAATCAGCTAAATTCAAACTATAACCTTTAACTGGCGTGTGAAGAGTTTCCTCACTCTCCGGAGTTACTAGTTCAACAGATTTTGAGGATCTTGCACTTGGCGTCATTGGTGAAGCACTGTCAACTTTCGTTTTAGCCAGCGCAACATATTCCACTTCTAATTTATTTTCTCCTTTCAAAACATTGTTAATGTTTGGGATTACTTCTAGTACTGGACGTTTTTTCTGTTCTTTTTTGTCCGCAACTTTCATCCATGAACGGGCTTCAGCTTGTAGTTTTTCGCTTACGTCAGCAGCTTCTTTTATTACCTTCGATTTGTTGTCCTCAGATGCTTTAGAGTTCTTTTCGTTCATGCTTATAGATTCAATCATTGAAGATATGGCTTCTAACTCATATTGGCGCTTAGCGTTTGTGGTGTTCTTGCCTTCTTTTGACTTCAACTTGTTTGCTGTTCTCTGTTGTGCTCCCTGACAAAATATAGAAAACAAATTATAAAAGTATATCGTTTTATATGCCTGAAAACATTCAACTCACATCATCTTCATCCATGCGATATGCCAGATCGACTCGAAAATCATCCACATAACTTAGCAACAAATCATCATCGACAGCATCTGAATCGGGCGTAATCATGCGATAATCGAAAACATCTTTAAACATATTTCTGTAGTGTGTATTTATGCACTTCAGCGCTTCGGGCTCACATATGTCCAAACTTTTAAAATTTAAAATTCTCGCCAAATTCTGACAAATAAAGTCCAAGCATCCTTTTCTCAAAATATCGCAATTATACATGTGAGCGAAATCAAGCATTTCACCACACTTGCGTATATTCACCTTGTCCAAAATTAAAATTTCACAAACCTTACGCAAACGTTCTATGAAGAATTGATCACAATATACAATCATATTATATAAGAATGATTCGGTAAAATTTTGTTTGCGAAAATTATCTACATCAGAGCTATAAAGGAACTCTACAATGGGTCGCATATACTCTGCTGGTATGGTACTCAAATTAATGGTACTCTTTTCAGCCCACGTATGTGTAAACATCATATTAAAGTAGTCGAGACGCGCAACTAATATGCATTTATGTGCTGGTAAAATTACATCATCACCGCATATGATGCGTACATCATAGAGCTCGGGGAAATCACTGTGATATAGACGATTGAAACGATATTTGGATTTATCAGCAATTTGTGGCAAGTAGAATGGTGACTTTTGCAGGAAACTGTAATTTAAAGATTAGGTTCAATATTATTCATAAAAAAGGTGAATGAAAGTAATATCATAGCAGACCTCTGCAAAAAACTGGCAAGGTTTTGTATTTTAAACTTCTCCACGTAACGCCAAAATAGGCGACACACTTCGCTACGCTCTTCTGGGCAGTCAGGACCTAAGCTATGCTGTATGTAGTCCAAATCTGTAACAAAATAAAAATTCGTTACACAAAGGGGTGTAAGAGTAGGTCGCCTGCCCGTTGGTGCACCCTGGGTAACGCTAAATGACCTACATGGCCTACACGGGTAGTTTCTTGTATGGCCGGTTCTACGAGAACGGTACCAGTACTTGTGCTGTACCCATCGTGCCGAAACGACCCGGGCCGTTTTCTTATATCGACCCGGCCACGAGCAATACACTCGGGGTGACCCTGTATGACATATAGGCAGGGCTACATCTCGCTACAACAACAACAACAACAAGTGAGCTTGTTGTAAAAGAGGTCTGAGCAAATGCTCTTCTTTTATGAATGAGCCCAACCCCAAAGCTCTGGGTAAAATAGATTTCACAAGGTTACCCTGTTTTTAAAATTAAGAAACAAATTCATTACATTCTTTAAGAATACCCCATCCACTCACCATCTTCATTTGGAAATTGATTTGTGTAAATATTTTTCAACATTAGCTCAAACATTTTCCCCGTCAAAAGTTTGTAATTCAAGTAGACATGCTCATCTTGATTTGCTTTCAAAATATCTCTCAAACCAGGCGCACGTGCATATACGATAAACTTATGTGCTGCATACGTTTCGCTATCAACATGAAACACCACATCGTGCACAGCATCAAATTCATCCATATCATTATACAATTTCTTAAAACTATATTCTTCTGGTGTTAAATTGGGAGCTTTGAAAAATTTCATTTGTGATTCTTGCAGCACACCAAATGATGTAAAATCATCATCACAATATATATCAACAGCACGATCGATATTGGTGAATCGTTGCAGTTCAATGCGTATCATATGATCTTTAGAGATTTCAGTTCTATTTTGATCACAACTACTCCATATATTGGCTGTCGATGAAGGATGTTTTTGATTTTCACTTTTTGCCATATACGCCGGTACTGGAACTTGTGTACATTTACCCTTATAGACATCACCTTGTGATAGTATAAATACCTGATTGGCTTTATAGAAAATTTTATCAATTTGCGACACACGTATGTGTGAGAAATTACATCTGTGTGAAAGAGAGACAGAGATAATGAGCAAATCTTGGTAGACAGGTGCTTGGAGTTATTACAAACCTGTAAAAGTGTTGCGTCATTTCATACCAAAGAAAAATTACATTGGTCTGTGTTAACATGAGTAACTTCAGCGCAGTAGCAGTACCTTTACCAGACTTTGTAGTATCACCACCAACAACAGAAATGCATTTCAAGGCTTCAAAGCTAGAATGGAGATATTAAATCATTGTAAAAAATTTCGATGAGAGGCTGGGGTTAAAAAAGAAATCATATTTTTCACAGAAGTCGAAAATTTATTTAAAAGTGGTGAAAAAAATTGTTCAGTTAAGATGCATTTTTTTTTAATTAAAAATTGGAAATATCGTATATTTCAGCAACAAATCGTTTCTTTTAAATAAAAAAGTACCGTTTATTTTACCAAAAAATTGTTTAAATAAATTGGGTGAAATATCGTAAATTTTAGCAACAAACCCGTTCTTACAATTAAAAGGAAGAAATATCGTGTTTTTGCCAACAAATCGTTTTTTGAGTTAAGAGTGAAATATCGTTTATTTTAGAAACAAATTGTTTTTTTTTTGCAAATAAAAAGGGAGACAAATAGTTTGTTGTTTCAATCAAAAGGAAGAAATGTGGTTTACTTTGGCAACAATTTTTTTTTTTTTTTTTCAACTGAAAAGGGGGATATATCGTAGATTTTATCAACAATTTTTTTTTTATTTTAGCAAGAAATAGTTTTTTAATTAAAATGTGGATTAAAATAAATAAATTGGGTGAAATATCGCAAATTTTAGCAACAACCCGGTTCTTACAATTTAAAGGTAGAAATATCGTTTATTTAGAAAACAACTCTTTTTTTGAATTAAACGTGAAATATCGTTTATTTTGGCAACAATTTTTTTTTTTTTTTGAATAAAAACGGAGACAAATCGTTTGTTGTTTCAATTAAAAGGAAGAAATGTGGTTTACTTTGGCAACAAATTTTTTTTTTTTTTCAATTGAAAAGGGGGAAATATCGTAGATTTTATCAACAAATTTTTTTATTTTAGCAAAAAATAGTTTTTGAATTAAAATGTAGAAATATCTTTTTTTCACCAATTTTTTAATTAAATAAATTGTGTGAAATATCGTAAATTTTAGCAACAAACCGGTTCTTACAATTAAAAGGGAGAAATATCGTTTACTTAGCAAACAACTTTTTTTTTAATTAACGAGTGAAATATCGTTTATTTTGGCAACAAATTGTTTTTTTTTTTCAAATAAAATGGGAGAAAAATCGTTTGATTTAATCAAAAGGGAGAAATGAAAAGGGGAAATATAGTAAATTTTATCAACAAATTTTGTTTAATTAGATATATGAGACATATCGTTTATTTTAGCAAGAAATGCAGAAATATCGTTTTTTCATAATTTTCTTTTGTTGAAAAGAGAAATATCGTTTATTTTATCAAAAATTTTGTTGTATGAATTTAAAGGAAGATTATCGCTTTTTCAATTAAAAGGGAGAAATATCGTAACAAAATCTTTTTTTTGTCAGTTAAAAGAAAGAAAGATTTGTATGTTAGCAAAAAATCGATTTTGTTTTAGGAGGTAATATCGTTTATTATCTATCCCTTTTATTCTGCCTTTAGCCAACCTTTTACTGAAAAATTTTTGCTAGCCCTTTATTAAACATTTTTCTTTTTACTTGCATGAAAAAATTAGTTCCCTGCAAATGAAGTTCAAAAACCTAGACAAAACTTACTTTGGTGGCTTAATTGATTTAATTTTTCCATTAAAATATAACAAAATGCTTTTATCTTTGGTATGCACAACAGTGGCCACATTATTGCCTTCCACAAAGTCGATAACGGTTTTTGACGGCAATTTCAACTGGAAATGATTCAATTAACAAATATTTTCAGCTATTATAAACTTATCTCTAACCTGTTTTGGCACTGCTACCGTTTTGACACTATCATCCAAACCCATTTGACCATGATTCGTACCCCAGACATAAACTCTTTGCTCTGAGTAAGCTATTGAATGATAGTCTCTTGCTATAACGCGCACAAGACCTGTGACATTTAAATCGCGTAGCGTAACAACTTCACGAAATGTTGATAATTTATCACCAGCATCACGTATGCCTAGCTGTTTATCTTCATTCAAGCCACAAGCAAATACTGTAGAGCGATTCGTTAGTAACAGCGAATGTTTACGTGAAGCACTTATGCATATCAATTGTTCACCAGCATTTTTAATAGGAACTTTTACTTTTTTTGGTGCAGCTAAGCTATGCTCTCCGGCAACACCTGTAATAAAAAGAAAATTTTTTTTTTTGTTTACAAAAGAAATTTAAGCGCTTTTAAAACCAGATTTACCTAAACGTCCACCTTCTCCGAATCCTACAGCATAAAGCAGACCCTTCTTATCCAAAAAGAGACTATGATAGGCGCCAAGCGATACCGACTCTATTGATATGTGTTCTTTGCGAAAGTAGTCTACCGATTGTGGTGTGTTGGTGGGCTCTGCATTGCCTGTGCCCAAGTTATAATTTTTGTTAGTTCCCCACACTAAAAGCTCGTTGCTGTTTGGACTGTAATTGCAAAAAAATATATATTAAATGAGTTTAATGCTGATTTTAAGCCCTAAACGCCAAAAGAGCTCAAGTGACGACATAACTCAAATTAAGCAAGGTACTCTTAAAGTCTTTGCGGATTGTTTTTGAAACACGATCGAGGCCAGCTTAGCCTTCCCTGCATTATGGAGTCATGCAGAAACACTTCATTACCTATGTACATATTGGTCGCCTCTTACGACCGGTGTGCCTACCTCGGGCATATTCTGAACCCCCAACCCGCAGGGGCGTTGAAACACAATCGAAGCCAGCTTATCATTCTCTGCATCATGGAATCATGCAGGAACACTAATTTCTTTAGTTTCGTGTGTGAGCTTGAGGTTTATTATGCCCTCTTTTCTTCATAATACATCATCCCGTCCGAACTTATTTATAAATTCAAGGATTCTACTAGCCTTGTTTTTGCAGTTAACGACAAAAATACTCTCCGAAGGTTTTTTGGAGTGATGACGAAATTGGCAGTCCTTGGCCCCAAAACCTTCGGGGAGTGTTTTGTTGTTAACAACAACAACAGAGCGATTCGGTATGACCAATGCAACCTTCTAGTCACTCCATCCCTCCATCCGTAAGGAAGGAGAAGATGGATAATGAGAGCTGAGAGGCATCATATCCGTAGATCAACCATCGAGTTAGCACGTTGTTGTTGTTGTTGTAGCGAGGTGTGGCCCTGCTCAAATGTCAGGCAGGCTCACCCCGCTGTATTGCTCTTGGCCGGGTCGATATAAAAAAACGGCCCGGGTCATTTCGGTACGATGGGTACAGCACAAGTTCTGGTACCATTCTCGTAGAACCGGCCATACGTAGAAACAAGCCGTGTAGGCCATGTAGGTCATTTATGCTGTTGTTGTTGTAGCGAGGTGTAGCCCTGCCTAAATATCAGACAGGATCACCCCCGAGTGTATTGCTCTTGGCCGGGTCGATATAAGAAAACGGCCCGGGTCGTTTCGGCACGATGGGTACAGCACAAGTACTGGTAGCGTTCTCGTAAAACAGGCAATACAAGAAACTAGCCGTGTAGGACATGTAGGTCATTTAGCGTTACCCAGGGTGCACCAATGGGGAGGCGAACTACTCCTACACGTCATATTAGTCGCTCTTGCGACCCGTATGCCTACCTCGGGCATATTCTAAACCTCTAACCCATCTTCATAGAGTCCACACTTGTGGACTGTAGGTCATTTATCGTTACCCAGGGTGCACCAACGGGCAGGCGACCTACTCCTACACGTCATATTAGTCGTTCTTACGACCGGTATGCCTACCTCGGGCATATTCTAAACCTCTAACCCATTTTCATAGAGTATTCTTGGGATATTGGTCAGAGTCATGTATGTCCGTGGTTTTATATCGACCCAGCAGTGTTCCTGCTTATCACAGCTCTTTTCGTTTGAGTCCAGTGCTGATTTCTTTGGTGTACCTCAACCTGACGTACCAGATCTCTAATGGTATATTTCCCAGTTGCTATACCAGGTCCGCCCAGATGATTCTTTCGGCATACCTCGACTGGCTAGACTATCTGCTTGCTTATTCCCATCGATCCCTTTGTGGTCCGGAATTCAGACCAGCCGGATGGTATACATAAAATGGGCTAGAGATTTTATGGGAGCATCGGACATGTAGATTTTAGTCGCTTAAACCTTTTCGCAGATGACGAAAGCAATTGGTTCTCCTAGTACAACTTAATACATAACTTACACATTTGAATATTTGGATATATCACGCGCTCGGCAAACATTCTGCAAAGCACTACGTGTGTCTTCATCAAGCAATTCAGGACTAGCGCCATATCGTAAAAGCAGCACAGCACAATCGATGCAACCATAATAAATGGCACGATGCAGCGCACTACTACCAGACTCAAAGTCACGACTATTAATTATGGCACCCTGCAAGGATATATGTACAAAGATGTATCGCATTTGTACATCTCTTCCAAACAACAAACATACCTGATTGAGCAACCACTCTAATACAGCATAACGATTTACCGATGCCGCTAAATGTACTGCCGACCGCCCCTATAAATTGAAAACAACAACATACAATTATAAATAATCAAACAAGTACAACAAATACAACTTCTTACCAGATCATCCACAATATCCGCATAGTTAGCACAAGTTTTCGCTATGAAGGCACCCAGCTGCTCATCTTCCACAGATCGCTTGGTTAAAGCTGCAGTAATCCTGTTACCATGTTGCACATAGCGACATTTGCAAGTACAATCGTACTCATAATTTTTTGGGTTGGATGTTGTTTTGCTTGATGCCATTGTCAGAGTCCTGCAATTGTTTGCTTCTTACTTGATGATTTGGTAAATTATTTTACAATGCGGATACGCTTTGTTTAACAATGTATTTCACAAGTTCTTTTTGTTTACACTATCTTTTAATATTTTGCTAATTGCACAAAACGCCGAAATACATAAATTTACGCGACTGCCAAACAAGCAAAAGTATCAGCTGATTAGAGCTGCAGCACTATCGATGACGATATCAATAATATCGATAGTTTTATTTGCATGTCAGTATCGATGGTTTGTGAGTTTTTTTTACGCAAGGTTTAATGTAGCATCCTCTAATCAAAGAGGTTAGATCTAACCTCTTTGATATGGTGGCATAAGGTGTGATGTGATATCGAATCATCTTATATGATGTAATAGATAAGGTGTGATGTGATATTGAATAAGTTAGCTTAACCCGTGGACCGATTATCCCAACTCTCCGCCACACATTTAAGCTGGAATTATTGGTGATGTTTGTCGTAACGCTGTAGTCGTATCCAATCAGCTGATTCGACCAACCTTATGGGATTTAATGCAATCGATTATTGGTGCCATATCGTAACGCTAAGGTCGTAACCGGATCGTAGCCAACCAATTGGTTTTTGGTTTTCCGCGGTAACGATAAACAGCTGATTACCTTTTTCCTTATTGCTTACAAGTTTTTACAGTCAATCAGCTGTCCCTGCTTTTGGATTATTCATACCGTAGTCAAAACGCGTCTCCTGACCTTTTTGGACGGTAACTGAAATAATCCCGAACAAGCTAGGGACCCAGGGATTATCATTTTAAAATCCCGAAATTCCGGTACTGGAGCCTCGCGATTCACTAACGTAGTATGTTTTTTGCTGTATTGTTCAGAAATGTTAGGTTAAGGTAAAATTAGTTTAAAAATCGTTAAAAACGTTTAGCACCTGTATTTTGTTAATGTACGTTGGAAACACACCATACTTACCATGCGTATTTGAGTAAAAATTAGAACAAATTGTCTATGGTGTAAAAATATTTTCCATTTTGTTTGTTCCAAATGAAAAGGAAAACTTTGACAGGTGAAAATTTTGTCGTCAATTTCAACTCGATATGTGCAATATTTTCAACAATTTGGCATAGGGACTTTTCTGTTCTAAACTAAAAGACAGTTTGACAGTTGCAAACATTTTAATCACAGGAAAAATTAGGTGAACAAATTTTCTATGGTGTAAAAATATTTTCCATTTTGCTGTACCAAATGGAAAGGAAAATTTTGACAGTTTAAAATTTTGACACATGGAAAACGCTTTAATTTATATTTTGGATTTTAATAGCGAATTTCCATATCATATTTATGACATTGTTAAAATTTCCGCAGACCCTTGACCTGAATTTTTTTTTTCATTTTTTTAATTCGCCTTTTAAATTGTAAACAAATTTTCTTTTTAATCCTTTTAAATATCTCATGTTATTTATTGGTATATAGATGCTTTGCATATTTTCTTTTTTATTAATAGATGTATACAACAATAGTATATGCTGTCATACCTAAAACTAAATGAAAACCATTTATAAGGTAAATAATACATATATTTCCCATAACGGAACTTCAAATGTTTTTGTCAGCTGTAAAATATAAACCTAAAGACAGTTTTAAGAATATTTTTCGAAAAAGTTTTAGTTCCTCTTTTAATTAAACATTTAGCGCAAATTTTCACATACACAATTATTGAGAGGTGGTACTTTTATAAAAGCCGGATAAAAATGAGGTTGAATTGAAGGGCTCTTAAAATTATTCGAAAATTCGAACTTGCAATTGTCGAGATACTGTTATTCGAATATTCGATTAATTGCGAATATTCGAAAGAGTATATAATATTCGAATAACTGTGGCTAGTTTCTTGTATTGCCGGTTCTACGAGAACGGTACCAGTACTTGTGCTGTACCCATCGTGCCGAAACGACCCGGGCCGCTTTCTTATATCGACCCGGCCAAGAGCAATACACTCGGGGTGACCCCGTCTGACATTTTGGCAGGGCTACACCTCGCTACAACAACAACAACAATCACTGTTACACTTCTAACGTTCGGTCGTTATGTGTATTGTTCGAATAGTTCGAGTATTCGAATATCCGAATATCAAGAGCTCTTTTAAATTGTTCTATACATATATATGTATAAGAATTTTGGCTAGACTTCCTGAGTTGTAATAATTTCATCTTAAACATGCTGTTGTTTTTGTTCAATTTTTTTTAAAAAAAAAAAAGAAAAAAAAGATTCTTACTCTCATCTTAGAATGAAATTCGAGATTCATTTTACTTAATTCAGTTCAAAGAAGTTAAAAAAAATTCAAAGATAAATGTTTATATGAGCAAAAAAAAGAGCTACAGGATACACACAAATTCCTTAAAAAAGCTAATACAAGGAAAATCAAGTTTAAATTTTAAATCTTTCATCTACTAGATTTTATCTCTACAAAGCCTTTCACAAAAGAAACTCGTGTATACCCTGAATATTAAACGATAATTTTAAATAGTAAAATATTTATGTATTAATGTGATTGTAAATTAAATTATGAGTACAAAATCTGAGCACAAACGTTAACAACATAAGAATGAAAAAAATAATACATAATAATATTTGTATATTTATACATATATAGTAAAAGTATATATATTGAAGTTTATCACCTTCATTAGGGAATCGTTCTATGGGCTAAGCCCATATACTATATAAGTTATATCTAATTATAAGACCATTATAATGGCGAAGTGGTATAATATTACTAAATTTCTAAACATATTTTTGAATTGAGTAATACATTATGAGTTATAAACAAATTAGAGAATAAGCAAATACATACCGAACTGGTTTGTATGGAGCACGCCGAACAGACCTCCCTATCTCAGGAAACTTTTCTCAAAACACCTTATCTTAGAATTTGTTTAAAAAGCGTCTTTTTAAGCTCTTATTAGGATATAAAATCTATCTTCGACAGTTTCTGAAAGAGGCTGATGGAAGCACTTTTCATTTGGTATTAAGAAAATTTTTCAAAATTTTCGATATCGAATATCTTTTGATTTCGTCTATTTCCAATAGCAAACTTTCTTTCCGGCAAGTGAAACAAATAATAGATTGAATTCAAATATCTGAAAATGTTCGAAATGTTCGGGTGGCGTCATGGCTTTTCGAAACTTCGCTAAAATATCTTAAGTTTTTATAAACTTTCAATATCGAAAATAGGGCGTGGTATCTTTTAATTTGGCCCATTTTCACTAGCAACTCATCTAGCCGGAAAGTAAAACGAAAACCAAATTTTATTCAAATATCCAAATTTTCTCGAAATTTTCGTCATTGAACAACCGGAGCTATTATGTCTCAGGCTTAACGCACATATCACCCTACCGGTTTCAAAACGTTCTATCTAAGTAATCGTGGCGTCATTGGATTTCAAAAGTTCTATAAAATATCTAAAGTTCTTATATACTCGAAATCGAAAATAGGAGCGTGGTATCTTCTATTTTGTCCCATTTTCACTAGCAACCAACCAACCGAATGCCAAATTTTATTCAAATATCTAAATTTTCTTTATTTCCGATATTGAAAAAAGAGTCGTTGCGTCATTGGATTTCAAAACTTTTATAAAATATTTAAAGTTTTTATAAACGTTCGATATCGAAAATAGGGCAACCCTTTCAACCGGAAAGTAAAACGAATACCAAATTTTATTCAAATATCTAACCTTTTTCAGAAATTTTCGATATTTACAATAATGGTGTCATTCGATTTCGAACATTTTCCAGGTCTACCGGCCAATACCAATTTTCATGCAAATAAAGTTCTTCGAAATTTTTGATATGTTTTTTTTGCACATTTTTAAGAGCAACTGTTCTTGCCGGCAATTGTAAGGCAAATCTAATTTAATTCAAATATATCAGTTGTTTCGAAATTTTCAATATCGAAAATCGAGGTTCCATTTGATTTCGCTCTCTTACAAGAACAAACATTCTTACCGGCAAGTGGAACGAATACCAAACTCCATTAAAATATCAATTTTTTTCGAAATCTTCGATATCGAAAATATTTCTAATTTTTTCGAAATTCAATAAATATTCGAAAAAAAAGTTTAGATAAGACAGTCTCTCGAACAAATCCAGATATAGAGCGTTTAATCAATCGTTTGCTGAGATAGGGTCCACTTAAAGAGTGGCATGTATGTACATACATATGTATATCGTTACCTTAATTCACAAAGGCCCTAAATGACACATTTCTCGAAAATGACTTTTTCACATAATTAAGTATGATATAGTAAAATACACACTCACTACAATTTTTAAGGAGTTACTAGCAGTAATAACGGAGATATTCCAAATTTACAAAGCTATCTTTGCATGCGTTCAATGTAAACAAATTTTTGTTTTTTGCTTCTCCTGTAAAATTTTTTTTTATGTCAGTTAGGGCCTTTGTGAATTAAAGTAACGATATGTATTCCAAGTTTTCACTTCCACATTCAAAATGTTCGGTCCACATTATTGAACGGTTTAAGTCAAAATAACCCCAAAATTGCATACATATAAGTACCTACATATGTACATATATACCTCATTACTTGTCTAACATACTCCGCTTGAGTGCTTCCTGTAAATCCAGTTCGAATGTATCCATCTTTGAGTAGTCAGCAGCAAACTTTTCTGCAACTTTACCGCCATTCTCCATATCCGGATTGGAGACTTTACTCAAAGTTGTGACATTTTTTACCTTCGTCAATGAGGTTGAGCTTGCCCCAAATGTCTGATTATTTGCTAAAGGTAATGGCGATAATGATTTAAATTCTTCATTATTACTCAAGTTAATTGAATTGTTTAAAGCTGTATCAAAATCATTGGTGAAATTTAAACTGTTCGTGCCTGCATCGACGAATGCATCAAATTTTGCAAAACTATCATCTTTATGCGTTGTTGTTGTCTTTTTATCTTTTAAATCGTTAAATGTAGCATTTGCATTTGTGTCTTTAGTTTTGAAGAAGTCATCTTCAAATGTAGTATCATCGAAATCGTCAAAAACTTTTGAAGATTTTGTAATTGTTGTTGTTGTATTAGTTTTATGTTCAAATGCGGCAGCTGTTGTCTCAGCACTTTTAAGTTTTATAGCGCTGCCAAAAGCGTCAAATGCATCGGTGTTCGTTTTGATGTCACCGAATGCATCGAAAATATTTGCATTTCGTTTGTCATTCTTTGTTGTTGTATTCGTACTAGACGAGAAGTTTGAATCCAGGTTAGTATTGCTATTAAAATTATCATTAAATGCTTCGAAAAAGGAATCATTCGCTTTTGTTGTTTTTGTTGTTGCGAACTCTTGATTGTTGTTGCTTTTGAAGGCAGCATCGAAATCACCCACGGCCAACGGCGCGCCAACAGGTTTCGCTTGTACTGCCGCACCAAAAGCATCGAAATTAGCAAAGTCATCAAATAGATCGCCACTACTGCCAGCATTTGCTGTTGTTGTTAGCGGCAGTGGCGTTATGCTCTTTGATTTTTTACTTGAGCTACTTATACTACTATGAGTGCGACCGATGCCCGTTAAGCCGACTGATCCGGAGGATTGCTGTGATGGTGCAGGACTTGGATTTAAAGTGAATGCATCAAATTGATTCAGGAAATCGGCGCTAAGTGGTGTGGTAGATTTATTATCGAGACCGAATGCTGTGGTTGAATTGATGTTATTGCCTAGGAAACCCGCATTGGAAGGCTTGATTTTGTCATCGTCTAGAAAAAAGATTCGGAATGAGTAAGAAGCATAGAAAAGATATGTGTATATGAAAGATTATGTAAAATACTAATCAAGATTAAGTTTCTTGAAGAAAAATAACAAATTTCACCAAGTAGTCATTCTGAATTATTTAATTTTAAATGTTCGAATTTTTCGATATTGAAAAAAAGGGGGTGGTATTATATTTCGAGCATTTTCAGCAGCTTTGGCTTACAGAAAGTAAAACGAATTCAAAATTTCATTCAAATAAGCAAAATTTCCGAAATTGTCGACATCGAAAACAGACTCATTCATTCGATTTCGAAAACTTTTAATAGCAATCTTTTTTCAAAATTTTATATATAGACCTTTGACATCAACTTTCCTTGCCGGAGAGTACAACAAATAACAAACTTCATTCAAATATCTAAATTTTTTTTAAGTTTCGATATCGAAAATAGAGGTGTGGTGGCATTCGATTTAGTCAATTTACAATAGCAACCCTTTTTGCACGCCCCGTATCATTCGAGTTTTCTCATTTTCAAAAACCACTTTTCTTGACGGCAAGTAAATATTTAACTTGTACAAAAATTTCGATATCGAAAAAAGAGCTGTGGCATTATTATATTTCGACCATTTTCAGCAGCTTTGGCTTACAGAAAGTAAAACGAATACCAAATTGCATTCAAATAAGCAAAATTTCCGAAATTTTCGACATCGAAACAATGCGCATGATTCATTCGATTTCGAAAACTTTTAATAGCAATCTTTTTCGAAATTTTATATATAGACCTTTGACATCAACTTTCCTTGCCGGACAGTAAAACAAATAACAAACTTTATTCAAATATCGAAATTTTTTTTTAAGTTTCGATATCGAAAATAGGTACGTGGTGGCATTCGATTTAGTCCATTTTCAATAGCTACCCTTTTTACAGAAAAATAAAATGGATACCAAGTTTCATTAAAATATCAAAAGATTTTCGAAATTTTCAATTTCTAAAACAGGACCGATTTCGAAAATTTTCAAAGGCAACCTTTCTTGGAGAAAAAACGATAAATTCCTTTCAAGCATTAAAATTAAAAAAAAATCAATCTCAAAAATATCCGGCATTTTTCAGAAAAAAAGTAACATTCGAATATTTAATATTTTTCGAAATATTCAATGTCTAAATCAGGGGATGAAATCGAGTATACAATTTCATTTAGGTATATAATTTGTTTGCAAATTTTCGATATCGAAAAAAGGATGGTATAATTCGATTTGCACATTTTTAAAGCCATATTTCTTGCCCGAAAGTGAAATGAATACCAAATAACATTCAAATATCAAATTTTTTTAGAAATTTTCGATATCAAGCAATTGATATGATATGATATCTAGTAATTTTTTTTTCGAAATTTGCGATAACGAAAAATGAGGTGTGGTATAATTCGATTTCCCCAATTTTCAATAACAACCGTCCTTGCAGAAAAAGGGGATACCAATTTTTATTCAAATATCTATATTTTTTTTTAATTTTCGATTTCGAAAATAGGGTTATATTCGATAACGACTCGAACCTTTCATAAAACAAAGATTCAGCGCGGAGCGGAAAAGTTGAAATCGTCTCTCGACGCCTTTTGCAAAGAAACTACAAATTACCTGATATATCATCCTTGAAGACCTTCTCTGGATCTGTATCATCATCATCATCAGCGAATGGATCTTTAATACTGAATGGATCCTCGTAACGATAGTCTTTAAATGGATCATCTGAGAAATCTGTTGGTCCACTAATAACTCCTCGACTCCCTCGTCCATCACCTCCAATGCTCGTTTTGTTATTGCTGCTCTTGCTACCAAACAACGAGTTAACCGTCGTTGATGCTGACACCTGTTGCAGCGGCGGTGTTATGGAACGCGTTGTTGTTAATGGGGGAGGATCATTTGAATTGTTGGAAATATTTGCAATTGCCGTTAAAGTAGACGATTGGAGTAACGTTGATGGTGATGAATTTGGAAATACAAATGTCGAGGATGTTGAAGCAAATGCAAATGGAGTTGCGGTGGTGGCGGTGGTGGTGTTGATGGGTGTGTTGACCTCAGGTGATGGTGTTGTTGTGTTGCTGAGTGTGGTGATATTTGTGATGTCAAATGAGTTGTTGCTGTTGCTGTAGTTGCTATTATTCGTACTATTAAGCGATACGAGTGCAGAGGAAGATGATGTCGTTGTTGTTGTTGTTTGTTGTGTGTTGATGGGAAATGCGATAGGCGGTGGAATGCTCGAAACCTATTACCAAAAAATGATGAAATGGGAGAAACGAAAACCAAAGAAATAAAAATAAAAATTAAACAAATTATAAAGAGATAAAATGAAAATAATAAAAAAAATGCAGCAAATTAATAGAATTTAGCGTTAAGGCTGATTTACACGAGTACATCGATTTTCTAATCGATTTTCTGGTCGATTTTTATTCAGCGATCAAATACAAGGTGTGAATTGATCGTATTGCTATTTACATGGTGGAACGACAAAAAAAAATCGATCAAAAAATCGACTCGTGTAAATTAGCCTTTAGAGCGTTGTAAGACAAAGACCTTCAACCAAACATAAAAATTATAATCAATAGTTAATATTTGGTAATTGAATTATACAAATACAAATGCAACAAACCAAAAACCAAAAAACACAAAATTAAATATAGGAACTAGAAATAACGGGCATTAAAAAACGAAAGAGCTCCAATACCGCAACAGGCATATGGGTCATTCCATGTCAAAACGTCAAATGGCTGACAAAGACTTATCCGATTTGTATGAATTATAGTAGAAAGTTTCCTTTTATCATAAAACTATGTTTTGCAAAAAGAAAATAGTAAAAAAACCGAAAGTTATGGGAATTTAAATTTCAACTTTTTACGATTTTGAAATTTTTTCATGCGCCATCCAGCGGGCAACAGAGTTGTTGATTATATATGAAACATAACTACCATATAATATCTTATGTTGAGAGCCAATTCGTTACATAAAACCCTTCACAATTTTATATATGAGTCATTCCATGCCAAATCGACAATTTTTTACCTGACCTCCTCGATTTCGCTAAAAATTTGCTGTCTTTTTCTACCCCCCGAAAGACATTTGTCAGAATTTTTTCAAATTTTTCAAAGGTTTTTTTTAAATGCTGTAACTTTTTCAAAAATCGACCGTTTGGGACTTTTTTTTCGAAAAAAAAAATTTATTTATATATGTGGGCTTTTAAAATTTTTTTTATTTTTTTTATTTTTTTTTTTCGAACACTACATTTAAAAACAAAAATTTTTTTTTAAATTTCATAACTTTTTTTGATTTGAGGAAAAAAATTTTTAAAAAAATTTAAAAATTTCTTTCGGTGGGTAGAAAAAGATAGCAAATTTTTAGCGAAATCGAAGGGGGTCAGGTAAAAAATTTGTCGATTTGGCATGTAATGACCCATATATAGATTAGCCCCCCCATATTCATAAAAAATAAAATTGGTTTATAAAGCTTTTTAAAATGACATTTTCATAAAAATTTTGATTAATAAGAACTTAAACTTTTAAGAAATATTTAAGAAACAAAGGTTAAAAAAAAATTAAAACAATTTTCTAAAAATTTTAAACTTTTGTCTTTTAAATATACATATTTACAATTTATAATATATATAACAAATTTCTTTTTTTTATTCTAATTAGAAAAACTTTAAATTTTTCAAAATGCTAATTAAAGCTCGCCATTAAACTTCGCCGAGTAAAAAACAAATATTTTGAACTTTTTTTTCTCAAATATATTATTTTATATTCTTATATGTAAGTTTTTAATTTGTAGCTTTAGTAGTTTCCGAAATATTAAAAAAAATACACTTTAAAATAAAAAAGTGCAATTTTGAATTTTTGTAACTTTTTTTTTTCAACCATTTGACGATTTAATATGGACTGACCCAGGGTTGTTTTCAGCGAAATGTTGGTAAAAAATGTATATTACTACATAGTTATATATTATTACTTAATTGTACTTCCCATGGTTCCCGATCCGTGTTCGTATGTGGTGATTCGAAACCAGAATTCACCACATAACTATCTTCTTGGACGTTTCAGGCGTTGTAAAATTTCACCTGGAAATGCACAATGCCTGAAACATACAAGTAGCGAGCCTCATGATTTTCGAAACTCTTCCTAGCAGAAATGAATATGTGGGCCTATCAGCTATTCCGATGGAACGAGCGACTCGATAGAATCCACAGAACTTAGACGAGACGTTATGACGAAATAGCTAATAGACCCCTCGAATTAAAAATAAACGAGCATAAACTTTTACTTTAGTATAATATATTTTAAATTTTTTATTTGTTCGCTTGGGGAAATTATACCATCAAATGCATTTTTACACCATTGCTCTTATTTTAGTCGAAAATTTATTTATTCATTTCTTTTGTTTTTACCAATTTAATTGTTTATATTTTTATATTTAGTTTTATAATTAAATATTTTTTATTTGCATTGTCTAAGTTGTTTCATATGCGGCTATAGTTTTTTTTTTCAGTGTAACATACAATAAAATAGTATTTTATGAACGCCTTCAACTTTAAGTTATTTCTTGTTTGCACATTAAAGATATTTATCTGTATAGATGCATTAGAAACGATTAGGTGATTCGATGAATTTTTAGGTTATGTGTGTATTTGTAGGTTATGTGTAAGTTAGTAGCTTTAGAATATACATAGTTTTGTAGTATATACAAGGGTACTATAAAAACAATTGTTTTGCTAGAACTCTTTTAGCCTATGTCAAGACTAGAACCAAAAAAAAGAGCTTGTCTTGTTGTTGGGAAAACTGGAATATTTCTCTCGTGCTAAAGGTAGCTTCGAGAACTAGAAGTTAAACAATAATAGAGATAGGGCGCCACTCTGAGGCACGCATTGTTAGATCCGTATTGATCTTGATCTCTCATTCAGATCATATGCTATCCACCTTTTTCGGATTGAAGGGACTAACTTGGTCGACTTTCAATGTCCTATCGCATATAGGTCATTCCATATAAAATCGTCCAATGGTTAAAATCGACCCATAAAGGTTAGAAATTTAAAAAAAATGCATAACTTAAGCAAAATCAAAATTTCTCTTTATTATTATTTTCTTGTCTTTTTCGATATCTCGATATCTACTGCTCTGGCACTTTCAAAAATATTTTAAATGCTTCCCAAAATATCCTGAAGATATATCCCTTAATTTTGAATTCGATTTAGTTCGACTAAAAGTTGAAAAAAACTAAAAAATTTAGTTTAGTTTTTACGACTTAAAAAAAAATAAAATTTTTTAATATTATAAGTTCAGAAATCTTAACCGATTAACACCGGCTAACATCGTTTAATTTTTCGAAAATGAAGCCAAAGCCGTAACGGTTTAAAATCGTTCCATTTTTTGCAACTGAAACCGAAGCCGTAACTGAATAAGACTTATACATTTATCGAAACTAATAAATGTATTCGGTTAAAACCGTTTATTTTTCTAAACCTAATCTTAACTGATTAGAATCGTTTCAATCGAGCCACAACTAAATAAAACCGATTAGTTTTTCGAAACTAAAAATGTATCCGATTATAACCGTTTAATTTTTCGAAATAAAAACTAAAAACCAATTAAAACTAAAACCATAACTCCAACCGATCAAAACCGATTAGTTTTTCAAAATCTAACCCTAAACGATTAAACCCGTTTCATTTTTTTTAAACTAAAACCGAAACTGTAACCGATTAAGCTCTTCACAATATTTTTGTCGTTAATAACACCAACAAGAACAACAAGCCCTCTTATAGGCCCTATACACGATGCCTCTGAGTCAAGAGTCAGTTTAGGTGTATTAGTGAAAATGTGTTTGTAGTAGTTACACCGACATGACTCTAGCATGACTCAAGAAAATCAAAATGAATTTGATATTTTGTAGAATGACGGCCAGTTAACACGTACACTGATGACTCGCGAGTCAGACGCACTGTGTATAGACCCTATTAGAAACTGAAAACAAAACCTCGAAGCAAAAAAAAAATATTTTTATTTTTAATTTGAATAACTTTTGAAAACTAGATTTTCCTTTGGCAGAACTTCGCTTGATGATAAAAAAAAAGCATTCAAATCAGAAGTTGTCGATACCAACTATTTGACGATTTGACATGGAATGACCGATATTATATCTTGATACCATAGATGAAAAAAAAAAATATTGTATCGTCTAACATAATCCTAACATTGATTGTATGTATGTAAATAAATAAGTTATGAGTATTGTACGATAATATTTATGTAGAGTGTAAACTTTTTTAATAGTAATTAAGTATAGTTAAACATTTTAGCTAAATTATTTATTTAGAAAGCTCTCTGTCCCATGGAATGCTTTGTTTTTGTTTATAGTATATATAAATTTAACAACGAATTCAAGAAATCATTATTATGTGATGCAAACCGCTATAAATACATACTATATATACATAAATATCTGTATATATAATTAATTATATGAACCTTTCAACAACTATACGTTTTTTTAGTTTATATGTTAAATTTTGCATTAAAGAAAATAAATAAATACATTTACAACACACAAAACGAAAGCTTTTTTTCGTTTTCACTTTGAATAGCAATAGAGATTTGGTTAGGTACGAGAACGAGTTAGAGTTAGAGCATTGTATGTATGTATGTATGTATGCCAATTTACTAGTGGAATATATGCTATATGATAATACTGAATACTATTTTTTTATTTTTTTTTTATTTCGATAATACAAATTGTGTAGTGTAGTTGGAATTCACGCGGGTTTTCTTTGAATTATTATAATTTGTATTTATGTAAATTAACTAAGAGAGTATTAACCAGATTTTTTTTATAACTAATGTTTCATAGATACTTAATTGGTTTAATGCGTATGTGTAATGGTATGTAATGTTTATTGATTTTTTTTTTTTGTAATTTTTTTTTTTTGTAGTTTTTTTTTTTTGCTTGATTATGTAAGAAAAACACTTAAAGTTAAATAACTTTTACTTAATAATTAGAATACGTGAGATTGAGATTGATATTTATGATGTTCACTGAAAATAGAGATTTCAGAAAAATGGAAGCGCAGTGTTAGACTCCTCATTTGTAAATTGTAACACAATGGTGGAAAACCAAAAAAAAAAACTCATTTTTTAACTAGCAACATTAACAACGTGGCAAAACGAAGAAAAGAAGCTTTTCAAGCAAAATAAAATAATTAAAAAAGTGCACTTGACGTTAACTTAGGGGCGGAAATTTTCTTAATAATTTGCGTAAAAAAAACATTATATTTACAATCTACGCACAGCGCTGCAACTTTTCGCCAGCACTTGCTTATTTGGTGAGTGTATTCCATACATATTCAGGCTGCATTACAATTTGATTTCAATCAAGGACTGTACCGAAACCCTAACCGCTTAAAACCGTTTAATTTTTCGAAACTAAACGGCAGCTAATTGAATCCGAAACCAATTATCCTGATTATTTTTTTCGAAATCTCATAATCGGTTGAGACGGTTTAATTTTCTAAACTAAAACCGACTCATTTTTTGTAACTGTATCCGATTAAGTCTGATTGTTTTTTCTAAATCTCAACCGATTAAAACCTTTTAATTTTACGAAACTAAAACCGGAACCGATTCATTTTTCGAAACCGTAACCGATTATGACCAAATTTTTCGAAATCGAAACAGATTTAAACCGTTTTTGTTTCGAAAATGAAACCGAATTCGTAACCAATTAAAATCGTTAATTTTTCGAAGCCTCAACCGATTAAAAAATCTATTCACTCGAAGCCGAAGTCGTAGCAACTAAAGAAACTTATACCGAAACCGCAACCGCTTAAAACCGATTCATTTTTCGAAGCTGATGTCGCAACGGATTCAATTTTCGAAACAGTAATAGATTGAAACAGTTTGTTTATTTTTAATCATAAACCGAAGAAACAACTGATTAAAACCTATTCATTTTTCGAAACTGAGGCCGAGTAAAACCGATGAAATTTTCAGAATCGTAACCGTTTGAAATCGTTTCATTTTTCAAAACCGAAACCGAAACCGTAACTAATTAAACCCGTTTAATTCTTGGAAAATCAGCAGCCGATTAAAAAACTGATTCATTTTTCGAAACCAAAACCGTAAATGATCAAAACCCATTAATTTTTCAAAATTGTAACCGAAAACGCAGCCAAACCACATATTCGAAAACGCCTTTTCTAGAGAAACGATTGAAAAGCTCTATATCTCCAAAATATTTCTCAAAAACGACCTATCCTATGATTTCTTGTAAAAATGCTTAGTCTCAAAGTAAATTTAGTACATTTTTACTGTTTCCAAGAAATTTTGTATTGTTTTTTTTTTTTAATTTGATGAATTTGCTTTTCGTTCTACTGAAAAAATTTTCCGGGGAAAGCTTTTATCGCACTGTCGACGTTATTTGATTTTTAGGTCTAGTTCTGTCAAAGTAGATCCCAGGTTGATGCCTTATAATGTGCTGGCTTCAATCAAAACGAAACGTTCATATTTCTTTCGTTTTCCTTTAACGATTTTGATCGAAACAATAGCATCAAATTTTATTGGTTAGTCAAGTGTGTTATTAAACAAGATGTAATTAAAAATAAATTAATTAACAACTACTTTAAAGAAATAAATATATATAATATATTATTCAAAAATCTAAAATATATATAATTTGTTAGCATATAAAAAATGATTTTGAAAAATGTTAAAAGCTAGCAAAAAACCAAAGGGGTGTTTTCAAGTGAAGGTGTGGTATGCATGCACTACCAACGATCCCAACGTACTGTAAAATTTTTACCAACCTTATTGTCGAAATCTGCGAAATCAGCAAAACCACTTCCTCCGCTAGGTGCACCGAAAGCATCTGTTGATGGTTGTGTGGGCCGTGCGGGTGCCTGTAAATAGAATTGTGATATTAATAAAGAGGTATTCCATATATTCATGCAATAAGGTCTAATGGGTAGGTATAGAAAAAGATAAAGTATATTTGTTTTAAACTAAATTTGAACGTTTAAATTTTGTTTGTCTCAGCATTAGCATTTTTTATCCAATCGTCTAACTATTACAAAGCTCACCTGTAACGGACGTGGTGGTGCTGGTCGTGGTGGGGGTACCTTCGATTTCTTAGGTGGCAATGCTGGGCTTGGGGATTCAGGCCTTGCTGGTGGTCCTGATTTTTGAGCATTTGGGCTCAGTACTTGACCTTGGCCGGTTGGTGCATGCAAGGCGGCAAATGGATCGCTACCAAAATCGTCTTTACCAGGCTGCAAATGCGACAAACAATCATTAACCCTGATTCTATAAATATATTTTTTTTTTTAATAAATAGTACCTCAGGCGTAACAGCTCTACTAGTTTTATTTGCACCAAATGCATCACTACCAAATGGATCCTTTGGTGGTTGATTGAAAGCACTAGTGCCGCTACTAGCAAATGCATCAAAACCACTTTCACCAAATCCAGCGGCAGGATTAAAACTATCATCAAATCCACCGCGTGCTGTAGAGACACCGCTATATTTTGCAGCTGATGTGAATGGATCACTAGCAAAACCATTGCTACCAGCAAAACCATTTGTGTTTGAAATGTTTGTTGCTGCTTTAGTTGTTGTTGTCTCGTCGAATGGATCATCTAATTTTGGTTCTTCGATTTTCTTTTCCAACGTTTGACGTGCTTCACTAAAATCTGGTTCGATTTTTAATTGATATTCGGATACTAATTCGACATCTTGACTTGAAATGGCTGCACGGCACATTAGTAATGCATCTGTCATTTGACGTTGAGTTTCCATTAATTGTGTGACCATAGAACGTACCTGTGGGGAGTCGAGTGAAAGAATTGTAGTGTGTTAGATAGTGTGTTGGGTAACAGTGGCGGGTTTGAGTTACATACTGAACTTATTTGTAATTGTGTATTTTGTAAATGTTGTGTTAGCATATTTAATTCTCTATTATTCTCATCATATTCCTTTTGTAATGCAGCTTCTTCATCTTTGAGTTTTTGTAGCTCAGAACGTTTTGTATTGAGTTCGCCTTCTTGCTCATTAATAGTGTCCTCCTGTTTCTGGCATTGTTCGCGTATTTTATTTACCTGAAAGCAAGTAAAAAACAGTTTAGCATATTACTTAGATTTGTATAAAATTGTTAAACATTAATGTATACATAAAAGTAAGTGTTGAAACACACAAATTTGACTGCAAGGACTCTTTACAATTCGTATATAAGGATCGCAATGATACGAGAAGCATGGGATCTTTAAAAAATATATAATAAAATAAGATAAAATATAATGAAAGGAATAAGATAAAATAAAGTGAGTAAATAAGGTTTTATTACACAAAACTAAAAAAAAAAAATATTTAAAAAAAATAATAGAAAAAAAAAACAAATTGAGTTACATTAAATTTAATTTAAATTTAATTTAATTTTGTTGTTTTAAATTAAAATTCAATTCAATAAAACAATTTAAATTAAATTATTTTAAATTGAATTACTTGTATCTGAAATAAATCAAATTAAATTAAACTAAATTAAATTATATTAAAATAAATTAAATTAAACCAAATGATGAAATTCGAACCAAGCATTTAGGGACACACTTTGTATAATGAAAGAAACGCGTTCATCACAATCGAACATCAAATAAACATACTAAACAGAACAAAACAAAACATTAACAGGACAAGTAACAACAAATCATTACATAAATCAAACAATAAAGAAAACAAACCTGATTTCTCAACTGAGTTAAATCTAAATTCAAATTTGCTATTATCGTCTCATATTCAAGGCTCTAATTAGTATAATTTTGATCACATTTGGGTGAGCAGGGGATGATAATATTTTTTTGTTGATAAGTTTTGGTAGTAAAAAGTAGTTGGATGGTGCAAGGATATGGAGACCAATAATAGTGAAGTGCGTCGAAGTTTGGTAATATAAAATGTGAGTGTGCCCACAAATAAAAGAAATAAAATGTATAAATAAATCAAAATAAGTTTGAAATCAACAAGTAATAGAACATCTGATAATACAAAATCTAATATAACATACTTGTGCTTTCAAATCATCCAAACGTTTCTGTGCTTCACCACGCTGATTTTCCAGTTGTTTTAGTGTAGCTGATAGTGTATCTAATTCACTCTGCAAAGATTTCAAAAAAAAATAAATACAATTATCGCATTAAACTTATTGTGACTAGCTGCTAACCTGTAGACTACGAACTTCTCCAGCTTTAATACGTATATCCGCTTCTTTCTGTGCAATTTCCGTTTCCAAAGCGCGTCGCTCTTTAGCAAGTTCTTCGATTTCTTTGGAAATCATTTCAAGTTCAGGATTTGAATAAGTGGGCTTGGGTTCCTGAAATATATTTTGTATTAATAAAGTTAAATATATACTTCAATTTATAAAAGGCTCGGAGTAAAACGGACATATTTTTCATGCAATTGAAAGAGACTGATTTGATTAAAAAATTGTTGAGTAAAAAGTAGACAAATGGTTTTTTCATTTAAAGGCAACATTATTTCTGCTTTTTACTAAACAGTTTTTTTTTTACCAGTCTTTATACAACATTTTATAAGTTTCTCTTTTACTTGCATAAAATATTTAAAGCAATTTACTTGTGCTTGCAAATCCACGCCAGATACAGTGCTACGCATTGATGGCGGTACCATATTTGCTGTTAATACTTGTGGTGGTTCGATGCCTTTTTGTTTGCGCTCCACCATCCACATGGCTAAAGCGAATTGCTCCAATGTCAATTTTCCCGATTGATTTGTGTCACAAAGTGCCCTAAAAAATACGACTTATTTAGTTACAAATATACAACATTTCCAAATCTCATACTCACCAAATATGCGCTAAACAATTTTGTGACACACCTGATTGTAAGAAGACATTCTTCACTTCAAGCCCAGACACCAAACCATCTTTGTCACGATCTGATTCACGGAATGTTATTTCGAAGCGTTTTAGTTCAGCAGCACTAACAACCCAATCAGCTGCAGCTGTTACAGACGGTGGGGCGCCAATAGGTATTAACGGATCTGTTGATATAAGTGGTTGTGTTTGTACAACACTAGCACCGACTGGTGGAACACGTGTCATTGGTGGTGGTAATGCAACAGGCAGCGGTGGTATAGCTGGTGGTGGTGCTATATCTTTAGGAAAGTTGGCTACAAAACCACCATCGCCCAAACCTTCGCCGCTTGGTGCACGCGGCATTGCTGCGCCCACTGGAGGTGCTGGTTTAGGCGGTGCTCCGGCACCTGGTTTACGCAACTCTGGTGGTAGCACATCGGGTACGGTACGTTTTTCCAATGTCTGATAGACTAGATGCATGGCTACGATGAATTCATGCTTATCTAAATTGCCGTCTTTATCTTGATCAGCTAAGTCCCAGATTTTGCCCAATATATCCATTGGCAATTTCGAGTCCATTAAGACACCTTTAACTTTATTTCCAGCTAACATTCCATTTTGAGGTTTCAACGTCTCAAATAGTTGTTCATACTTCAAACGATCAATGACACTTATTGACCAATCAGCGTTTACTACACCACCACCAGCAACTGGAGCGGTTTGTATGCGAGGCGGAATAATTTTTGGAATTTCACCCTGAGTAAAAAAATCAATATGTAGATGTGTAGCTAAACCTTTAATCTAAATAACGATTTTGTGATTATACATAATTTTTTTTAAAGAAATAAATTAATTGCCTATGGAATAAAATTTTTTTAAACTTAATCAAACAGGTATATTATCTTTATTACACAAGGAAGAAGCAAAACAACGTGCGGTGATATGACTTGGTAGTCTCATCATTATATCAACTGTTCTGGGTTGATATTCTAGAAAGAACTGGAATGTATTTTGTAATATGCTTGGTGTGGGTTAACAGTGAATCGCGCTAGTTGGTTGGCACATCCATTCGGTGAAGAGGCGGACGGACCAAAATGTTTCCGGCACAGTCCGGTGAATAGAACCTTGTGTTACTATCCCAACTATCGTGGAATGATTTTAATGACTCCATAACCGGTGTTGTTGTTGTTGTTGTTGTTAACAACAAAACACTCCCCGAAGGTTTTGGGGAGTGATGCCGAAGTTGACAGTCCTTGGCCGGATATGACCCCGGTACGCTGCGGTACTCCCTTGCGGTACTGCCCGACTGTCGTGGTAGCGATTTGGTATGACCAGTGGAACCTTCTAGGTCATGGCAACCCTCCATCCATGAGGAAGGAGAAGATGGGTAATGAGAGGTGAGAGGCATCATATCCGTAGATCAACCATCGAGTAGCACGTCAATTACCTATGTGCATATTAGTCGCCTCTTACGACCGGTATGCCTACCTCGGGCATATTCTAAACCCCTAACCCGCAGGGGGTGTGGATACCTCGGGTATATTTAAAAACCCCTTAGCCTAAGCAGTAGATTTCTAGGCATAGAATATTAAGTTTTACAATTTGAGAAAATGCATCTGAATGCTTACATATTTAGAAACAAAACTCATAGCAAGGACAACACCAACCAAACTAAATAAGTATTCTATATTAGCAACACCACAACAAGCATTACTCATATGCGCGATTGTGTAATCTACTTCCTTAAATGTACATACATACTAAGTGCTTAGTTAAAAGTATATATATACCTAGCTTTGTATATGCTTACAATACTTACCACCTTTGGAGGATTCACTGTTTCCGTATAAATATTGCTCATATTTATGACTTGACCAGCCTGAGCCAACGACACCAATTTCAATGCAACAAAGAAACCTGGTTTATCTAGGAACCCCTTGCCATTGGGATCGGACAAATCCCAAACTCGACTCAACACTACATCACTTAGACCAGATTTCTTCAAAAATTTTGCAGCCGTCATCGCCTCAATAGCACCAGAACCTTTAGGGTCAATCTGCCCAATTAAGGAATATGCGGCACGCAAAAAGAAAAACAACAACAATTACTTAATTTCTATTAGCAAGTAAAAATCAATAGGCGTATCCGCTGCTGCACAACGTGTGTATGATTGAAACGCAGAAGCAGCAGAACACCCGTTTTCTTATCCACCCCTGCTGCCCGGAGCAACATACCTGTTTGTAATAGGCTTCAAAGATTGGTGCGTGCTTGCCGCACAATTTCGCAAAGTCCAAACTCATTTTTATATCCAATTGGAGACGCTTCCAACACTCTTGAACACAATTTTAATGGCAATTCTAATCAGGATTATGAAGTGGCGTTAAATTTTCTGCTCATTCAATAAGAAAACTTTTTCACAAATTTCTTATCACAAAATCGATAAACAGAAAAATTCTGACAGTTGTAAATCGATTTTACCACTACGTACATAACGCACATATGCGCTTACGTAGTTATCTTTGCAGAGTTGTTTTACGGCACCTAATTGGGACACAAATACAACAAAAATAGACTTTTGAAGTATAAATTAAGAATTATACGTGTTAATATGGATTATCATTGGTTTAAACAATTTACTTGCTTTTTGCACCACTTTGGACTAGTATTAACAAAATAAAACAAATTCTACAAATTGACGGGGCAGGATGCAACCCTGGCCAACACACACACACCTATTTTATCCCGCTAGCTCATCGAATGCAACTTTTTCGTTTATTTTTCTTCACGGAATTTACTGTTTTTAATCAGAATTGTCGAATTTCCGTCACTTTTATTTGACTTACCACTATTTTTGGTAAATTTTTTACGAGTTTTCACTAAAAAAGTGCAGCAACGCACTCGAAAAAGTACTTTTACGATAATTAGCGAACTGTCAATACAGAAAAATGCATAGAATGGGAGTGTAGTAGTTCATGAATTAATTAATTCATTGAACTAGGTCATGGTAGTGATCGCGAGAACTAGTTCAAAATTCCAAATGAACTATTTGAACGAAAATTTTCGTCAAATTTATAGGCCCGTAGTCATAGTCTAAATAAAAACAAAAGTGCTGTCATAAATGCTTTAACTAACTTATACCAATATTCGGTAATTCTGTCTCATATCAAGTCACTAAATTTGAGATATTTCATTAGATAAAATTTTTGTTACTTGAGATGATTCCGGTATTCTATAAGAGAAAGTCACAAGAAATCTACCACAGTCTCTCTCTCGCTCATGTTAAGGTGTGGTGAATACAAAAATTGCATACATTTTAAGTAACGCATTTGACACCCGCCTATAGATGTCAATGTAGCCGAGGCGTTAAGCGTCCGGATTATGACGCGGGAGGTCGCAGGTTCAAGTGCCGATCCGCGAACAGTAAATTTTTATTTTTTTATTTAATTTTTGCAAATTTAATTGACTTTTTTAAACATATAAATACTCCTAAATCGTAAATTCACTCTTTTTTTTATTTTTCCAGTTTTTTACCCAATATTCTTTAATTAATTGCGTTTGTCACCGGCTTGTAGCCAGGTCTCAAATTAGTGATTTTTTTTTTGAGACTAGAGAAATGAGATACCTTACTGAATACCAAATTGTATCAAATTTGAAATAGACCACGAAATGTCTCTATTAAGGATCAGTTACATAAAGCTTTATTTTGACTTAACCTCGAACTTTGACTTTGACAGAAAAGTTCAGAATACGTATTTAAACGAAGCATGCAAATAAAAGTCCTCAAAGTTGAAGCAAGGTTAAAATTTGGCAAACTCTCAAATTTTGCTTGTTTTGACAATCAGATGTTGATGACTTTGCTTTAATTAGAGAATAAAAAGTTGGAGGAAATAATAATTAATTCACTTTTTCTCTATTAAATTAATAAATTAACCAAAACACTCTGAATGCAAACAAATAAATAAATAACGAAAACAAATGTATAAAAGAGAAGCGTCAAAGCGTTCATTGTAGCATGGCTCTGAAGTTCAACGCAAAGTTTTGAGGAAGCAAATGTCAGGCGAGGTTAACAAAGCTTTATGTATTTGACCCTTTAGTTGTGTTGATGTTGTTGTTAACAGCAAAACACTCCCCGGAGGTTTTGGGGAGTGATGCCGAAGTTGACAGTCCTTGGCCGGATATGACCCCGGTACGCTGCGGTACTCCCTTGCGGTACTGCCTGACTGTCGTGGTAGCGATTTGGTATGACCAGTGGAATCTTCTAGGTCATGTCATCCCTCCATCCGTGAGGAAGGAGAAGATGGGTAATGAGAGGTGAGAGGCTCATATCCGTAGATCAACCATCGAGTAGCACGTCAATTACCCATGTGCATATTAGTCGCCTCTTACGACCGGTATACCTACCTCGGGCATATTCTAAACCCCACCATTAAACTCGTGTTTAACTTTAACTATGACTACGGGCCATAGAATTTATTGAGAATGAGAAAATACCGAGAAACCAAAACTAAAGTAAAGTCCCTGCAAACCAGGGCTAGCCATGGTGAAAACAAAATTAGTGCTGTGCAATATCAAAAATGACTGTGGATAAAAGGCTAATTTACACAAAATGTTTTCTTGATTTTGTTTTTCATGCTAGCGAAGCGAAATTGGTAATTGTCTAGTTTAGCTCTGTAGCATGATCTACATTTTTTGCCGACAAACATCTCCGTAAGCATGACGAGATTCGGCATCATATTACCTTGCCGATTGATCTGCGGAATCATAATCGGGCTCTAACCGACATCCACACCGAGTCGGTAGACACTTTTGTCAGATCTCTACCTGTGAATCCCGTTCTAAACAGTCCTCCACCGGATATTGCTGAAGAAAAACACACCTTACCAAGGGAGGCAAGAGTCACCATGACACAGCTTAGGTCTGGATACAGTGTGAGGTTAAACTCCTGCTTATCCAAAATTAATGATACAATTTCAAACACATGTCCTGCATGTGGTAGAACCCCACATCATACTCTACATCGCTTCAATTGATCAATTGAACCTACTCTTCTAACCCCTCTGGACCAACCCTGTTGAAACTGCACGTTTCCTTGGACTCCCGTTAGAAGAGCTTGATGAAGATCTTCGGAATGATGATACACTCTAGGCAGGGTAATGCATTGTTAAAAAACAACAGCAACATCTACATTTTCGTGGACTTATCGAACAAACCTAACTAAAAATCGATTTTGCTCATTACTAGGTGTTCCGTTATCGGATCCGTTTTTTTTCTCTCAGTGTTTATAACACTAGTAACACATTTGCATCTGGCAGTACTGTGAAAAAGTTTGTTTATGCGGCTTTTAATTTTCTTGCAAATTTATTCATGCACAATTAAAAGAAAAATTTGCAATTATTAAGTAATATAAAAATGGCTGAAAATATTGAAGTGATTTCAAATGATGCGAACAACGCGGAGAATGCAACCACAAATAATTTGCAGGACTTTGTTGAAAGAGAAAAAAGTAGCGCAGAGTTGACACATGTAACGGAGGATGTAGGGCCATCCGAAAATGTGGATCAGCAATTGGCTGATATCGATGCACCGCATGAAAACATAAGTGTTGGTAACCCAGTGGAAACAAAAGTAGACATGGATGCAACCAAAGTAGCCATGGATGTAAATGCGGAAGATGCAAAACCAGCTGAGTCCTCTACGGAAAACGCTGTTGAAGAAATGGAAGTGGGTACAAGCGAAATTGTTAAAGAGCTTGCCGATGCAACTGAGACGCTGGAAGATGCTACTAAAGTAACAGAGTCTGTTGAAGTAGACACAGAGTGTAGTGAGTTTGGTTTGGACACAAAGGAAGATGATGTGGGAACCACAGCAAAAACAATATCCAGCGAGTCCGCAAAGGACACTGAAATAGTATTAGATAACTCCAAAAACACTGAAATAGTATTAGAAAAAGCGTTGGATCAGGAAACGCCACAACCAGAAAAAACAATTGAAGTAGATGCTGTTTTAACTAAAGATGATGACATGGATGATGGAAAATGTGAAGAAGTAGTTGAGGGGAACGATGATAGTCAAGAATCCATACCACTTATAATAGATGAGAAACCAGCCACACCTGAACAGTCGCCTGCTGAAACACCTTCCAACTCCAATGTTGAAAGTGATGCAAATACTGAAAACATCACCAAGAGAGTAACTGCGGAGGATACCAAGCTGAATGAAACGTCTGCCACTATGCCAAAAGTAGTAGAGGGAAGTAAAGATGAAGCAATGGAAAAGGATGTAAAACCACCAGAGAAATCAGTTGAAAGTGAAACAGCTCAAAGCAACGTAATAGAAATAGACGATGATGTAGAAATTACTGAAACAAGAGACGCTTCATTCATACCAGTTATTGAAATAGATGATGATGAAGATGATGTACCAGCAGGTGTTGGTCACGAGCAAAAAGAGGAATCGAATGCAGGAAAGGAAAACGCAACAAATGTTAAAGAAATCACCGCTTCTAAAGAAGATAGTGCTAATGCTGGGCAAAAAATGAAAGCGTTGCAATCACAACCTAACAACGAGAAGGAAACTGAAGCTGTACAGCAAAAGACAATTGGATCAACCACACAAAATCAATCTGAAAAATTAAATAACGATGTAGAAATGATAGATATTTCGCACCAAGACTCCACGAATATTGAAGAGGTAAATGATTTACTAACAACAAGCATTGCAACACCTCAAACTAACTTAAAGAAAACCGATGCAACATCTAATGATGAAAGTGGTTTTGATGAAACTATTAATGAAGTATTCTATAATAAAGAATGTATCAATCATGATTGCCCACACAATCACAAGCAATTCTTTCAAGCGCCACCATTCGCACTAAGTCATTTTAAAGTGAAGAAACGTCACAGCAAACATCAATACATTTGCGCGGAGTGTTATGATAATGCACTCGAGATCTATGAGGTAGGAGTTTCTAAGTTACATAAAAAACAGAGAAAATAAATCAAATAAAAATAAAATAATAAGATATATATCTTATATATACTATAGTATAAATATAAAAAAATAAGCTTTAAAAAATGTATATAAATTTCTCTTCCAGGAATACTGCAGTTTATTAAAGGCGAAGCAACCTTTACTTTTAAAAAATATCACAGTGCAAGGCCCCGAGTTTGTTGAAATCACAGATAGCAGTGATGATGAAGATGAGGAGCCCACAGCATCGCAGCTACAATTAAGTAAGCCATTTGAACTTGAATAACCTTGTAAACCGCTGACACTGCTATATTTTTTCCATTTATTTTTCAGCAAAAGGATCATTTTCCAAAAAGGATTTAGACCTCATTGAAGCTGAGCTAGAGAACTCGATCAAAAACGTGCTAGCAAATTTGGAAATTCAAAATCAATTGACATGGTCGAAAACAATTTTGGCTACACGTGTGCGCCAAATGGAAGAAGAATCAAATTTGAATGATGAGCTACTGCGCGCCTTACAAAAGAAAGCTGATCATATGTATAGCTCACTTTATCAATGTCCCAAAATACGTTTGCGACAATTTCAGCCATTGGATTTGAATACAGGTTTACCCTATGTATTTCCTGAAGTAGCTGTAAGTGTTAGCTAAGATGTTTTTAATTAAATTTATATACGTTTAATATTTGTACACCTTTTCAGACTTGTCCACCTGTAGGTGAAATATCACGCCCACCTATCGAAATCAATCAAATATATTATGCTGTAAAGAATAAGGCAATTGCAAGTTGGGTCCCTTGTAAAGTAGTTGAATCGGTAGAGATTGGCGTGCTTGGCGGACACACAAAAGTGCCACATTATAAAGTGAAATTCTTAAAATTACAATATCAAATGGTCAAGACAGTATCAGCAAAGCATTTAGCATATTATGATCCGCCAAAAGTACGATTGCCAATAGGTATGGATGGATGATAGACTTGTCTGATAACAGGTTCAATTAATATATATATATTTTTGTTGTTCTCTTAGGTTCACGTGTGATTGCTTACTTTGATGCCACTTCATTATCGCGTGGTAAGGAGAAAATGTTAATTCAAAGCGCTTTCTATCCCGGCATTATTGCCGAACCATTGAAGCCTAACAATAAATATAGGTAATTGTTTTTATTATGTAGTACTTGTTGTTGATTGTAACGTTAACTTACACAATGTATTTTTTACTCAACTTTAGGTACTTAATTTTCTACGATGATGGTTACACTCAATACGTTTCGCATAAAGACGTGCGTTTGGTATGTAATGTTTCCGAACATGTTTGGGAGGACGTACATCCGGCATCGCGTGAATTCATACAAAAATATCTAACACAATATTCAATAAATCGTCCAATGGTACAAACACAAAAAGGTCAAAGTATGACCACGGAATCAAATGGCAAGTGGATTTATGCGCGTGTCATCGATATTGATTGTAGTTTAATACAAATGCAATTTGAGGGACCAAAAAGTCATACAGAATGGATATATCGTGGTTCACTGCGTCTGGGACCGGTATTTAAGGAATATCAGAAAACTTTACAAAAGGATACGTTACCTATGCCACGCCTAGCTAGGGTAAATCAAAAAAAAATTTATATATGAAAGGCCTAGGAGTAAAAGAAAGCGCATTTTGAATGCAAGTAAAAGGGAAACTTTAGCTATGTTTAATAAAAAGGGGTGAAAAAATCAATGATCATCATGCGTAAAAGGTGCCTTGGCCCTTACTATAAAAAATTAAGTCTGATCAAAAGCTTGCTTTTTATACATGAAGGTCAATTGTTCTATCTTAAACTGAACTTTACTTTAACCCTTTTTATATGCTTCCCTTTTAATTGCATGAAAAATGCGTTTATTTTTTACCCCTGCCTTTAAGTATATATTCTTCTAATTAGAGAAGGATTTTAAATTTATTGTTTCTCGTTCAGCGTACCGAACCATTTATACGTTATACAGCTGATGAAGAAGCGACTACAGTGCAACAACAGCAGCAAGCCAAAACTCAAGATCGCGAGCGCGCGTCTCCAAATGAAGCACGCGCAGTGGCTAAAAAGAGTGTTAGCCGCTTGTCGTCAGACTCTACTCCAACGGCAACACCAACCGCAGCAGCAGCAGCAACATCACAAACGCCAACAGTACGACATTTGAACAATTCAACTATTTACCTAGAAGATGAGAATAAACCGAAAGGAAAAGTAAGTGTGCTAATTATGTTATGAATACAAGATTCTAAAAGTACACTCAATTTCTTCTAGGTTGTTTACTATACCGCTAAACGTGATTTGCCACCACTCATCTATCGTCCGCACAAATGCTCGCCAACATGTCTTTTCAAAATACCACATAATTTGAGCGCCTATAGTCCATTATCAAAACCATTGCTTTCGGGTTGGGAACGTCCAATTATGCGTTTGAAGAGCAAGAAAATTGTCGCCTATCGTGGTCCATGTGGTAAAATAATGCGTAACATGGAGGAGGTGCGTCGCTATTTGCGTGCCACAAATAACGTTTTAAATGTGGATAATTTTGATTTTCATCATGAAACAAGTTGTTTGGCAGAATATGTTATTGAATCAGCTATTGTACAGAAACGGGATATATCTTTGGGGCAAGAGAAAATGGCTATACCATTAGTTAATTATTATGATAATACATTGCCTCCTGAATGTAAATATGCAGCACAACGTATACCCACTGATGGTGTTAATTTAAATTTAGATCAAGACTTTTTAGTTGGTTGCGATTGCGATGGCGATTGTTCGGTAAGGATGAAATGTTATACGGTCTATTTAACTATTGAACTCGTATTTTATTTTAGGATAAACAAAAATGCTCTTGTTGGCAATTAACTTATGCAGGCGCTAAATATGGCAATCCAAATACACCAGTCGAAGAAATTGGCTATCAATACAAACGGTTATATGAACACGTGCCGACTGGTATTTATGAGTGTAATTCAAGGTGGGTGTGCCAGATTTTTCAAGTCTAGCTTAGACTAATCTCAAATCAGTTTATAAAGAAAATTCAAACAAAGGTTACTAATCTAATATATCTGTTTTCTAGATGCAAATGTAAATCAAATTGTCTAAATCGCGTAGCACAACAGCCCTTGGCTATGAAATTGCAAGTATTCAAAACATCAAATCGTGGTTGGGGTCTACGTTGTATTAACGATGTACCAAGAGGAAGCTTTGTTTGTATATATGCTGGTCATTTACTAACTGAAGCCAAAGCAAATGAAGTAAGCTTGAAATTCTACAAAATAAATATATTCACAAATGTATCTATATTTTTTTTTAGGGTGGTCTAGATGCTGGCGATGAATATTTTGCAGAGTTAGATTACATAGAAGTTGCTGAACAAATTAAAGAGGGTTACGAATCTGACGTAGAAGCGCCAGAGGTTGAGGAAGAGGAGGTATGTATTGTAACAATGTATAACAGCAGCGACATGCCAAATTTTTATTACTATACCAATGCATTTAGGAATCTTATGCACCCGAAGCTGAAGATGATGATGACTTTACGCCTAGTAAATCGGTTATAACACGTTCAAAGAAAAAACTTACACGTAGTACTTCGGGTCATGGAGGTGACGAAGATTCGCAGGAGCGTCAAGTAATCAATTTCAATCCGAATGCAGATATGAAAGAGGACTCTGGGCGTGATTCGTAAGTGAAATTTAATATTTAAAATTTTAATTGATACGATATTAGTATAGACCTGCTTAGTTGGAAGATCCACTTATAAAAAGTTACGTGACGTACCAGACAGGGTTGTACGAATGTTGACAGTCCTTTGCCGGATATGAAGCCGGTACGTTCGGTGAATAGCACCTTGTGGTACTAGCCCGGCTGTCTTGGGAACGATTTCGTTGACCCCGTAGTCGGGATCGAAGTGGATTTTAGTCGCTTCTTAGGACCAGCATGCCTACTTTGGCCATATTCTAAACCCCCTAAACACGCAGCATTTATTAACTAATCACCCAGCATTCATTAACTAAAATGTGATTGATAAATTTAAATTTTTTTCTCGCCCTTTCTACTAGATCTATACGTACGCTATTTGGCAAGGATGAAGCTTGTTATGTTATGGATGCCAAAACAATTGGAAATCTTGGACGTTACTTTAACGTAATTACACCTTTCATAAAAGTAACGAATGTATTGGCTGTATTTTCCCTTTGTTTTATTTACAGCATTCTTGTTCGCCAAATCTTTTCGTACAAAATGTATTCGTCGATACGCATGATTTGCGTTTCCCTTGGGTAGCATTCTTTTCATCCACAAATATACGTGCTGGTACAGAATTAACATGGAATTATAATTATGAAGTGGGTGTTGTGCCCGGCAAAGTTTTATACTGTCAATGTGGTGCACCAAATTGTCGCTTGAGACTTCTTTAAGGGAAACAACGTTTAATAATTTAATGTAATATGCAGCTTCTTTATGTGTAAAACAAAAAATGAAGAAATAAATAAACATTTATAGATGTAATAACTTTGCGCGCTTTTCAACATATCATTCATTTTCTTCAGCATCTTGTAAACGTTGTAGATGTAATTTTAATGCTTTATCCGGTTGTAAATTCGCCACATTAACAAATTGCTTATTACCGCAACCAGCAACAGGACAGCTAAAAATTAAAATGTTTACTTTTTAATCTTGATTAAATACTAATTGAAAAATGTAATACAACATACCGTAAACGCGGATTGATTTGTATCGCATCTCTTATACTACTATTCTCGTAAACATGACCGCATAACGAATTCTTAACTGGATCCACCATACGCTTCTTTGTTAGTGGATCATACAAATTGACTTGCATATCCATTTCAATGCCATCAGCTGATCTTCGGCTATTTGATCCACCACTCGTACCGCTTTCACCTGCATCTGCGATTTCTTTTAAACGATCGCTAAAGGCTTTGTATTCGCGTGTCATTTTGGGTTGACATTTTTTAGAATGGCCCTTGGCCAACTCGCGCTGAAACATGGCATCAAAATCTGCAACAGTACGTTCTTCCATGGCGACTTGTAACGCGTTCTCATTGCGTAAACCATCGTCACGTATTCGACATATGCTTTCCATCAACTTGAGATATTGATCCATGTCTTTGTCCTCTGTAGTTGATTTAATTTGGTTAATTTGACAACATGCAAATTGCAATAAATACTCACCATTATCGCCATATGCAACAGCCAATTCATAAGTTTCCAATAAACTGCGTTGTGCGTTTTCAAGCTCGGCCCGCAATAAGTCGCTCATATTAGTTTCTTTATTATTTACTTTGTGATAAATTTGTTAGAAATGGATGTTCTAAATTTTGCAACAATTGGAAAGCGCCAATATAACGAAATTTAAAACTTTTTATCCTAGTGATGACAAATTGTCGATGATAATATAAGTTCTAGAGTTGGTAAGTGAATATCGCTACTATCGATAGGAATGATGACAAAAGTTATCGACGTTATAGCCGACATTTTTTAAAGTCAAATACTTGGGCATGCAATCTGTGCCGCCTTATCTAGCCGTACCACAATCATAAGACCACCATGCCAACCAGCGCTAGCCAAGGTGAACAAAAATCCCAAAAATAACTGTGGGGGAAAAGTAGGCATCGAATTACCAACACATAATTCGATAAACTCGATCATTTCCAGCTCTAACTAGCAGCTTCAACATGAATAGAAAAGACTCCTCACTGAAGAAAATTATCCACCTTTCTACCCAGATTTTTGGGAAACGCGATCTGTTAATTTTCCAGGAAATTATCCGAAGATGGTTGGCAGGGCAATTAACACTATCACAGCCAAAAAAAATTCCGTTAACGCATCTGAAAATGGGGAAAAAAAGAAAGTGTGTGCGGTGCACACCCAGGGGAAGTTTACTTCTTTAATTTAGCATTCGCCATCTATAACGAGCCCCGTTGTTATCTTTCGGCATATCGGTCCCTAAACGTAACCAACAAAATTATGAAAATTCATTTGTTTACAGATATCGGTAATTCTATTTCTCACAAAATATCACAATCATAATAAATTCCGGTATTAGTTTCCTTTAGGGGACAACTCCTAATAAATTAGCTAAAAATATGGGAGATACCTCAAAAGACGCGTTTTGGCCTCAGGATCACGAATCGGGAAGCGCTTTTTTAATTTTTTTTTTTTGTGAAAAGTTATGGTCAAAAAACCGAAAAATGACCCGGGTCCGATACCAAAATTGGGGCGGAATCCATGGTATTTATGTGCGAAACACCTTTTTGAGTTGGCGGCCTTCGGCCGCGCTTATAAAAAATAACCCTGGGCTACGCCATCCCAAGTCCGGACGTGTGACATAACCGTGGCTACCGCCACGGCGCGATATTTTTTGCACGTTTTTAGGGACAGTCTAATAATATTACAACAACCACATGAAAACTTGAAACTTTGATTGCAAATATCTCTGCAGAGAAGCAAAATATTAAAAAAGCGCTTCCGGATTCGTGATCCTGAGGCCAAAACGCGTCTTTTGAGGTATCTCCCATATTTTTAGCTAATTTATTAGGAGTTGTCCCCTAAAGGAAACTAATACCTAAATTCCATCTCAAAGACAAATCACATGCAATTATGATGTAAGTGACGTTTCGAATTAAATATTAAAAAAAAATATATATTTAAGATTAAAAAAAATTATATGAAAAAAAAAAACAAATTAGAAAAAGTAGCCAGACTCGACCTTTGCGTGCTCATTCGCACGCTTACCACATGTACCATATCGACGTTTTCATTTTAAGTCGAAAAAACATGCTGATTTTTGAGGCTAGAAAACGGCTAGTCTGAGAAAATTTTGGTCAATGCAAATTTCGTAGGGAATTCGATTTCCTTCAAAAAATGTTCGGGTAAATGGTGTTTTACAACAATGGTTTGTCGTTTTTATACCAAATATGAAGTAAAGCCTATATAATCTAAACAAGCGATGATAGACCTGTAGACTTTGATTTAAAAATCTGAAAAAAATACAGTAATTTTTTTTTTTTCATCTTTCTTAAAAAGAAAATCAATATAAATTTTGAAAAAAAAAAGGTAATTTTTTATTTTTGGCCCAGTCAAATATACATGCATGCAAAGCAACAACAACATTCATATGATTCTTGTTTTATCTTTTCCCCGTTTTCATGCTCCATTTAGGGCCACTTGCATAAAAGCCGATTAAGGCTAATCGGTGATTAACTTGACAGCTAACCATACAAAATACGTCAATTAAATTCCGGTTAGTCGTTATCAGCTTTTATCAGCTTTTATGCAAGCGGCCCTTAGAGTACTTTTCCCAATTCTGGCTCAGCATGAACAGGCTATAAAACCAACTCATTCTATCATGCTTTTTTGTGTTTTTTACACGTTTTCTGATACGATTTTTGATGTTTCTGAAATCATTATCTGATGTTTTTGGGATCACAGTTTTTATCACTACATATATTTTCCGCACCCTTGGATGCCAAAAGTTGTGAAAAAACGAACCAACAGTAAATCAGCCCAGCAGTATAATTTTCGGTCCGTTTTCCGACACGAAAAACGATCGGTAAACGTGCGTGGCTCGGCTGGCTGGTTATGTTATGTATTAGACCTCTGCATAACTCCATCCAAAACGGCAAATGAATCATTCATATTGAATTTGAATTGAATTGAATTGGCTTTGCTTTGCTTTGAATTTGAATGCCTGGCTGTTTGAAATAAATGTCTACTTTGAATATTCAAAAAATTTCTAACGAAACTGAATTCATATTTTGAAATTTTTTTTTTTTTTAATCTATGAAGATATCCCAACAATCATTTCTGTAAAAGTTTTTTTAGAATTGAATGTTGGATTGTAAATTTGAATGCTACATGTGCATTTCATACATATATCTTCAAAATGGACTTAAGACTGGACGAACAAAAGTTGTTAATTTTTCTGTTAAAAAACATATCGTCGGTGATTCTGCGATATTTCAGATTGGGGGTTTTTAAATTACAATTTATAAAATTTTAAGACAACTCCGATCAAGATCGGTTCTTTTAATGATTTTTCAACGCAAATGTAGTTTTCTTGAGAATAAAGAAACAAGTCTTAATTGCAAGGGCTATAAAAGTGTTTGTCACAAACGTCGTTTACGCAGTCTCTTAGTTACCCGATGAGTGGTTTTGAATAATCACCGACGATATCCATCTTTGTATATTCCCATATTTGTATACAGATTATAATAAATACTTTGAATTATTTTTAGCAGCAACTAAACCAAGAACTTTAAGCCAGATTTATTTCTAACCCTCACAAAACTCAAAACTCTACAATTACAAATAAAATACACCCATTTATGTTCTATAAAGCAAAAATTACTAATACCCTACACCTTTATAAAAAATATCTGAAATTGTCAGCTGTGTAGCCAATATATTTGTTTTGAATCAGAATGAATAAAATTATTTTCATTCATTCATTCATATTCTTTTTTTCCAATTTTGAAAATTTTAGGCAAAGCGAATATTCAAAATATAAAATATTCAAGGCAGAGTTTTTTTTCTTCAAATGGAAAATTCAAATTTACTGTATTCTATTCTACTCAAAGTTTGAATCCATTCATGCAGGGCTCTATTATGTATGAGGAGCTGCTACCAGCTGATATGGGAATCTATCGACTATTCCGCTGGAACGGTTGAGTCTTTCGGAATTCGGTAATATTAGCTAGATTATTAGCTCTGGTGGGGATTCCCATTGGGAATGATTTTGGAGAGTCGACAGATAACTCATCGACTTTACTGCAATTTGGAAAAGTATTTCAATTAAGTCGACGAAATATCTATCGACCTTCACGCATTGTACGCAACGGAAATCTCTGTCAGAATATTTGGTAGACCCAATCAAATATTCGCTCACGGATTGTGCATACTGAGGTCAAAACGCGTCTTCTGACACCTCTACCGGATTTTGTCGACGATATATGAGATAGTCCCAAAAAATCCCGGGACTCCGGGATTGCCTCTTTTAAATCCCGAAATAGTCAAAAAGCTTCCAAATTCTATGCCTAAAGGCTCATTTACACGGGTCGATTTTTATCGAACTACTTGTGTTCAACCCTTAAATACAAGGTGAAGATCGATCGAATTGCTGTTTACACGGTCGATTTTTCTAGTCGATTTTTGTCGTTCCACCGTGTAAATAGCAATTCGATCGATTCATACCTTGTATTTGCAGGTAGAACGCAGTGGAACGACAAAAATCGACCCGTGTAAATCATCCTTTAGTTGTATAATACCACATCTATGTTTTTTTTTCACTGATGCGTTTGGGTTGGTTCTCATCCTGCAAATATCATTGGATTATGTGTTCCGATTTTGTGATATTTAAGTACTCCAATTGTAACCCTTTGTAATGCCTTAGCCGGCTAGTTTCAGCTTATTGAAAGCCGATCATTGGTCGTGCTTTACATCAGTAGGTGGTCCAGTTGTTGCTGTTGTTGTCCAGTCCATCGCGGATCACAATTTTTATATGAAAAAGGATTACATTTGGAATACTATGATACTCCAATTGGAGTACTCTTTGGATATCGAACTGAGTACTCTCGATTTTTGCAGGGCATCCTGTTTGGGCAAGAAGATTACTCATTATACTCATTATCATTGTGCATAAATACATTATTGATACACAATGCTCAATATACTCGAAAACAATCATCAAAACAATCGAAAAATAGATCGAGTGTTTTCTTTCATTAAAGCTGGAATTATTGGTGATGTTTGTCGTAACGCTGTAGTCGTATCCCTAACGCAACCCTATGCGATACATTTTAATCGATTATTGGTGCGGTAACCGTAAACAGCTGATTGACTGCAAAAACTCAGCTATGAACACAATCTTAATTAATATTTTCTTAAAAAATGTAAAATGATAACTCACCAAATAGCAAAAACCAATAAATTCGAAAAATTAATGCAAAACAAATAAATTAAATGAACAAAAAAGGTAATCAGCTGTTTACGTTACCGCGGAAAACCAAAAACCAATTGCATTAAATCCCATAAGGTTGGTCGAATCAGCTGATTGGATACGACTACAGCGTTACGACAAACATCACCAATAATTCCAGCTTAACTCATGACGACACATCCCTACCTGATTATTTTGATTGTGTAAATTGTACCATATCCAAGAAAAGTGTATTTGCCAAAACAGCTGTTCAATTCGCAAATATTTACTTCCCGAATTTAATAAAAAGTTTTTAGTGCTATTTTTAAAAAAATCGTAGCTTTGTAGTCCGTAATAACAAAGCAAACGTGTTAAATAATGAATCCCAACATGAATATGCATGGTATGCAGCAAATGAACATCCCTGGCGTTGGTGGACCAAATCAAATGATGCAGCCTGGTGTTTCACCGGTTGCAATGATGCAAGCATCGCCACAACAACAAATGCAGGGACAAATGCAATCACAAGTATCAAATGCTGCGCAACAACAGCAACAACAACAACAGCAGCAGCAACAACAACAACAACAACAACAGCAAGCTGAAAAAATGGACAACATTCTCAAAGTGAAAAGTCTTCTATCACCGCTACGAGAATCACTCTTCCTTACACTACGTACTGGCGCATTCGCATTGCAAGAACATAATTTAGCCGATAATCTAAAACGTGATACGGTTGGACATGCAGGACGTTTTGAAAAGCATTTGGAAGATTTTTATGCTTATTGTGATCAAATTGAATTACATTTAAAAACAGCTATGCAATGCATGCAACAATTATCATCGGCACAACATTATTTACCTAACGCCGTAACAGCACGTATGGAACCATATATGCAAGATAATCCTGGTGGACCCATGACATATGCAACATATCTAAATGTTGTACGTGTGCATGTACAATCGGCAAAAGATATACATGACACTTTAATAAGTGCGGCACAGAACATATCACAGGCTGATTGATAAATACTTACGATCGATAAGTTGTATTGCGAAAAATATATTCGTGTAGCGCTTGTTAGATCACGGATACTTAAAGTAAAGAGAAAGTGAATACTCTTCACTTAACAAATTTACCTAATATAAGAAATTATTTTACAATAAAAATTATACTCATATTTAATCAATAAATTTAAGCTATCGAAAAGATATTGGTATTTAGTAGTTGATTGAGTAGGAGATTATCATCAAAAAAAGAGGTGGGAAACGGCTGGCGAAGTAACACGTTTATATCATGTGAAGGGGTATGTTCCTTTTACTATTGCAAATCAACACATACCTACAACTCAAAATGGTTAAAAGCACTTCTCTTCTTTGGGCAATCAAAACCCCTTTCCTAACCTAACTCCCAAAACCTCCAACTACTAAAACCGCATAAGGTAAACTTGGAAACTTGTTCACTTTAACGAAGTAACTTCTTTGCATTTAAGCCCCGACTTTTTAATATCAGGTTAACGGTTGTAACACTGATTAAATGATATCATATTTATTCATTCAATGTTGTAAAACAGAATTAGGTCAAAGCAAAGAGGTTAGATCCTCTTTGGTTATATGATATGATGCATATCAAATGATGTCATATTATATGATGTCATATCAGGACAAATTTTTAATTTATAAATTACTGATTAAAAAAAATGAAGTTTTATCGTTATTCAAGAATTCCATAAATAAAAATAACGCTTTATCATCACTCAATATTTCTTGAGTGATGAATAACAAGTCATTTTATTCAAGAATCGCTTGAAATAAAAATAACTTATTATTTATCACTTTGACTTTTATGAATATAAATAACCGGTCACTCATCACTCAAAATTTTTAAAATAATGAATAATTTTTTATTTTTTAATTGAATAATTTTTTACTCAAAATGGCCCAACCCTGACCTATATACGTAAGTAGGCTCGTATTGTTTGACCTTCGAAAGGTCAAAACTACACTTTAGTATGGTGACAGTCACTCACTTGATACTCACACAGTTTTCATCGGCGACAATAATGTTGACTGGGAAATATCATATTTTTTGCACTGGAAGCATTAGCTTAATAATCATACAAATTAGACTGAGCAAAAAAGCATGTTTTGTAGAAAATTTAGTTTTCTCTACAAAAGTTCCAAGTACAAATTTTTGTCAGAGTGTGATCAGGCCGGAAACATTGGTAAGGGCTCATTTACACGGGTCGATTTTCTGGTCGATTTCTGTCGCTCCACTGCAATCAACCTTCAAATACGTGGTGTAGACGTGGTGTATGTAGATCGATCGAATTGACCAGGAAGCCGACCCGTGCAAATGAGCCTTAAGGTTTTTGGAGTTTATTGACTTCGATAAACAATATATCGCTTCCCCTGTGGAACGATGACGAAAATATTTTTTTTCAAGTTTCGACTTAATGTCGACCATAACCCAAAAAAAACCGTTAGTGATTTTTGTTTTTGTTTTTTTTTAGGTTAGGTCGGAACCGCGGCCCTTAAGGTAGAATTGGAACCTATTGAACAAGGACAAACTTGAATGCATTTTGAAACTCGTTTAATTTCTGCAACATAATTGATAAATTAATTTCTGTAACTCTATTCGATCGATCGTCTCGACTGAAATAGTCGATTTGACGTCATAATGACGTCAATTTAATTTTTTTTGTTTCTTTAAAAAAAAATTTTGTCGATTTATTTTCTCACCTGCTTTTGAGGTGGTGACAAAATTTTTTTTTTTTTTTTAATTTTGAATCGAGTCGAGTTTGACGAAATTAAAATCGACAATTTTGCCGATTTTATACAGAAACGGGCTACAGTTCTTAAAAATTTAAACTAGCAACGATAGACCTCTAGAAATTAATATTAGTTTATGAAGCTTTAACAGTATTTCATTTTAGCCATGATATCTATATAGTCCGAGGAAGACACAAAATCGACTGCAAACGGAAGTGACTAGAACTGGATTAAATCTCTGTCGCCTGGACTAATATCCAATCAAAAACAGTTTTTTTTTTGTGAATTTTTACCAAGCCTAATATGGATACGTATATTTGTTTGATATTGCTATCGAATGGTTTTTCGCACAATAAAAACTAACGTTTAACAAAACTTTAGTCTCGTAAATGTGCTCATTCAGTCAAGATCAGCGAAAAACTCTGACTCGGCGGTTTGTGACATTTGTTTATTGCAGTGTTTCTCTGAGAAAGTAAGCATTCAAGCGCATCTATGTGATCATATACACAATTGTATATAATATAGCCAACGCCAATATCTCAGCTTAAGTTAAAGCTAAATATTATAAACTGGACTGTGTGCAAAAAGTGACTGTGATACCTTTGATAAGATAATGAATAAATCGATACTCAAGTAGTCCTACGACTTTGACGATCTTTGCCGATCCCAAGAATGTGCTCAAATACTAAATTTTCCCGACTTCTGAAGCAAACCTAGCAGCAAGACAATAGAGAAAGTTACAGGTCTGCCAGAACTATGCACTATGGACTGTTATGAGATGTCTTCTTATGATGATGCCGAGAAGATCACTTGCATAGTGTTCCTTAAATGCTGAGAAGGCAACCAACTCCGATTCAAATAAAGATACCTCTTTTTAAGCACTATGATGGTATAACAAGGCCGTTAGAAGAGCTTGATGAAAATTCAGACAGATTAGACAAGGCTAGTACTGCTAAAATAACAACAGTCCCTTGAATTTCTGTTTTATTTCGTCGTCGAGATAGGCACTATTTACCATATACATATCACAATTAAAAAAAAAAAAGAACCAATTTAATTGCTTAAACAGGGTTGAAGAGGTGGGAAAAAAAGGGTTAGTCACTGATATCGGATTTATTATAATTATGTCATCAAAGTAGAGAGGTGATTGATAATAATAATAATAATTAGATACATATATAGCGGTATATATATTTGAGTGCGAAAAAAAAACTTTTTTATCTACATATATATGTAGATACATACCCTATAGGAAATTGAGCTAACTTCAAAGTGATTTCGAAAAATTATTAAATTTTAAAAACATTCGAATCTCATCAAAATTTTATAACCCAAAGTCGTATAGCTTCAAAGGAATATTGTTTTAATTTATTGCATATAACTCTTCATTATTATCTTTGAGAAACCAAGTGCGAAAACTGCTAAGTAATTACATTTCCAGCAGGGTGTTCAATGCACTTGAATTGAATTAATGAAATTTACATAAAACAAGTAAGGAAAGCTGTCTTCGGCTGTGTCGAAGGCTATATACCTTTCATGAATAAGCGTTACGAGTTTCACTGTTCGATCCACAGTACAGCCTGTGTGAATTTAACTTTAGCTCATATCAAATTATCGGAACTATCGATTATATGGGGGCGATGTGTTATATTGGTCCAATCTCATTCTAAAAGAGCAATAGTTACGAAATTTCACGTTCCTACTTATCTTATTACAGGAGTATCTACCAAAATCCGTTTATCGGAACAATCGATTGTATGGGGGCTTTGTGAAATATTTATCCCATCTCAATGATTTTCAACATCGATATTGCACATCTAAAAGTAGCAATACTTACAAAATTTCACGTTCCTAGCTGTTTAATTACAGGAGTTATAGCCCAAAATCCGTTTATCGGAACTAACGATTGTATGGGGGCTATGTGAAATATTTATCCCATCTCAATGATTTTCAACATCGATATTGCACATCTAAAAATATCAATACTTACAAAATTTCACGTTCCTAGATGTTTAATTACAGGAGTTATAGCCCAAAATCCGTTTATCGGAACTATCGTGATCATTTCGGTATACTTATTGATGGGTCCATCTCTTCTTCTTCTCATACTTATAAAATACATTTATGCATATTAGACTGGGCCAAATTAAAAAAAGTATTTTTTTTACATTGTAATAATTTTTTCTTTCAAAGGCTGTGTGCTAATTGAAAACATTTTTCGTCAGAGTAAAATGAGGTGAACAAATTTCCTATGGTGACCGAATATTTGCCATTTTGCTGTGCCAAACGAAACGTTAAATTATAACAGTAGTAAATTTTGACGTATGGAAAAAGCACGTGCAAAAGCAGATGCTTTGTGAATCAATTCTCATTTTACGTGTTTTTCATGCATTTATATTGCGTATTATTCGCATTATATTATATTTTAGTGTTAAATAACGCATGTGAACATAAATTTATGTGAAATAATATGAATGTTAACAGCACATGCAACCCTGTGCTCCCATTATTGATTGTCAAAATTTGACTCAGCCCCCAGGGCTAGGGCAAATTCTGACGTTCATATTCACCACGATAACTGTCAGAATTTAACATCGCTCTGTCAAAATTTGCTTTTGTAAACCGTTTGGCACACAGCCAAATACTGAATCGAGTAAAAAAACTGTTATTGTTCCAGGCCTTAATATTAATTTAGAGGGATCTATCAAAAATGTGCTGAATGAAAACTTTAACGGTTCATCCCTAACCTAAAAAGGCTGTTGTTGTTGTTGTTAACAGCAAAACACTCCCCGAAGGTTTTGAGGAGTGATGCCGAAGTTGACAGTCCTTGGCCGGATATGAACCCGGTACGCTGCGGTACTCCCTTGCAGTGGAACCTTCTAGGTCATGTCATCCCTCCATCCGTTAGGAAGGAGAAGATGGGTAATGAGAGGTGAGAGGCATCATATCCGTAGATCAACCATCGAGTTAGCACGTCATTACCTATGTGCATATTAGTCGCCTCTTACGACCGGTATGCCTACCTCGGGCATATTCTAAACCCCTAACCCGCAGGGGCAAAAAGGCTAAAACAAACCACTGACTTTTTTGGGGGCCAAACCTTGGCCCGTTAAAAATCTGAATTTATATTTTTTATATATTGATTTATTACTTTTTAACAAACTTTTAAAGCAAAAAACGTAAAATCAGAAAATTATACCAACGGTTATATCTGGGAACGGTCCGAGTAAACGAATTTTAATTAAATCTCTTTTGGGGGAAATTTAGTTTTCTACAAAATCATATCCACCTGCAATAGTTTGACAGTTTCAAATCAAAAATGACATCAGTTATATAAAATCTAAAATAACAATAATAGAATTAATAATTAATACTAGGGTCTGAAACAAGTATCATTTTGTTTGTCCAGTCTAATGTACGTATCTATTGTTTATTATACAATATATGAAAGTACTTGTGCGATTGCATGTCTGTTTTCCGGGGCTAATTGAGTTTTTCAGATTACACTCGCAGTTAGAAATATATGTATGTATATGAAACCATACGTATTTATGTTATGGATGTATAGAACTAGTGTAAGTAAATGTTTGTTAGGTACTACACTGTCAATTGTCGTGAGAATGTTCAAGCTATAGATTTTTTAGTCCGAAATTTACCTAATGCGCCAGCGGTTTAGTTTGATATTCGGCTTGAAAGGGTTAAAAATTTAGCTTGAGATAATCGGCCAAAGGGTTAAGCTAAATTTGCGTATACACTGAAGAAACTTAGCCATACACTTTAATACATAAAAATATGTAGTAAATATGTCGAACGTTATATCAAAGAGGTTAGATCCATCCATTAGATCTGGATCTAACCTCCTTGGTTAACACAAATAAATATCACAGTGATTGCAGCATCTTTAGCCGACTCCATCACAGCCAATGTGTGACATCACATTGTGCTAAGCGACGACGAAAATATGATCGAGAATCACACCAAGATGTTTCCATTAAAATGGTGTAAAAATATCACCATATAACCAACTATGACAAATCAGATAACGAAATATTCTTTACGAAACATGTATTCATAACAATTTTCACTTTTTCAAAATATTCTAGGCCACTTTGACCCAATGCTTAAAGATATGTATTTAATTAATTAACGGTTACTTTATTTGTGTAATTTTTCTCTAGAAACTAAAATATGGCAAAACCAGTTTTATACTATAACACATTGAGCCCACCATCGCGTGCTGTTTTATTGACCGCAAATGCTCTCGGCATTGAATTGGAATTACGGTATGTTTTGTGGACAACAATTATTAACTATTATGATTCTAGTTTTTCCTCTCTCTTCACAGTACCATTAACATATTGCAGGGTGAACATCTAACAGACGATTTCATCAAAATGAATCCACAACATACCATACCCACATTGGATGATAATGGCAGTGTGATTTATGATTCGCATGCCATTTGTGGCTATTTGGTGGACAAATATGGCAAGAATGATAAATTGTATCCAAAAGATTTGGTGAAACGTGCACAGGTCAATGCGCGGTTACATTTCGATTCAGGACATTTATTTGCACGAATGCGTTTTCTCTATGAACCGGTTTTGTATTATGGTTCAACCGATTGTTCAATGGATAAAATTGCTTATATACAAAAGACCTTTGAAATTTTGGAAGAAATGTTGAAAGAGCATTTGTATGTTTGTGGTGATGATTTAACTATTGCCGATTTTTGTTGTATAGCAACAATCACTTCCTGTGATGAGGTGGCACCAATTGCTGAATTCAAATTTCCCAAGTTGCGCGAATGGATGAAACGTTTATCGGAATTGCCGAATTATCAAAAAATCAATCAAGAAGGTGCCGATGGGTTGAAAAATATATTCAAAGAAATTTTAGCAGAAAATCGTTCTAAACAAAAGTAATGCAAGATTTTCTTTTTTCATGTAAAAAAAAAAATGTTGAGCTAATGAAAAATTCTACAATAAATATTAATACTAATTAATTATCTTAAACAAAAAACAATTGTGGTTTGTATAACAGATATGAAATTATACCAGATGACTTGATTTCACATCACATCACACGGTGTTTGCATTGATATTTTTCAAAGTGATTTTGCCTAGATCAGACCTCCCAAAAATGTGGAGCCAATTTTATGCTCTTTGCTCGGCCTCATTCACATTTCTGGGGAGCACTGGTCTAGATAGAGCAGATCTCAGCCCTGGAGTCACCAATATTCAGTCCAAGAGACAAGAGAGATAAAAAAGATGTTTAGAGGAAATGGAGAAGTGACAGAGGAAAATATGCAAAGGAATATAAAGTGAGAGAAAAAAGAGGTACCTAAAGTGAACGTGAGAATGTCTTACACCAGGGGCCTTATCATGTTATCCGATCCGAAAGCTGTCAAATTACATACATTTTTTATTCCAAATTCGAAAGAAATTTCTTTCGGATCGGATTACATGATAAGCCCCCAGGCCTCTCCTACAAATATAGCATTTGCCAAAAAATAGGAGCGGAAAATTAGCACAGATAATAACCAAAGATGAAATTATTACGCTTTTGCTTGGCTCGCACAATGGCGTTTTTCTGCGCTAGTGAGAGCGCGATTATTGTACTGACCAATCAATAGATGTTGTTTGTTATGCTCATCGCACACTCACTTACATTTCAGTCACGAAATACAGGAAAGTGATCCCGTACGCCACTTTTTTGACCAGTGAGAGCAAAAAATCAAGCTCTCTCCAGTCAGAGAGTTGCAAGATTTAGTCAACAGATTTTTTGCTGGCAAATTCTGACTACATGTTGTCTTCTAGGGAGTTTATAATGAAGATTATGGCCAAGTTTACTCACAAAAGCGGAATTAATTCGGAATTAGCGCTAATGTATCAGCGCTATTAGACGACCTTAGTTGCCAAAAAAATTCATTTATATTTTTTTTTTACCTTTTGGAGCTATAAGAAAGTTAAGTATTTAAGAATTCTTACCTCATAGAATAGAAAAATTATATCTGTCGGCAGATGGCGAGTTAAATATTTCTTTAGTTATTTTAGGCTTTTGAAAACTTTGCATAAAATTAAAATCGCTTCATATTAATATTTTTGTGTTCTTTATTGAATTTAATCAAAACTTTCAATTCATATCATTAATTAATTAAATTAAATTAATATTAGAAAAAAAAGAAAATAAATGGAATATCATAGATAAATATAAATAAATATGAATAGTATCTACATATATGACTGAATCCAGCTCAAATCAAGCAGGCAGCCCGATGGTAAATCGATTTATTTGACCGAAAAAAAAATTGTTTAAACTGCTTGAAAAATGTTTTTGAAATTTTTTAGGAATTTTCTTTTAATCATTTTTAATTGGCAAATTGGAGACCTTAAAGTTGAAGCGAGGTTGAAATTTGGCAAACTCTCAAATTTTGCTTGCTTTGACAATCAGATGTTGATGACTTTGCTTCAATTAAAGAATAAAATGTTGGAGAAAGTAATAACTAATTCATTTTTTCTCTATTAAATTAATAAATTAACTAAAACACTACGAATGCAAAGAAAAAAATAACGAAAACAAATGTATAAAAGAGAAGCGTCAAGGCGTTCATTGTAGCATACCTCTGAAGTTGGACGCAAAGTTTTGAGGTAGCAAATGTCAGGCGAGGTTAACAAAGCTTTATGTATTCGACCCTTTTCAGGTTTTGAAACTTAATTAAATATCTTAGGTCCACAGAGATAACGTTAGCATCTGCCAAATTTGGCCGGGTTTTTCCTTTGATAAGCCCTATTAACTTTTCATATACATAGCCTAAATTTGTCCACTAGATGGCGCTTGAGTCGCTACATTTACAAAATCCGCATTTGTAATCCGATTCTGAACGTTTTTGGCACGTTGTTTAATATGTAGTCAAAAACTCGAAAACAAAAATCCCGCTAGGTGGCGCTGGAGTCGAGATTATGATAAAAACCGTATTATGGTGCGTTTTTTGTAAGTTTCGTAGACGAAGTCGCGGACATCGCTGTGTGGAGGGTTTTGTGTGATGAAAAAGCTTAAAATCCAGGGAGGGATTTTTTCCCTATTTTCGCCCGCTTACTCCCGCTAGATGGCGTTGGAGTCGCTACAATTGCAAACCTCATATTAGTGATCCGATTGTGCTCGTTTTGGGCATGTGTGTTTTAATGTAAATGCGACATATTTAAATTTAAAACAAATACTTGATTTGCAATCGCTTTGAGATGGATTCAACGACATACGTACAAATGTTAAAACAAAAACCATTAAAAACTTCTACTCAGATAAATTTCTGAACTCAATTTTACGAGTTTTTTCAGAGCAAATTTGTTTACATTTAAATGTGATAAATATTTTTGGTAGGTATGCATAAAAAGTTGCATTTACACAATTAACAATATTTGTATGAATGTAAATGAAATTGTTACTTTCATTGCCATTTTTCATACAAATTTTCATTATAAACAAATAATTAGCATTACATATACAACTAAATAAGTAGGTATAATTATTATTTGCATTGGACTGATCAAAAATATAAGTTTTTTGTTTGGAACAAATTGGTGTGGTTTTCGGATTTCATGTTTTTGTTTTGGAAATTTGTCAAAAACGTAAAAAGTGAATTGTCTGCAGAAGCAGAGAAAGATATTGTATGTTACAAAATAGTCGAGGTGCGATCTTAAACCCAGCCCCCCCTTCCCAAAAAAAATTATTAAAAAATTATTTTCGTTTTTTGAGGTTAGGGTCTTACTGCGACCCGTTAGGAAAATTTATGGATTTGATCTAAAACTTTTACGGCATTGTTTTCCCCATTTTGAAAAATAACATCAATATTTTTTTGACACAGTCCAATGCACATATTTCAATATTTATCAATATTTATTTAGATAATTTAGATTTTTCTTTATAAATAAAATTCTTTTTTCATCTATGGACATCTAAGGGCCATTTATTCATGTATGTATGTATTGTAAGTCTCGCATCAATGATAACAACAAACAGTTTTGTATGCCTTATGCAACATGCATTCTTTCCTCATCCCCTACGAGCACCCACAGCAAATAGGTGCCGTGGTATTACTTAATAAACATTCACTGACTACTTGTGTCTGTGACACACATTTTTTTCTTATACATACAAATTTACAACATAGTTTCAAGAGCTGAGAATGCGTTTGATGACATCATTTGGGTAATAATCGAGCAAAAAATTTGGGTTCAAGCAACGCAACAGACCAGATTCGTTCTCATCTAAAGGCGATATTTCCAAAAGTACTCGCCAAACCGACGAGGAGTTAATTTACCTCCCAAATAGGCAACTAGAAGTAGAGAGTTTTCCTGGAGTGACTACGACATTTTCTAGTGTTTTCATATTGCATTTAAAAGGCCGCTAGGACCAAAATAGGGGAACAAAAGATTTTTTTCAGAGCTTTAATGGAATGTTGAATGCAATATTTTAAAGAATGCCAGTAGTACTCCTAAGAAACCGTCAGACTTGCTATTGGTTAAACACAATAGTACTCCTGCATAAAAGGCGAGCATTTGCTCAGACTCGATATTTCTAGTAAAAGCTAGGTATTTTGTTTTTGTAATAAAAACGAAGAAGCCACCTTTTACTCACCTGAGCAAACTTTTGACTTTTATGCATGAGGCAACGCACAATACAATTTTCAATATCCTTAAAAATAATGTCAGAAAAACCTTTCCAGCTCTTGAGCAACATCTTTGTAAACAAAATAAAGAAAAACTGCTAACAATAAATTATGTGACCTTTTGCCACAGTTCCGAGGTGCTATCTGGCTTCGTCAGAAAACAGCATCGACGACTTCGAAGTGCATACAATCCATAAAACCTACTTGCAAATTTGTGTCTGGGTTGTTGAATATTATATATATGTATATGTGTATTTATATATAGTATGTAGTATTAATCACTTAGTCACTACATCGAAGAAAACTTTTAAGACGTTCCGGCAATGGCAACTTGTCAATATCATATGATTTTGTATGCGAAAGAATGGCATCTCGACAGGCATTCTGTAAGGAAACAACTGGAAAGAAACATGAAATTAGATTAATCTTTTCATTCACTTTTGAAAATGTTTTTATTAGGTCGCTTTCGTCGTTCTTGTGCCCGGATTTTTGCATTCGATTTTGAATCAACTTCCTGTTCTGCTAGGGTCTTGAAATTTTCACTACAGTTCAGGTCGCGATGACAATGCAATATTATGAAAAAAAAAAAAAATCCGATAGGTGCCGCGTGGGTCGCTATATTTTCAAAAATCGCATTTATGGTCCGATTTGGCTGAAATTCGGACCAAGTATTACTACTATGAAAAGAAATATTTTCCTAAAAAAAATTCCGCTAGGTGGAGCTGAGATCGGGGTAATAAAAGCTGAAAATCCTAATTATGGACCGATTTAGCTGATATTTAGCGTGTGTATTACTTAATCAATTTCCAAAAGTTCAAAAGAAAATTGGACCCGCTAGGTGGCGCGTGAGTCGTTCTATTTAAGAAATGCGAAGTTCTGTTTTCGGTGTCGATTAATTTGTTTTTCAACGAACTTCCCGTTGAGGTAGAATCTTGAAATTTTCATCGTCGTTTAGTTTTCTGGCCCCACGCAGTATAAGAAAAAAATAATTCCGATAGGTGGCGCACGGATAGTGATATTTGAAAAGTTCCATTTCCAGAGATTTTGCTTTGGATTTTGAAGTAACTTCCCATTGAGCTGGGGTTTTGAAATTTTCACCATCGTTCAGGTTTCGCTGACAATGCATTATACAAAAAAAAATCCAAAATATTGCTTTAATTGCAAAAGTCCCATTTATCGGCCTATCTTTCTTATTGCTATCTGAATATTTCGTACATATGCTATAATGCGCTTGCTATAATGCGTTTTCAGCGCCATAAACAGCATCGAAATTTCGAATATTTCATCTGCATACTTTTAGGCGCAGCCACTGTTGCACAAAGGAAAGATAATGTGCTTTATAAGGCTTAAAAAAGAATAATTTTATTCATTAGCAAACACAAAGCGAAGGTTGGAGTAGGTGGTCCAGTCCTAGGACATCGCAATGTTAATTGGAGCACAATTTTTATAAGAAAAATATTGCCATATTTGAAATTTTTAAAAATTGAGTGAGATTTACGAATATAAATGGGTATCAAACGAAAGGTATCCTTTGTGGCATTTCAGAAAAAATACTTGTAGGTAGTGTTGCCTAGGTTACCTAGGGTTATTAAATAATAAGCCAAATTATCGTCATTTTCCTAAACATATTGCCACAAGGTCTTTAGCGGGAAAACATCTCTATAAACTTTTAAGGCAAATACCAAATTGTATTGGATTAAAACCAAGCAATGCTAGCATACTTACTCCCATACAATTGTATTATACGAATTTGCTTTGTTGTGCCATAAACATCAATGACTACATGTAATGGTGATTTATCCATTGGTATTTCCTTTGTGCATGGACCTTGATCAACACCGTTTATAATGAAATGCATCTCTCCCTTATCTTTATCTGCCTCAGTAGGCACATAAACCACACCAATGCGTGAACCCTTATCCGTTAGTAATATGCCAGAGTTCCTATCGCCACCATTATCAACAGTGGGTTGTAATAAACGTTTGGGAACTAGGCCGCGTGGAGTACGCACATATATGGAATCGCCTAAGATGGCACCTATAAATAAAAAATAGTAATTCTAATTAATTCTGCAACTAACCAATTATGCAAACTTACTTTTTGTAGCAACACTACTACCCGGCTCTGCAATATCCGACTCCATGCTTGATGATGAATCGTTACGTACTGGCGAAGGATGTTGTTGTCCATTATGTATAAATGGATTTGTTTCGATATCAGCGCCAACAGCACTGCTAGAATTTGTCAGTGAATGTGATTCAAATTTTGAAATTGGATAAATCCAGCTTGTACCCAAGTTAGCCAAATCCGGTAATGCAAATTGTGGCAAACCCTCAGACATTGAACCCACCACATCGGGTATTAATTGCGTTAAGCCAAGTCGAATGTGACCAGACCAACCGCGTTCATTTTTTTCTATTTCTACTAAGAAAATTTCACCTGGTTGTAGTGGTTTTTCGGAAAAAGTGACTGCATCAGCGAAGCTTGCCTTGCGATAGGCCACGGTGTTTTCTTCACATAAAATAATATTGGCACCATGATATGGATGGAATCGTGCTAATTGCCGCTTGTTGTTATTTATGTTGGTTGCAGGTGAGGTTTCATCATTTGCTTGTACATTATTACCAGCCGTTGATGTAGATGCCGACAAGGTGGGTGCGGAAACGTTTGGCAAAGGTGTAGCAGCTGGCATTCCGCCGCTTGATGCTGCAATTTCACAGTTCATTTTGCACAATTAATGTTGTTTATTCTATTATCTGTTTATAACACTTGTTTTTCGGGTTAGTTTAGCGTATTTTAATAGAATATAAAATTATTTTCTACACTTTTTTTCCTTATCTGCAAAGTGCAGCGAAATGAAAACAAATCAAGAGTACACTTGAAAAGGCAATGAATTCTTGAATGAAATAGTGCTGCCAAGTATTAGTAACATAGTACTTGTTGATGGCACCATTTAAGACAGTGCTGGCGAAACATGAAAGAAGAAAGATTTTTCAGTTGAAAAATTTGTTTCGTTTTTTAAGGTATTCCATTTTATTTTACATATTTTAATTATATAATTTTTTTAATTTAATTTTATTTTTGGTATTTGTTTCCTTTAGGGGTTAACTGTTAATAACTGTCAGGATCACGAATCAAAAACCGAAAAACTAACCGGGTTCGATACCAAAATTGGGGCGGAATCCATGGTATTTATGGGCGAAACAATTTTCTGAGTTGCCGGCTTTCGGCCGCGCTTATAAAAAATAACCTTGGCCTACGCCATCCCAAGTCCGCTAGTTTACAGACAAATTACACTAGTTTACAGACAGACCGACAAAAATTCTAAAAACGGTCGATTTGGACTTTATTGGCTTAGTAATGACTAATACTATGAATATTTTTTGAATATCTACAATACTCAGACATCGACCTTTTACAATTCTATTAAAAGTAGAGATGTTGAAAGTTACAAAAAGATCTTGGTAATATTATGCTTAAAGTGTTTGCAATTATACACACTAATTTTCGAAAAAATAAACAGTTCTGATTTTCACAACTCGCATGAAAAAACATTTTTAAAATCAATTTTTTTTCAAAAATCGTAAAAATTCGACAATATTTCGACTTTGGCCATCTATTGCTCGGCGATGGTTTGACCCACCCTTACATTTTAGACGTCGTTAGAAGCGTATTTTAATTTCCTTTCGAACGAGGTATCGCTTAGCACCATCGCTTTTGCAACATTGGCAAAAAGAATTTTTGAATAAAGTGATACCTGAAAAAACACAAAATTACCGATATCTCGAAAACCTACCCATAAAAAAAATTTAAAAAATATGATTTTTGCTTGGCATATCAGTGCCAATTCACCCATATACATGAATATCTTGGCATTTTTTCAAATTAATTATTTGTAAACTAGTGTTATCATCACTCCAACCAATATAACCATCATATGTACATATACTTAGCGATCAAGGTTCATTCTAGAAATCCATGAGCCCCAAAGTGTAAGTAGGTGTATATATGTATTTGCATACAAAGATACACAGATGTTTATACTTTTAACAACAAAACTTTAAAATAATCAAAAAAAAAAAAATTAAAAAAAATTAAAAAAAAAAAAAAAAAAAATTTTAAAAAATTAAAAAAAAAACAAACAAAAAATCAAAAATAATCAAAAAAAAACCGTTTTTGATTACTTTTGATTATTTTTTCTTGATTTTTTAATATTTTTTTTGATTTTTTTTTGATTTTTTTAGTAATTGCTTTTTCTTGAAAGCAATTAAAATAATCATTACTAATTAAAAAAAACCTTCTAATCAATCAATTACTAATTACTAATCAAAATTAACAGCTCTGGTCAACAAGAACAACATTACAGCAAACGATTTACACTGGAAATGCTTTATATTATAAACACTCCGACTAGAAAACGAAGAACTACAAAACGGACATAGAAAACAACTCGGCTAGCTTCTATCGCCATTTATTTACAATCAAACGAATAGTGACCAACACCACCTCAAGTGATACACACATGTAAAAAATGTATGTAACTAATTTTTTAAAAATCAAAAACTTTTTTGTAATGATCTTGTTATTTATTTTATTTATTTTGTTGTTTTTATGTTTTGTAGTTTCACCCCGAAGACGATTACCGTGTGTAATCGAAATATATTGGTAATAAAAACAACACCTCTGTGTTTTATTAAAATTTGGACCTCAAGCCAGCTTACATAACTCTTTATTTTTTCTATATTTTACTTTAATTTATTTCTATTCTTTTTTTAATTCCTATAATTTTATTTAATTTTCTATTTAATTTGTTTTATTTTTTCTATTTTGCTTTGTTTTTATTTTTTTAATTAAACTTTTTTTAATTTAATTTTATTCTATTTTCTTTAACTTTATTATTATTTTATTTTACTTAACATTTTTATTTCGTTTTGTTTTTTATTTTATTTTATTTTACTTTTTTATTAGTTTTATTTTATATATTTTTATTATTTTATTTTTTTCTATTTTATAATTCATTTTATTTTATTTTGTTTTACTTTATTTTACTTATTATAATTTAATTTAATTCTATTTATTTTTTTATATTTATTTTTTAATTTAATTTAATTTAATTTTATTTTTATCCTACGTTATTTTATATCCTTTTATTTTATTTTATTGTACTTTATTTTATTTTATATCATTTTATTCCAGTTTATTTATTTATTTTATTTTATTCATTTTTTTATTTTGTTTTATTTCGTTTTATTTAATTAAATTTTTTTATTTTCTTTACATTATTTTATTTTTTTATTTTATTTTCTTTAATTTAATTTTTTTATTTATTTTTATTTATTTATTTATTTTTTAATTTTTTACCTTATTTTATTTTATTTTTCTTATATTTTTATTTTGTTTTATTTTCTTTTGTTTTATCTTATTTTCTTTTTCATTTTGTTATTACATTTTACTTCTTTTAGTTTTATTTGTTTTTTTGTTATTACAACGAAAATTTTTTTTAAATATCTGTTTATATATTTTTCTATCCCTGCACCAGCTGATAGAAAGGCTGACTTTCTAGTAACTTGGCAGCACTTTCTTTATTGTTCATGTAACCAAAAAAAAAAATATTTACTTTTTCCACACGTATTTTAGTAAAAATATTCGGATATTGATCAAAAAAAGGTAAAATATCTAAAATAATCAACAATTTGCAATGACAAAAATATGCGCAATTTCAGATATTAAAAATGCGTGTCCCCACACAAGTTTTTGCATATAAAAGCCGCGATGCTCGTGCACCCCAAAAAGAGCATATGGTGCCCTTTCAAGAAATCTTACCATTGCGCCTGAAGAACAGAGTTAGCGGCAAAGCAGATTCTTCAAACGACGTAGCGTGCTTGCAGGAAATGGGAGTGCTCTTTGCCTGTCTCAAGGACAATGAATTCGTGGAAAAGTATTGTAATAAGGAAATACAAAAGTTTCAAAAATGTTACAAGACCTATGCGGATGCGAAATTTGAATCGAAGAAGACGGTGAATCAAGGTATAATAACGCCCGGCAAGAATCTTAACTATAAGCAACTCAATAAGTATATGAGACAATATCCGAATCCAAAATAGAAAAACGCGTTATAACATTGAAATACGATATCAATAAAGTGTTTCAATATAATACCAAAAATTTAATTTAATAGCAGCTATAGCGGTATTCCACCCTGTTTATGGGAACAAGTCAAAATAATGTATCTTGCAAAAAGAGTAATAAACTGTACAAAACTTAAATGACATGCTACTCGAAATATTACAATGAAATATTCCAATATGGCTGTCAGAAGAAAGGGAATTGCAGGCCGTATTTCTACAAAAGGATGGCTAGGAAGTATTACCACATAGGAAACATTTATAAATAATTTGTTCGCTATTAACTCGAAAACTAACCGACACAAAATTATATGGCAAATCTTGTTTGTTCGTTATGTACAACATACTATGTAATTCTTTATTCTATCGAATCTTAATCGCAAATCTTATATTATTTTTTTTTTAATTAAAAAACCACATCGGCCTCTCCCAGTCCACCCGAAGATGAAGGCGACGATTGCCCCATGACCGTAACAAATGCAGGATTGCGGCCAACTATTCCAGCACGCTGCCTCAGTTCATACAACTCTCTCATTAACGATTGTTTTTCACGTTCGAGTAAGGTGATGCGATCACTTTTCAAGTTCACCTCATTTGTGAGGTTGTGATTTTGTTGACGCAGGCGATCAACTGGTTGAAGTAATCCTCCCCCACTATTGCTTTTACTAGCGTTACGCTGACTCAAAGCCTTTCCGGGCGTTCTAATGGCAAGATTGAAATGTAACGGGAATCCACCACGTTCCCAACAATCGGCAAGTGCTGCTAAATTTCGATTCACTTCATATACGCGTGCACGTTGGAACTCCAGTCGCTCTTGCTGTACATCAGACCATTGTTCCTGCAGAAAAAAGGGAATCTTCGTTATTATTTGTGATCATTTGGATTAAGAAGCATACTCACCACATGCCCCATACGTCCCAAATATTTCATTTTCTCTTGAACATTTGAAATTTGTTGCAGATACCAATCGCGCGCCTTATCTACCGCATCCAAACCCGTCAGCAGTACTTCACGTTCTTCCTCGAACTGCTTGAGACGTTTCAGCATATTATAATCAATACCATTTTGTAGAGTATGTCTGCGTGGCTCTCTGCGTTTCGAGCTACCCTTCTTCGGATGCATTATTCCTACAGCCGGACCGCCAGTTAAACTGTCGGTAGCTGATGACGAGCCCCCATCCGCACAACCCCGATACGGAAATTGATTGTACATATTGTAGGTTGGATTAAGTTTCTCTTTAGCACCCATTTCATTGAGTAGCACACCCATTTGCCAATTTTGTAGATGATGTCGTATCTCAGCTTTATCCAAAGATGTTGTGGGCGTGTTGGTCGCGTTAGCAACAAGTTGACTAGCAGCTGTAGCACGTGGTGGTTTCGGTGGTGGTGGTGGTGAATTATAAACATCTACTTCCGCATCAACCATTCCTGCCTCCAACTCAGAATCTGGACTCAGCTGGGGCAAACTCAAAGCCCGATGCGTAGAGACAATTTTATGTGGACGCATAGTCGAAGTAGTATTGCTGTTGTTGTTCGCCCATGTTGTGCTCCCAGCGCTCAACGGGCTATCAATGTCCAGAATTGGTGCTGATGGTGGACGCGGTGGTTTCGGACCCAAAACACCTCCGCTCGTATTTGCGCTCTGATTTCGCAATAAACACAATTTTAAACCTGCACAAAATCGATCAAACGACAACAGACCACTTGCGGGTGTGACTTTTCTGAGAGAGTCCAAAACACCATATGGCAATCCTTTACAGCCATCATCTTGCCAACCCTTTTCGATGTCTACGAATCTGACAAAGCCCGTGCGTTGATCATCCAATATATCGAAGAGTGTTTTCATAGATGTGACAAATTGTTTGGGTAGCGCATCCATTGGACTACCCGAGGAAGTGCTATAGCCATTCGTATTTGTTAAATTTGTGTTCAATTTTGTACTGTTGTGCACGTTCATGATATCGGTTCCATTGTGTCCCAACATAGTAGCTGCAAGTCTGAAAAAAAAAAAATTATTTTAGGTTAGGTACCTTGAATTTGGGAAGCTCCCCAAAGTTTAAGAGAAATATTATTGACGTAAGAGTCTATTGCCGGAATGGAACTTAGAAAACATTCGTGCCATACTAACTGATTTCAGAAAGGTGGCAACCCTAAAAAACTTCTTTTTAAGTGGCAATTAAGTTGGAAAGGAAAAAGTATATCGCCTACCGTTTTCGAGACAATAGCGGGTATGAAAAAAAAAACAAAAGAAAGTAAAACAGCAGAATTATGTAGCTGGAAACCCTAAATAGATAAACTTATTTTAAACACTTTTTCGGCTTCTACTTCCGTTTTCGCTTTTGTTACGGTTTAAAGGTCGTTTTCACTTTCGACTGCGGTCTCGATTCCGGAATCAAGGTCAGGTCGATTTCGGTTACAGTTTCGGCCCCACGTTGATTCCGTGGTCACTGCCAGTGTCAATCTCGTTGTTTTGATTCCAGTTTCGGGTTCGGTGTACATAGGTTTCAGTTCATCGATTCCGGCTTTGGCTTATGTTGCGGTATCCTCGGTAGTATCATGGTCGATTTCGGTTACGGATTCGTTTCGAAGGTTAATTTTGGTTGGGGGTTCGATCCCAATCTCGGTGTCGCCTCCAATTTCGATTTCGCTTTGGTTCCAGTTTCAATGTCGTTTTCACTTTCGACTGCGGTTTCGGTTCCGGAATCGAGGTCAGGGTCGATTTCGGTTTCGGTTACAGTTTTGGTCCCGAGTTGACTACGTACTCGGTCCCAGTGTCAGTCTCCTTTGTTTTGATTCCGGTTTCGGTTTCGGTGTAGGTTTCAGTTTAGATCCCGATTTTGGTTCAGATTTCGGCAAACGCGTCAGCTTCGATCTAGGTATCGATTCCGGTTTTGGTTTATGTTGTGGTCGCCGGTAGTATCAGAGTCGATTTCGGTTTTAGAGTCGTTTCGAAGGTTGATTTTGGTTGGGGTTACGATCCCGGTCTTGGTGTCGCTTCCAAATTCGATTTCGCTTTGGTTCCAGTTTGAATAGCGTTTTCACTGTCGACTGCGGGTTCGGTTCCGGAATCGAGGTCAGGGTCGATTTCGGTTACAGTTTCGATTCCGGGTTGATTCCGTAGTCGGTCCCAGTGTCAGTCTCGCTGTTTTGAGTCCGGTTTCGGGTTCAGTGTAGGTTCCAGTTTAGATCATGGTTTTAGTTCAGGTTCCGATTTCGGTGAAGGCCTCAGCTTCGATCTAGGTATCGATTCCGGTTTCAGTTTCAGATTCGGAGTAGGTTCCGTAGTTGGGTTCAGGGTCGATTTAGATTGCGGCGACAGTTTGGGTTTAGAATTGATTCCGACGTGGGCCCCAGTGCCAATTTTGTTTTCAGATTTGACTCCATCTTATGTTTCGGCTAAGATTTTAGATTTTAGTCTGGTTTTTGTTTCGGTTTTAGTTCCCGTTTCGTGTGCGATGTACATACGTTTCAGTTTAGTTGTCAGAATCCGGGTTTAACAGAACCAGTCATTCAAATTACACATCCCTATTATCCGTCCAGAGCTGTACAAGATACCACGAAATCACTTAATCTGATGAATAGCGTACTTGCCTCAATGGTGGAATGGGGTTTTATGGTGGTGTATGGAGCCATTTTAAGAGATCTATAGGAATTGTACAGAAAACGTCCACAGTAAGCTTTGGTTTTCCAAAGGTTTATGAAGAACGTTCATCTGCTGTTGAAAAAATACATATGAATATCTCGTCGATATAGGAGGAAAACGCGCCCTTACAGCTTTGATGTATGACCTTACAGCTGCATTTACGCCAAATTATCATTACTTCATAAAAGTAAACGAATTTAAAGACATTGAAGTCGACAATTTATTCAGCTCAATCATTTCCGCTAAATGGAAAGCTTGCTTCAGTGACTACTTAAATTAATTAATTTAAATTAATTCATAACAACTAAATTGTAGTTATGCGTGGGTTGGTAGTAGATCAAGCATAAATATGTATTTGTTGCACACATGAGAAATACCGAAATGAGATTGACTGAAATTGTGTTAAAATGCAAACAAAACAAAAGACTTAGGACACGAACTTGCCTTGTCAAACCACTTTTTTTCGGTCACAATTTGTTAGGAATGCCACCAGCTACGCACAGCATTCTTTTTTTTCTTGATAATCAAAGAAATACAACAAATAAATTCACACTTTTAACAGTATTTTTGTTTTGCGGTTTTTGCACAAATTTTTAATTGATTAAAATGATAAAAATCATATTTTATGCTCACATTTGCATGCACACACTCACTAAATAAAATTTTTCGACTTGTTAATAATTGCAAACTGCAGTGCGCTTGAGCTCCGTACAATCAAGGTACACTCAACAGCTCAGACTAGTAAAGGTTTGTTGAGTGCGCGCTTGCTGTTGGTGCTGCTGCCATAAACAAACAACGTCTCTCACAATGGATGGGTGAATAGTTTTTGTGTGCCGCGCGCCGCTTCTTGCTGGACTACTTTGCCCGCAAAAGACAGGTTCGTTACTGTCTCGCGATGACTTGAGCCCATGACTCTCAGCAGACAATGCTGACGCGAAAGGTTCTTGTGCTTCCTAATCTATTTTTAAATATGAAATTCTTAAGCTCACAATCAAGATGCAGAAGTAGTCGATAAAACGTAGCTCGATAAAAATGTGCAAATAGGTACATAAAAACAATCAAATTCTTTTTCAAACCACAAAACCAGACGACTTATGTACGCGACGGTGCGTCACTTCAGCAATGATGGCACGCAACGAATGCGCCGCGCGCATTCACAACCAATAATAAAGCTGCGGTGCTGACTCTAAGGCGGTGCACAGTGGTTCGGTAGTGAACATATTTTTTGGAAGTGGGACATTCCTGTTTCTGCAAATGTACCAAGAAATTGGAGTTAGCCATTTTTAGCATTTTAAAGGAAGAGCTAGCAAGGACAAAATGGAAGTGTTTACTTCAATGAAAAAAATAATCAGCGCACCTGAGCCTTGACAGCCACGTCACGGTTGAAAGACATAATTTTTTATTTGTTGTATTTCTTTGATTAACAAATAAAAGAGTGGTTTGAAAAGGAAAGTTCGTGTCCTAAGTCTTTTGTTTCATATGCTAATTTGGCGGGAAGTTTTTGTTTAATGGTATCCTCAGAGAAAAAGATGTATGGTTATTCGCGCGATGCTATCGCTGGCTATAGAAGGAAACTTAACGAGATTTAAGAGGATACGAGAAAAGTGCAGCAGAGGCTCCGCTGGCGAATGAACAAATAAGCTGCGGTCTCATCGACCTCCATATGCGGCAACACAGGTAGTGGAGGTCTCGAATGAGATAGAAAAAACTGGCTTTAAAATCTGAATTCAACTAAATATAAATCTGAGTGTTTATGAAAATAAAGTTCCATTAAAAATAAATTTTATGCAGGTGAAAATCCACTTAAAAACAAAGTTGAGTGATAACTGATGAGTAGTTTCACTAAAACAAAATATATATTATGTGAAAAATTAATTCAGCTCCTAATGATTTTTAATCAATACTGACTAGTAATAAAAACTGCCCATATGTTGTGGATATATCTATGTATATTAGGGTGATCCCTAAAATATCTGATGAACGTTTTTTCCCAGTTTCACCTCTTCATGTGGTAAATCCGCGTTGAAAGAGATCACATCCCAGTTTTGGTTCCGTGTTAAGATGGCTGAGTGGTCTCTAACAAGACATAATGTTCAGGGTACCCCATAAAAACTCAAAAAACCTCCCAGCGAGTGAGGTGTTTAGAATTTTTTTTCCTCAATCGAATATTCAAAATGGATAAAGCTAATGTCGAATATGTGGGATATATGTACATATATTAATTTTGATACCGATCGTTGACGGTTAAGGCGTGTCTGACAGAAGTCAAACTTTAGAGTATTAGATAAAAAAATGATTATAGGCCGACACCCCTTAACTGGCAGTGATCGGGACCAAAATTTATTTCTCATATTTTCGACTAGAGTTTAATCGATTTTGATTATTATGTACATATATTTAAAAAAAGTCATTTTAATTTTTGGAGTGTTATGGGGTTCCCTTAACTTTGAAAACAGGTTCATTAAGGCATGTCCGTCTGTCCGTCCGTCCGTGTACACGATAATTTGAGTAAAAATTGAGATATTTCCATGAAATTTTGTATACAGACTACTTTCTGGCCAGGGTAGGTTGCTATTGCATATGGGCGAAATCGGATGATAATCACGCCCCCTTTTTCGATATCGAAAATTTCGAAAATCACATAAATTGACATATCTCGCTAGCTAAAATGATTAAAATGGCTAATATGATATAATTTTATAGGGGAATCCCCCTGGCCATTCTCTTTATAATTTTTCCATAAAGGCGTGGCACCGCCCACTTTTCAGGGAGGCATATTCGAAAATTGCACGGGTCATAACTTTTAAACTGATTACGATAGAACGATGGAATTGGTACAAGGTATACAAGCATAATAGGGAGTATACCTGATGTAATTGGACGAAATCGCTTCCCAACCACGCCCACTTCGGAAATTGAATGTTTAATGTTCCGTTTACCCGAACTTAGACTTCCTTACTTCTTCGGATTCTGTTATTTTTTGGCATGTATTTGAAAAATAATCAAATATCTGTTACAAAAAACTGCTAGGTGGCGCTGGAGGCGATATATTAAAAAATCAAAATTTATGATCCATTATTTTTTTTTAATTTCGCAGATAAAGTCGATGGCATTGGCTATTTATGATGTACAAATTCACACAGCCTTAATTAGGGCTACCGCTATCAAAAATAACCAATTTTTCACGAAATCAGCCCACAGTGCAGCACCGAGCTTAGCGCTGTGTTTGTTTGTCTCTGTTGGCTTCTTGGCTGCTGCATGAAAAATGTCTACTTACGGTCTATTTGTTGGTGTTTGTTGTATTCTGGTTTTTACCTTCTTCCTAGTCAGTTTGCATTTCTTGTATTTATTGTTGGTGGTTACTTTTATTTTGTTTTTGTTATTATTAGTTGTTGTTGCTTTTGTTGTTTACATGTTTCCATAGCTCTTCATAGTTATACCAGCAATGTTTATATCATAATTCGTATATCGTGTATTGTTTTTGCACATATTTACATACATACAGTGGGTCAATGTCAAAATGGTACGGTGTAATTTTTAAAAATATCCTAACATTTAACTTGGACATTTTTGTGGACTTTCTACCAGTCGAATAACTATCATCAAAGTATTCTTATGAGTTTTTAGCAAAAACAAGTAGAAAATGCTACAGGCCAGCGTTGGGCCATTTTGAGTAAAAAATTATTCAAATAAAAAATAAAAAATTATTCATTATTTAAAAATTTTGAGTGATGAGTGACCGGTTATTTTTATTCATAAAAATCAAAGTGATAAATAATAAGTTATTTTTATTTCAAGCGATTCTTGAATAACTTGAATGTCATATCATATGATGCCATATCGCATGATGTCATATCACATGATGTCATATCACATGATGCCATATCATATGATGTCATATCACATGATGTCATATCATATGATGCCATATCACATGATGTCATATTATATGATGTTACATCATATGATTTGACATCATATGATATGACACCGGAATGATCCCGAAAATGGTCCCGAAACGATCCCGAAACAGTCTCGAAACGATCCAGAAAATGGTCACGAGGTTACGCCAAATGTATTGCGCATATGGGCATAATTGCCGGGGTCTCGATGGACAAATTGTTCATTTGTAAATACATGATTAAAAATGAAGTTTTATCGTAATTCAAGAATCGCTTGAAATAACAATAACTTATTATTTATCACTTTGATGTTTATAAATAAAAATAACCGGCCACTCATCACTCAAAATTTCTAAAATAATGAATAATTTTTTATTTTTATTTTTTTCGTCACTCGTCACTCAAAAATAAATGTTTGCCCATCCCTGTTACAAACACACGATACCAACTAAGATGATTGCAATTTCGTTCTTGTTGAAGGGTCTTGTCAAACCGCTTTGTATTGTATCGTTAGAAATGTTTCTTTAATAAAATGTTAAGGCCCTAAAAATAAACATTTAATAAAAAGTTATTTATTTTATTCAAATTATACTGATCAATATTAAAGCACATACTATAAAAAGTTCCCATCTCAAACTCTTATCCAACATCATACCACACGATTGCAATGGCGGTATATAACTATAATGCAGCACAGAAAATCCTATACTTCGTGGCACCTTCTTCATGGTATCCTCTTGATCGAAACACAAGCTTAATAGATCGTTAATATATTGCAAATCGAAATTAAAGCAATAAGCCACTCCACTCTCGTCGGTTATGTTTGCTCGTGGTGGGTCGCTGGTACACGACATTGCATAATTCTCATTTACATGTAATGAGCTGCAGTTTTGTATGTGCGATGGAAAGAATGTAGCCATAACTGACAGCACTCCAATATCTGCGAAAAATACTTTATATGGCGTTCCAATGCTGGTAATTTGATCTTTGTATTTGATTTTGATCTCATGCGAAACCGTACCCATACAACAATGCGACCATTGTGTATTCTGCAATAGCATACAACCTCGCTGTATCTGTTGTTTTGATGAAACTAAATTGCAAAAATTCAAAATTGTTAAAATGCTAGTTATGCAGTATATGCAAGATTTAATACGCATCTTATGATTAGCGATTGGATTAAATTTAATTTCTTTGCCGATTTGTTTTGGTTTTTTTTTTCTTTCGAAAATTACAATTTCTTTTCAACACAGTTTTTCAGTCAAAATTGATATTTAAATATGTATTTGTAATCGGATCACAGTGGAAAATCGGGTCCTTTTACAAATTGGCAATTTCACTTGAAGAAAATTTCAATACAATTGAACAAAATAAAAATAAATAAAATAAAACAAAATAATAAAGGATAAAATAAATAACTTAAAATAGAATAAAATAAAGTAAAGGAGAAAAAAAAAATATTAAAAAAAAATTTAAATTAATATTATAAAAAAAAAGAAAAAAAAAAAAACAAAAGAAAAAAAAAAATGAAAAATGAAAATAAAAATAAAAAAGGGAATAAAATTAAAAAAAAGGTAAAATAAAATTAAACATAATATGTAAAATAAAATTTACGCAAACAAATTTAAATAAAACAAAACATAAAATAAATTAAAAGAAACAAAATATTTTAAATCCAGTAAGGAAGGAAGTGTAAGTTCGGATAAACCGAACATTAAATACCCAGCGGTAGTTTTCATATGATTTTCGAAATATTCCATTTCGGAAGTGGGCGTGGTTGTGAAGTGATACATCAGGTATACTCTCTATTATGCTAGTATACCTTGTAGCAATTTCATCGTTCTACCGTAATCAGTTTAAAAGTTATGACCCGTGAAATTTTTAAATATGCCTCTCTGAAAAGTGGGCGGTGCCACGCCTACTTTTAAAATTTATCAAAAAATCATAATAGAATGACCAGGGGATGCATCCTACCAAACTATATCATTTTAGCCATTTCCGTTACAGAATTATATCAATTTAGGTGATTTTCGAAGCTTTCGATATCAAAAGTGGCCGTGGTTGGAGGGCGATTTTATACAATTTCATCAGCTATACTCCCAACGATACTAGTATTCTTTGTGCCATATTTCGTCGTTCTATCGTAATCAGTTTAAAAGTTACGACCAGTCGAATTTTAAATAATTCCTCCATTGAAAGTGGGCGGTGCCACGCCCACTTTAAACAATTTATAAAAAATCATAAGAGAATGGCCAGGGGGATTCACCTATAAAATTTATCATTTTAGTCATTTCAGCTACCGAGATTTTCGAAATTTTCAATATCGAAAAAGGGGGCGTGGGTATCATCCGATTTCGCCCGTTTTCAATAGCAACCTACCTTGGTAAGTAACCTGTATAAAAAATTCCATGCAAATATCTCAATTTTTACTCAAGTTATCGTGTACACTAGGGTGGATCGACAAAAAAAGTTTTTCCAGTCCACCCCTAGGATTAAAGATATTTTGAAGGCGATCCCAAAAAAAATTTTTTTTTTGCCACACCCCCCTGATGGGCTATTTAGTTTTTTTGACACTACGTCGCCATTTTAAGTCCGATTTTAATGAGCCTTAAGCCTTGAGGCTTGGAAGCCGAATGTCTTCCATGATGCCATCGTGTACTTATGCTTATCGGCGTCTTATAACAGCTTTGTTCTATGCTTGTAATGACAGTATCTTCGCTGTAAGATTAACTGCTGGAGTTTGTTGTTTCAACACAAATTTTGTTTGATCAACAAAATCTCTGTCAGTTTTACTAAATTTAATTGGATGATGTAACAGATTTAAAATAACAGCTCATCCGCTGTTGAATTAACTAGAGTAAGTGGTTGTTTTAACACAAAATTTAGTTAGATCGACAAAAATTCTGTCTTACCAAATTGAAAGCTCTATGAATCAACAATTAAATGCAGTTATTTCAACAAAACGTTCTGTTCAAATAACCAAAATTTGGTGAATTAAACAGAATTTGGTAAACTTCAGGATAACAGTACAAGATTGCTGATTTTACCATTGCCATTTTTTTTCTGTGTTCCATTTTGACTGACACTAACTGTATGCATACTCGTATGAACATGTCTGCATAGTGTTTTTGTATGTTGTAAGTTACCAGCTCGACATGTATGTAGCGGTTTGGGAACTAAATTATTCGTGCTCTGTTACGCAAAAATATGAATTATTATTTCCAAGCAACTGCATAGTGAGAACAGCAGAAATCTTCTCATATTGTCCCCCCCTGCAATAAACAGTTATTTGAATAATTTTATTTTAACATACTTTACGGTGTTAGATTGTGGGTTAATTACTTGCGACTTTACTTGTAAAAAGCAGTCATACAATGGTTTGTAGTTGTTCTTGGGCGAAATTCAGACGCGTTTTCAGGGGAGGGGTCCGGACAACCCCGAAATGCCCAAGTTAGTGCAATTTTTTTGTCTGTGACTGTAAAAAAGAAAATTTGGAATATGAACAAAAATTGCGACAGAACCAAATTTTTGTAGAGAAATAAAACTTCAGAAAGAAAACTTCAAAAGTCCCCATTAATATCATGTGTGGTAAAAAAGTTATTTGGGGTCAAAGGTGAACCTTAAGGGTTTTACAAATTTTTCTCTTAAACGGTTATTTTTTCGAAAAATTATTTTCGACCTAGCATTTTTCTAAATTACTAGCTGACCCGGTAGACGTTGTATCTCCATCCCGATCCCTAACGCTATCTACATATGGGTTAAAATTCCTCAAGCGGACCACCTAAAAATCGATTTGAATGAAATTTGGTGAAAGTGATCTGCTATGTAAGAAGAAAAATATCACCAAAGCTAGCGTAAAAATAGTTGATGGTTACCGGATATATGGGTTTGAATTCGCAATTTTTTGTGTGTAAGGTTTTTTTCTTTAAATAAGAAGGCATGTAATTGACATGCTAAGAAGGAACATGGAAACCGTTTTCTTAGTACTTTTCCGTTCTTTTCAAATATAAATAAAATTTTTTTTTTTTAATTTAGTAAATTTTTTTGCAATGGACCTCGAAAATTTTTAATGTTCTTTAAAAAGACAATTTATTTATTTTTTGTTGTTTTTCTCTAGAATTGATAAATTTGGTTCGCGTCTGCACTAATAACAAAATTAAACTTTAGCTAAGTCATTTCCATTTTCCAGTCAAAAGGTTGAGTGGCTGCCGCAGAGGCACACTTAGGCCAGTTTTGAAAGGCCCGTTGTGATACCACCAACACAAGGAAAGTCAGTGCCGGGACCCGGCCATATGGAAAATCCCTGAGTTGTTCGGATTTTCTACATAACAGAATCCCGGAACTGACACTCCTAAACCGACACCGTTACTCCTCCTCGAACCACTTAGATGACTTTATGAAGGCCATCAAGTCCTTTATGTCCAGTTCCGCGATCTGGCTTAGGCTATCCAGTCAAAATGGTTATTATGAAAAAAAAAATGGGAAAAATTTCAGTGACAATGAAAACCAAGTTCCACTCAAAAACCAAATTTAGTGTGAATGGAAATGGGATATCACGTCAGTAGACCATTAGTGAGGCGCTTTCGGTAAGCATTTTTTGTTTGCATCCTGCCCATCTCTAATTAAACCATACCGCGAAAAAAAAACAAAAAAAACAAATTATAAGAACTACATATATTTTCTTTATTTAAGATTATTTTGAGTATATTTTAAAGTCACTAAGTATGAATAAAATAATTTATGTAAGACAATACATTGATTTTAAAGATAAGCGGATTACTGTGATAGCTGCATAAATAAATAACTACTTTATAAATAAATATTTCAAATAAAGATATGTGATTAATTAATGAATCGAACGTGGTAAATGACCTAAACTAGTTTAATTATATAATCAGAGAATAATCGTTATATCAACGAATAATCGTTATCGATTAATACGAATGATTAATTGCATTATAATCAAAATTTTGTTTAATCGTAAACTAATTGAATTTTTTATTCAGAAAATTTACTCAGAATCTGATTAAATAAATGCGACGATTAATTAGAAAACTTATTATTTAAAAACTTTTTAGATCGATTAATCTTACATCTTTACTCGTGTTGTGATTAATCAGACACTGATTAATTAGTCGTTTTGATCAATTCTTATTGACAACTTTGTTGAATCGATTAATCGTACATCCCTTAATCGCAACATGTCAATTAATTAATAAACTAATAATCATTTAGGATTAATCAAATTGATTAATTTTCTGATAATCCAAACTTTCATTTATTATAATTTTAATTAAGTTATTATTCAGTAAAATTTCTCATATTATAAATACATTTTTGATGAAAATATATTTTTATACAGTTAGAAAAACGAAACTTAAAATAATTTATTTTAAATATCGTCGCCCAGATAAATAACTGTCGTATGTGAATATTTGGTCGATTTGAGTTATAAATGCAGTTATACTAAACTGATCAAGATCTTTCGAATGGTGCTATCAGGGTTTCGATAACTCTTTCAGTTTCCGAGATATTGAGTGAAATTTAGTTTTTTTTTTGTATTAAAAATACATTTTTAGTTTGTTTATAAGCAGATTGTACTTATGAGTTCAAAACTGCTCATGTTATTTTCAAGGTATGAAACCAATTAAAATAACGTCCCGGTTTCGATTTTGTCACGTGTTTAGGTTTCGATTCCGGTTTCGTTCCTCAACATTTATTTCGGTTTCGGTTACGGTTCCGTTCTGGTTTCGGTTACAGTTCCGTTCTGGTTTTGGTTTCCAAATAAAAACACGAACACAAAAAAAATTTTACATCAAAAAACTTAAGTATGCAGCTTTAAAATAGGTCTGAATTTTCAAAACTTTATTTTCAGATCTCGTAAATTTTTTTCGATGGCTTCATTGAACTATAGTCAAATTTCCTTCTTCAGAATTTTAACGCTGATGTCAAAACGTGTATTTCAACCTTGCTTGACAATCTTCCATGGAAATTTTTCAGGATAGGTAACTTTTTATAAAAGAAGACACTGAAACAATTCAAAACCGTTTGGGCCCGATTCCGGCCTTTGAAACGGTTTCGGTTTCGTTCTTTTACAGATCGAAATAACGGTAACGGTTTCGGTTTAGATTTTGAAAAATTAATCAGTTTTAATCGGTTACGGTTTCGGTTTCGGTTTCGGTTTCAGTTCTTGGTTATTTTTTATATGAAATAAAATGCAATATTTAACTAACCTCAAACATCTTAAATTTAAACCAAAATCCGATCATATTTTGTCGTATGTCATACATTGTTCCTGCAAAAATTTTGCTAAATGTAGCATACGACAAAACTTTACCGAAGAAAATTATTTATAAATTCTAAAAATAATAACAAAATCCATTCAAAATTAATTAATTAAAGAGTTTCGTGGTCCAGTAACATTCTCCCAAACTTTGTACTTAATCCAATGAAGCGTTTTTGAGAAATTGAACTCCCCAACTTTATAGGGTCAATTGCATAAAACTTCGTTAACCTCGCCTGACATTTGAAACTTCAAAACTTTGCGCGCCACTTCACAGGTTTGCCACAATGAAAGTTTTTTTTACCTTGCTTAAACTTTGACATTTTCTATTTGCCATGTTTCGTTTAAACAAGTATATTTAACTTATCTGTCAAAGTCAAAGTCAGAGGCAAAGTCGAAATAGTTTTTTTTTGTTACTGAGCCTTAAGTCTCACTTCCCAAAAGTCGTCAAACGTAAAATACGACATCAATTTATCCGGGCGACGATATGTATTAGTTAATATTCAGCTGCGAAACTTCAACTCTATAAATTCCTAAATTATTTTGACCATAATTACCAAAAAAAAAAAAAATTTACTTCATTTAAGTAGATTTTTTTTAAAGAGTTTAGTATTGAGAGCCATGAATACTATGACGAAACCATATGCGAACATTTCCTTAAAAAGCTTTCAGAAAAGACGAAAATCTTATTGTAACTTTTTTTTGTGAAGTTTTCGTTTTTTTTTTTTGTAACTTGCCTTTGTGGTGGAGTTTTAGAATGGAAGTTTCACTTAAATTGTAAATTTTGAAGTAAATACTTTTAGTTAAAAGATAAAAGGAAAAAATCTTATATGAGTATAAATTATAAGGATGCATCGGAATTGAAAAATGTATTATGTTCAATATATCGACCCCATGCGCGAAATTATCGTAAGAGACGAAAGCAAATTTTTAGGGTGAACATTTATTTGGATTTTTATCACTGAATTGTTTCATACGGTAAGATATACAAAAATTTAATAATTTTTTCTGAATCACCCTAATATACATACTAATATTTTAAATGCAAGATTAGCTGGCAGAAAATTATAAGTCTAACCATAAGTCTATTTATGCTTACTTTTTAAATTATCTTAAGATCATATTTTCCTTAATATGAATATCATTGTCTGGTATGGGCTGATATCTGAGTAGATACTTAAAGAAACTGCTCATACAACTACCACTTTTCCCATGAGACTTCTACTTTTCCCATGCCAGATCGTCTCACTCTATATACCTCAATTTACAGCTCAGCTACAGACTTTCTTCGCACATACTTGGCAAAATAGTCCGGACGCCAGCATTTACATGAACCCGGAATCAAAAACCAATCATAATACAAACGCACTTGAAAGCAACCCAAATCATCATGTCCATCGCAGTGTTGATTGTAGTCGGGTGCATTTGGGCTATTGGGATGATTGGTGCCATCAGATGCTGTCGCTACACCTGCACGTTTCTGTAAGTACTGTTGATAGGCTTGGAAATCTTGTACAGATGGCGCTGGTGTTGTAGTGGATGTTGTTGGTATAGCCTCCTCAGCATTTGGATAGAAAATTTCCGCAACTAATAAACTAACCCAACGTGGTGATGATAGACAACCACCATCCAAGTAATGACAGCGCGCTTGTATGCAACGCGTCACCTCGACGGTTTGTGTGAAATATCCTTCGTAGGGGATTTGTACCACATAACGCCAGAAGCCTTGATAGTTTTTCGCGAATACCGGTGTGGCATACTCCACCTTGGCGGGACATGGAGTGGGTGGTCCTTCATAGCGTATTGGACCGATTTCCTCGCGTCGCTCTGCAGTTGCTTGTTGTGGTGTGGTTGAAGTGTCACCTTGTATGGCGCGATATAGGGTACAGAATCTGCAAAAGCGAGAGAGAGATATGTATATAAAAGAGAAAAATGTTTAAGCTTTCGGTTCTAACTTACACTCCACCACCATCACAGAACTTGCGTGGTTTTCGATCCTCTACCACCCGACTCTTTGCACGCTCCTCCTCATCTAGAGCGGGATCGAAGTAACTAAATTCATGCCCCTCACTTGTTGACTGACCAGCTGGTTTCGGCGGTGCCGCACGTTTAGCTCTTGTCGTATAATGACGATCGATATTATTATTCTCCACCGTATCGACGGGATCATCGCGTAAAATTTGTGTCACCTTGGGCAAAGTGTCATCAGCTTTGAGTACAGGTAGAGTTTTCGAGAGAAATTTAAGTGTTTGATTGCGTATCAGCTCACTGAAATGAGAAAAGGGAATTGAATAAATGCTGAACAAGGACAAAACGGTTATACTACTTACAAAGGATACGGTTCGCCCAGCACATTTTGTCTCATTGGATTTTGTGGTATTTGGCCTTTGTTTAGATCGCCGCATATATTGTTCACCGATACCGCGGCTTTCCTATTGCCACCGACATTTTTACAGTCCAAATTGACATGCGTATAAGGTGGGGGACGCACCTTTGGCGGTACAGCGTTTGGCGATTCCACAAATGCATAATAACCCTCAGGTGGCTCATCGCCATAATCATTTTGTGTTTGCGTTGACGTATCCGCGGCGAGTAGCGCGAGGCAGACGATTTTCTGGAAAGTAGAGAAAAATAGGTTTTGAGTTACTGTAAAAATGGCGCATGTTTGTGGCTTCCACGAAGCAAATCAAAGTAGGGAAGAAGAACAAGGCTTTTTTTTTTTAGCAAATATAGAAGATCGGTGTTCAACCTCGAACACTTTCCACCGATACTTCGGTCGAAGGTATGTTCCAAACGGAAATAGAAGATAAGATAATGGTCCCAAACGACCCTGAAAAACACTACCGAAATGATACCGATGTGTCCTGAAAAGGTCTATAAAACAGACCTGACATGATCCTGAAAAATTCCCCGAAATGGTCCCGAAAAGGACCAAACTGAGTACCAAAGAAGTCTTCGGATTATTTTGTTTTATTCGGGAACAATTATGACATTTTTTTAAAGATTATTTTCGAAACTTTTTCGGCACCATTTCCAGGCTGTTTTCGGCATCATATCGTCTACATTTCGGGACTATTTCCGGATAGTTTCAGAATTGTTTCTCCTCTCCTTGGTTCGATGACCAGTAAAGGTGATGAAAAATTTTTAAGCAACAACACAAAGCGGTTTGGCAAGATCCTTCAACAAGATCGAAATTGCAATCATCGTAGCATTTCATTTTTCAACTTGTTTTCGCCAAAAACTCAAAAGAATAATTTGATAAAAATTATTCGACTGGTCAAAAGTCCACAAAATTTTCAAAGTTCGTAAATATAATGACCAATAATAACAATAACTAAATCGTTTTCCGGACTATGTATTACCGAACTGTTTTGAAACTTTTTCGGAATAACTTCCGAACATTTTGAATGTATTTTGGGATCATTTTGGGACCATCTCAAATATAGTGCCAAAAGACGGAGATAATCCAGCAATGAAAAAGTCCCAAAAAAGCTGGAACAAAATTCCGAAGTCATAACAAAATGTTCCGAAGCAATTCCCAAAATTTGCCAAAAACAATCGCAAGATATGTCAAAAATATTCCAGAAATTATCCTTAAGAAATGTTGAAAAATACAGAAAAAATTCCCGAAATGATCTTAAAATTATAACGAAACAAAACCGAAAACATTTCCGAAAACATCCCGAAATAATTTCGAAAAAGTACTGAAAACAATCCGAAATAATCTTGAAATGATTCAGAAATGTTAAAATAGTCCCGAAATGATCCCGAAAAATTTCCGAACACAATTCCGAAATCATCTCGAAACGATCTTAAACGAATTGCGAAATGATCCTTAACCAGAATTTCAAAATATCATGGACTTATTCTAACGACCTCGTAATTAATAATAACCCAATTATATTAAGGAATAATCTAGCGAACAAATAATTCAACATTCCAACGAATCGGTTCAGAGTCTGTGTGCTTGCGGTGTGACCTACTTTAACTGTTTTGGTATGCAAACTGAGAGCGCCATAAATCGCATGAGATCTCCCAATACTGGAGAGTTGACAAAAATATAATAAAAAAAACATAATCCATCAACATTACAGCAACAACGTAAGCTTTGACAAAATAATGAAGCGAGAGATATTAAAAGAAGGAAAAAGTTGTAAGAAAGTTAAAACTTAATTGCAAACTGTTATTTGTCAAAAAAAAAAATTTATGTTCATATGTATGTATGAAGGTATCCAATAGAAAGGTCAAAGAAATTTGCCGCCAATTTTTTTATAGTTTTTATGTGAACAGCTGTTTTGTTGCTGACAGCCAAGAGTTGAGTGTCGACTGTAGAGTTCAAGTCATCAAAGTGTTGCCGGTCACTTTTCATTTCACTCAGTGATTGAATGTTGTTGGTATGATGAATAAGAAGCAATAAAAAAATAGTGAAATTTTTGGAATTTTGTTTATTATATGCACATCAGTGATGATTCAAGGGGATGTGCATTCAAGGGCCATTCCGTGTCAAATCAAAAGTTATTCTGGGTAAAAAGTGGAGAAAAATGAAAAAAAACCATCGAATTTGGAATTTTCTCAACTACTATTTTTTTATATCATGCATGGACAAAAGCTGGCTCTATCTCAATTTCTCAGAACTGGCTACTCTTAGAGAAAAAATGCTAGGACCATATTTGTAGAGAATTTCCAGGTCTACAACTTGATCTCGACAAAAGTCCAAAAAACCTAAAATTGTTGACCTTTGACGCCGCTTTTTAGCACACATGGAATCCATGGGGACTTTTGAAGATTTCCCTCTCTGACGGCAAAACTAAACTCTCGGCTGTGGGAATTATTGTTATTTAACCACTAGTCTTATGTCTATTTTGACCGGGCTACCAGAAAAAATTATTAAAATATTAAAAAAAAAATTTTTACAACTACCGATCCCTTAACAAACCACCCTATGGACATAAAACCTAGGATAACCCGCACACCGAAAAGCTTTAGAAACCCGGTGGGATTTTTAAAAACTTCAGTTTTGTTGTACCGTGTAATTAGGCTAATTTTAAATATGCTGTCTCGCCACCCGATCTGGAAACGTACCGGGCAGCAGCGGCAGCGGCTCTGCGTCTAAGGTAAACGTCTGGCTGGGGCGCAAGCACAACGGGATCTGGGATCTTACAGTTTTCTACCACTGAGCACAGATCGATGTGCGGTCACAACAGACGGAGACAGCTGCTTCAAAACCGCAAACATTCCCAGCAGGGAGGAATGAGAGAGGACGGATCGGTGCCCCGCTACTAATGGCAGCATTTCTGACGGCTCTACCTGATCATTGCAGCGTCTTCCAGGCTGAAGTCTCAGCAATCTTGGATGCTGCGGCCTGGATAAGTAAACGCGCTATCGGCGAGGATATCGGTTTTTTTCAGCGACAGCCAAGCGGCCATCATAGCTCTTGGCTCTTATTCGTTCAACTCTGAACTGAAGCTCAGCTGTCGTCGATCTCTTCAAGAGATTGCCCAACAGAACCGCGTGAACCTCACATGGGTCCCGGGACACAGGGACATTGAGGGAAACTGTAAGGCAGACGAACTTGCCAGGCAGGGTACGACCAAGCTGGTTCTTCGGAATAAAGAGCGCTTAGGTATGTCGTTTGCTAAGTTAAGTAAGCTAATGCTGAAGGGGTACAAACTCCGTCAAGCCAACGAAAGATGGCAACAATCCCCATTGTGCCGGATATCCAAAAAACTGGCCAAAATGGGATCATAAAAGATCTAGAGACATTCACGCCCTAAGAAGGAGAGAAATATCCATATTAATAGGTGTTTGGGCACTGCCTTATTGGTAAGAACGAAGAAAGGCTAGGTATGCCCTACCGACGATGCTGTAGGAGGTGCAAAGATGATGAGGAGGAGGAAATGGTGGAGCACCTCATCTGCAACTTCACGGCTTTAACCGTCGCTAGAACGCGCTTTTTGGGAGTTCCCTTTCTGGATAGCCTTCGCCAGACCGCGGAGCTGAACATATAGGACTTGATGGGCTTCAAAAAGTCATCTAAGTGGTTCGAGGAGGAGAAACGGTGTTGGTTTGGGAGTGTCAGTCCCGGGATTCTGCTTTGTGGAGAATCCAAACAACTCAGGGATTTTCCATATGGCCGGGTTCCGGGACTGACTTTCCCAATGTTGGTGGTATCACAACCGGCCTTTCAAAAATGGCCTAAGTGTGCCTCTGCGACAGCCTCTTAAACCTAACCTAACCTAAATATTCTGTCAGAATTTTAGCCCTTGGATTTTTTTATCCCTCGGAAAAATTACTCCAACTCTTTTCTGTAGTGGAGAAGAGGAATTTTATTTAAAATTGGCCTGAATAAATATGTATTTATAGGACCTTACTTCTCGATTGCCTTTTCAGTACGAACAAGTCGAGGAATGGCTCTCAAGTTTCAAAATTACTCACGCTTATCTTCGTAACACACACATACTCGTATGTTATATCTGCCCGAATAACACAATAACTTTTCTTATTCTAAAAATAAAACTACTTAAAAAGCTTTTTTGGCGAAAGTTTTTATTTACTTTTTGAAGAAGAAGAACAAGAAAAAGCAAAAACAACAAAGCAATAAGATCAACGGCAGAGCACTCTTGAGCTGAGCTCAATTAGTGTTATTGTTATATTTCGCTTGTATTTTGGTTGTTGTTTATTTAAAACCTTTCTTTTATTTATTCTTTGGAAATTTAAGCCTTTTGAGGTAAAACGGGTTACTAAAAAATATGTAAGTACATATATCAGGGCCGGATTTACTATAGGGTTAATCGCTTCAGGCTCGGGACCCCACCATTTATTTTTAGGAGACGTTGTTCTGCCCCAAAAACTCTACTCTCGCACCTTCTCATACATATATAACTTTGTTTTTATCTGCACCATCTCCAACAGCCTATCTGTCAAAAAAGCTGATGCTAACTTTAGTATCTACTTTACTTTCTCTATGACTATTATTATTATTATTTTAAGGCCTTATTACACCGCGACCATTAATATGATCTATTGTGAGACCTATCAGCTTATTGCTGTATGCGGAGGCTCTTTATAAATTTGAGCACCTCCTCTGGTTTTTTATTCCATACCACGAACGGATTAAGAGTGACACCACCTAGGTAGGAAATTCTCTTTCTTGCTAACGCAATGCATTCACAGAGTATGTGAACCGGCGTTTCATCGTCCAGTTCGCAAAACCGATAAATTGTTGTATCTGACAGATTCAATTTACTCAGGTGATAACGTAGACTACAATGTCCCGTCTAATACCCAGTGAGAGTTCTTAAATCCACCCTATACAGATTTATGAGCCTGGCCGACTTCGAAGTTATTGTGTAAGACTGCAAGGTACGTAAGGCGGCCTGACTGTCCGACATAATGTAGATTCGCTTAGAGGATAGTCCTCTTCGGAGGCATTCCTTGCCACAGATTTCTATTGCATGGATTTCCGCTTGGAAGATAGTGGGGTAGCTACCCATGATACCGATTTTTGGAAGTTCGGTCCATATATGCCAGCTCCCGTTTTACCATCTTCCAGCTACGATCCCTCCGTATACCAAATCTCCGAATCGGATTCAGCATATGGGTTCCCTGCTTCCCAGAGCTCTCGATCTACGATTGAAACTTCAAAGTTTCGCGTGATCCTGAGCGTAGGAGTTTATGCATCGCTTAGTTGCAATATAGGACCATTTATGAAGTTCTTGACTATCTTCATATGTCCTGTCATATTTCCAATTTTTAGATCGGAAATATTTTGAAAGCTCAATGCAGCAAGTGTGGCTTGGGTCTTGTCCAATGTTACTCCAAGGTATTTTGCCTCCATTGAAAAACGTACGCGATCGGATATTGTTTCCTCATGCATTTCTGTTACGCAGACAACCAAGTCATCTGCATAGCCCTGAACATCAAAGCCATTGCCGTTCAAAAGGTGAAGAAGCTGGTATATGACTAGGGACCAAAGTAGAGGATAAAGTACTCCTCCTTGAGGGCATCCTCTTGAGGCCACGATTGAGCCAGCACTCCTTCCTATCTCAAAGCTGATTTTCTTTGCTTTAGAATGGCCAGTACCAAGCAAGTAATCATTGGGCATACGTCCTTGCTAATCATGGCTTCCTCAATGGCCTGATACGTCGTATTATCGAAAGCCCCTGATATATCGATAAATGTACACAGGCCTATGTTTTTAGACTCTATGGCCTTTTCTATTTTTTCCGTAAGGCAATGGACAACTGTCTCCGTAGATTTTTCGGGTTGGTACGCAAATTGGATTTTACACAGAGTTAAGTTTTCTTCCGTAATGTGCTGATCCAAAATTTTCTCCATTCCCTTTAGGAGAAAGGAACTGAGACTTATTGGTTGATATGACGATGGCAGATTTTCCGGTTTCCCTGGTTTCGGTATAAATACAACCTTAACCTCTGTCCACCTTTTTTGGGAATATATCCTAACAGCACGGATGCTCTAAATAAATTTGATAGGACTGGAGCTGTATAGTTAATTCCTTGCTGCAATATACAAGGATAGGGCCCGTCCGGTCCTGGGGATTTGAAAGGGCTGAAAGTCGATAAAGCCCATTGGACCTTTTTTAAAATTGGTTAGCTTTGCTGCCAGGCTCTTTTCTCTTCCACTAATAGTTGGAAAATCATCTACTATAGGATGTGTGTGTTGATAGCCTCGTGTACAGTCCGGAAAGTGAGTAGCAAGCAATAGTTTGACTATACCTAAAGTCTAAACTCGAAAACATGTTTTAGTAGAACATTAATAGCTCACTCTCAAACAATATCTTTGTATCTTTAAACCTGTCCATCTGCCTATAAATGTCTTAATATTTCATACGTAACTAATTAAATTGTCTACGACGACTTATGCAACAACAACAAAATACTGAAATGTATATTATTCATGGAAAGAAAGCAACGAAAAAGCGTGACCGACTTTTTGAGCAGCTACAAAACAAGAAAAAAAGAAATGTGTCACACACACATATTTACAAATATACATATATATTTAAACAAATTTTATTTTCACATATATTTAAAATGGGGCATTCCAAAGTGATGGGTGGAAGATTTTTAATACAAATATAACTTTTTTTTTTAAATTAGTAGGACACTTAGACTTGTGACACATTGTTTAGCTCAAAGCTAAATTAGGTTTGGACATATGTATGTGTATATATAAATGTAGGCTAAAATTTTTAGCTTTGTATAAAAATTTTTGAAGACAAACTTTGCACTTAAGTGAATAAAATAGTTTCTTATGTTAAAATGGATCCCATATCTTAATTTAGGCGTCTAGCAATACATCAAGGCAAACTGCATGAAATTCTATACAGTGATTTCTGAGTAATGCGCGAACAAACATACAGACAAACATACAAAAAAATTCCGAAAATTGCAATTTTGTCTTCTTATTCGTACCAGGGCCATATTTATTGCTTAGGCTCATACAAAAAAAATTCTTGGATGACCTATTTTTAATTTTTATTTTTTTTTTTTATTTTGGCTCCATCCATTCTGGAATGTCCCATATGTGTATCAGTTTAACTAAATGCAGACTCATTTAAATATTTTGTTTTAGTAGATGTATTCGTGATAAACGCGTTTATGCCATTCATACCAATACATACAACGGAACCACAAACAGATGAACAGCAATGGCAACGGAAATGTTCTAAATACGTACACTTTAAGTAACGGGAAAGTTTGCGCTGTTACGCTGTTGTTTGCATTCCAAATGCGAAATACATAAGGCAAGCGCGCACTGCTCTACATGATGCCAGTGAGGTGTCGATCAATATGTGTTGTATGTAAGAAGCCAAAACAACAGTTTTTAGAATTTGTGTCTGTCTGTCGGTATGTTTGTTCGCTCATCATTAAGAAACCGTTTTGAAATATCGGATGGATTTTTTTTTACTATTATATGCGAGATGTCCAACTAAGGGCATAGGATCCAGTTTACTGCACGGAAGTATTTTATTACATGTAAACAGAAAAGTTGTTGCTCAAGCAGGCTATTTGCGTTATGTTTTATTCGACTTCGTGTCTAAGCCCCCAACGACCGCAGCCATCTAGTTAAGAAAAAAATTATATTTAACAGTCAAATTTAGGAAAACTTGTAAAGAATGAAATACTGTCAGTTGCCTGTATGGCTGCAGGCCATTTTTCACTAGACTTTATCTATGTTCTTGATGCAAAAAAATATAACAAGAAACAAGAATCGCTGGAATAGTAACTATAGAACTAGAACACACACACACGCACTTTTACTCAAAGAAAATTTCTACAGCAAAAGCGCTGCTTTGCTGGCATTCCACTTAGAACGAAAGAGTTAAGCAACGAACTTGAATGAAAAAATGCAAGGCATTGGCAGATGAGTGTTGTTATTTTTGTTGTTGTTTGTGAAAAATTGAAAAGCAGCGAAACTAAGCCATTGGCAACAAAGAAAACTCTAAAGCATACTGAAAAAATGCGAAATTCATATAAAGCTTATCTTAATAATAATAATTTTGTTTTATGTCATATTTCTTCATTTACTTACTACAAATTTATTTTGAAACCTACCAATATTAAATCATATTCCATTATGAACGAATTTCTATTTCTTAATAACTCAAACAAGCACTTGAAATAAATTTTTTTTCCAGTTATAATTTTATTCAGTTTAATTTTCTTCTCTCACTAAAAATTTCTTTTTTATTTTACATGCACTTTTCAAATTTTTAATTACACTTTTAGCTGAGCTAAGTTTGACTTTTAAATTATTATTATTTTTTAAATCACTTCAACCTTTGTCACTATATTACTACTTCTTGTTTACGAAAGTGGACCATGTCCCGTCAAAAGCTTACACTCAACTGAAGTAATGTTATGAGCAGCCTTAACATTGAACCATTTGATGCGATGGCATAGCATTATAACATAGCTTTAGCTATCGCTGGGAAATACATTCTCGAGCTTTCCAATATCTCTTCGCCAATGCCAATGTCATTGCCATCATACAAACCGCTACGTAGTAAACAGTCTGTTGACATTTCTCGTGCTCACTGCTATTCCACTGAAGAGAATGTTTGTTAAGCACTTTCTTCTTTAAGCGTTCAGCAGAATCAATCCGTGACGTACGTCACGTACGTCGAAATAACTGACAGCAAAGTAGACTGCGGATGTTTGTATGCGTAACGCCAGATAAGACGGATACGTCAAAGTAGAAATTGCTCTAAAATTGACGTACGTGACGCAGCTGACGTATTGGCGGACTGATTCTGCCGAAAGCTTTAGTTCTACATATGTATATGTACATAACATGTTTAAGTTTTTGTAACTAACTCGCTTACAGGTATGTTATTAATAAATACATTTAGTGAGTACTTGCTGAGTTCAGAATTTTTCTTACTTTTTGAGTCAAAATCTTTGAAACTTTCGTGTGTTGTTTCACTACTACCATCCAAGCACGCGTATGACTCCCAGAGTGACCATTGCCTCTCCTTTACATTTTAAAATAATGATAAGATAATGGAGATAACTAAATTTATGCAGCTGTGCAAAATAAAAATACCAGCAATCCAGGAGACCAAACTTTATTTTCACTCGGAACTCCGAGTTCCGTTCTCCGGCACGACCGTACGAACGGTGGTGGTGGTCTCATCCTTAGAGTATCTGAGTATAGTCGTACAGGCTGGAGGTGTTGATCTCGAGCTAATAAGCATTGACATTCCTCCCGTCACCTGTTGTCCCTGAAGTTATCGCCCTGACCTTAGTGCGTTTCTTTGTGGCGATAATCGCATCATCATGGGCGGTTTTAATGCCCACCATATGTGAAACTTCCGTCTTTTTGCAGGTGGCAGATGAGTGAAACTAGCCGAGCAAATTGACGCTTCGACTTTCTGCACGCTGAATGGATACGCCCCTACGAGGGTGGCAGTTAATTGCAGTAACTCCCCGGACATAACTATCGTTGGTCCGGACTTAACTAACGTCATTAACTGGCACCCGAACGCGGCTTTGGCATCTGACCATCTGCCCATCATCCTGTCCGTCAATCTAGCCTCGAACTTCATACCCTCGGTGAAAAGATCATACGTGAACTTCAAAAAGGCTAACTGGTTTGGCTTTATGGAATTCACGGAGAGCTCCTTTGGTGCTCTTCCCATTCCGACTCATGTACGCGTAGGTGAGCGTAAAATCCCTGAGGTCATAAAAAAGGCTGCAGCCCGCTTTATACCAGCTGGTAGAATAAGAGACATAAGGCTTAACTTCCCAGCTGAGGCTGCAGTACTGGCCAATGAACGTGACCTCATACGCAATATCGATCCCTCAGATCCGCAGATCGGTGATCTCAACGCGGAAATCAGACGGTTTGTCAACGAGCACAAACATGCCAAATGGGAGGAGCACCTCAGGTCTTGTAACCTCTCTGCCGGTGTTGGGAAATTATGCTCCACACTCAAAGCCCTGTCCAATCCTATGGGTCCGGGACATCACCTTTGCTGGCACGACTTTCAACGACCCAAATAAATGTGCACAGGCTTTTTGCAGACAGTATGTCCCTCATTCTGCACAGGACAGAACAAGACGTGGATCCGCGCGCCCAAACACAAAAACGTTGACCGCGTTGCCATCACCGCTACAGAGGTTCAAGATGCCATCAAAAAAGCCAAGAATTCCAAAGCCATCGGTCCCGATGGCATAGCCATGGTGCGCAGAGGGCGTTAAGTACCTCACGGCCGTCTTCAATCTATCCTTGACCACTTCTGTCATACCCGATAAATGGAAGCGGGCAACTGTGGACCCACTACTAAAGCCTGGCAAGCCAGCTAATGTAGAGGAGTCATATCTACACATCAAACTTGAGGTTAGCCGAGCACCAATGTGTCTTCAGGAAAGGTAGGAGCACAACATTCGCTCTCATTGCCATAAACACACAGATAACTGACGGACTAAACCAGAATAGATCCAACAACAGAACGTTTATAGTTGCCCTTGATCTGGCTCAAGCTTTTGACACAGTTACTCATGCGCAGCTGGTGTCCGAAGACTCATCACTCCCCCCTGTCTTAAGCGTTGGTCCGCCAATTATCTGAGTGGTCGTCAGTCGTCTGTTGTGTTCTGGAACAAAAAATCCAAGCCAGGAAGATTAAACAAGGGGTACCTCGGGATGGTGTCCTTTCCCCGTTATTGTTTAACTTCTACATTTCGAAGCTCCCTCCTCCACCAGAGAAAGTTACGATTGTTTCTTATGCAGACGACTGCACGCTATTGGCAACAGGCACTTGCGTCGATGAGCTGTGCTCTAAAAGCAATAGTTATCTCCCCTCTCTTGTCGAATTATTCACCGCTCGGAGCTTGACATTGTCGCCAGCCAAGTCCTCGGCAACATTATTCACGACTTGGCCAGTGCAAGTGGGCATGGAGTTAGAAATCTACGTAGGCGATCACAAATTACCTTATGTCGCCCATCCCAAAATCTTAGGAGTGACTTTCGACAACATGCACACTTTCGCTGCCCATTCAGCAGCAATTGTCTCTAAAATACCCGGCAGTACTTGGGGTAAAGACACAGAAACTATGTTGGTAACTTACAAGGCAATTGGTCGGCCGATCCTGAACTATGCGTCGCCGATATGGTAGTCGGGGGCTTGCAAGCAATAACCGCTACGGGGTGTGTCCCTATGTCTCCCATATCTAATATACCTCATGAGGCGGAAACGCTCCCAGTTAAGGAGTACAATGAAATGCTTAACAAGAAATACCTGACAACTGCTTGAGCTAACACCGCCTCCTGTCCTAGAAGAAAACATCTACGTAAACCTTTTGATGAGATCCGGCGCCTTGCAACAACGCCGTTTGATCCAGAGGTACATAATCGTGCCCTGAAGCACATCCATGATACGTCTGTTGCCGTTTTGCATACCTCAGCACCTTCCATTTCTGTAGAGAAGCATCATTTTCCTCGAGAGACAATGGTCACTCTGGCTCAATTACGCTCTGGATATTGTAGTAGATTAATGAATGAATGTCCGGCATGCGGCTCGTTCCCCCATAACACTTGCTCTGCGGAGCCCACTCTTCTAACACCCATCTTCTTTGGTCCAACCCTTTCTTAGGACTCCCGTAAGAAGACATTGATGACAATTTAGACTAAGGATATGCACACGTTGGACAGGGTTACAACAACAACAACATCAGAAATATAAAACAATTGACCACCGTGTGACATTTGGCATTCCGTAATTTTTATACCCAGCGTATTAGTACTAGTACAAGGGTATTATAATTTTGTCCACATAACGGTACTACTTACCGGTACAAAATAATCGAGATAGATTAGGTTGGAAAAACCTGTTCATTAAGGCATGTCCGTCCGTCTGTCCGTGTACACGATAAAAAAAAAAAAAAACTAATGGCGGCGAAATACCAACAGGTTATAATAACCTCTAACGAGATGTTTAGCCGAGCTTCTCTTTCCAACTTGTGGTGTGTTGCTTTTGAGTTTTCCTACAAGTTGGCGGGACCTACAGTTTTTTGCCGACTCCGAACGGCACTTGCAAAGCAAATGAATTTTTTGCTGAGAACCTTCTCATGGCAGAAATACACCCGGAGAGTTTGCCAAACTACTGCCGAGGGGCGACCCCGTTTAGAAAAATTCTTTTTCTAAATAATTTTTGATGTTACTTCTGTCGGGCATCGAACCGCCACGACTTGGTGTAGAAGGCCGAACACTTAACCGCTACACCACGGCGTGTACACGATAACTTGAGTAAAAATTGAGATATTTGCATGAAATTTTGGATACAGGTCACTTTGTGGCCAAGGTAGGTTGCTATTGAAAATGGGCGAATGGGTATGATAACCACGCTCCCTTTTTCTATATCGAAAATTTCGAAAATCACATAAATTGACATATCTCGGTAGCTGAAATGGGTAACATGATATAATTTTATAGGTGAATCCCCCTGGTCAATCTCTTATGATTTTTTCATAAATTGTTTAAAGTGGGCGTGGCACCACCCACTTTCAAAGGAGGAATTTTTGAAAATTCGACTGGTCGTAACTTTTAAACTGATTACGATAGAACGATGAAATTTGGCACAAAGCATACTACATAGTATCGTTGGGAGTATAAATGATGAAATTGGATAAAATCGCTCTCCAACCTTGCCCACTTTCGATATCGAAAATTTCGAAAATCACATAAATTTACATATCTCGGTAGCTGAAATGGCTAAACTGATATAAGAGTATAGGTGATTTTTCCATTCTCGTATGATTTTTCCGTAAATTTTTCTTTAAAGTGAGCGTGGCACCACTCACGGGTCACGGGAATATTTCGAAAATCATATAAAAACTACCGCTGGGTATTTAATGCTCGCTTTACCCCCGAACTTTGACTTCCTTACTTGTTATTGTATGCAATTACGTTATATAAATGCAATGCAATGCAAGTTGCATTCGAAAGTGCATCGTCATTTAATTGTAAGGACCTATGCAGTCTCAATAATTAGCTTAAATTACAAATTATCCTTTTGAGGTATAAGTAATAAGGTATAAAAAAGCGGGCATTTTTATTTCTTACATAAATTTTCTTGACTTTCTCTAAATATCGTGAGTTGCTTGATTAAATCTTTGGAAAATATGGCCATGTTTGACGATTTGCAATTGGTCAATATATGTGTTCGTATTCTGCGTTTTATTTCTTTGATCTATGAACATACCTGGCGTCGTTATATTGTTCTACCAATGGGTACTTTTCTTGTTATAACACAAGTTACATATATGTTTCATACTAACGAAGGAATCGATGCAATAATTAAGAATTCATACGGTATGGTATTATGGTTCAATACGGTATCACGCGCCTATTTGCTACTATACGATCATGAGAAATATGAACAGTTATTGAGTGACTTGGCGAGTTTGTACCATGATTTGAAGGTGAGCAAGTTAGTGTAACTAAAAAATAAGTCGTACGGTATATAGAGCGTTCTCGACCGTTTTTCCAGAAATTCCCTTTATCTTTCACTCTAAGTAGTATCTGCTCTAACAACTGTGTTATACGCTATACATTATTCGTATGTTTAAAATATATCTGGGTCATTCCATGTCAAGCCGTCAAATGGTTGGAATCGTTCTCTTCAGACCGAAATTCAATCAAATGAAACGGGTCGTTTCCAGCCATTTGACGGTTTGACCCACCCAGTAATTTCTTTATTTTTCAGAAATCAAAGGATTCATATATACAGCAACTATTAACCGAGGTTAATTCGAATGGAAAATATATGGCTTGTGGTAATCTATTTCTGGGAATTGCAACATGTTTTGGTTTATCCATCTATCCACTTTGTGTAGCGGAAAGAGGTTTGTTGTCCAAAGGATATAAAGATTTGAGAAGCATATAATCAAAAACCATAGCAATGTTTGAATCAACTTCTTTAACTTGCTTTCCCAATTATTTTTTTCCCTGCCGAAAAGAATTGGAGGAATTTTTCCGCGAGATCGAGAATATTTAGAAATGGCTGGTAATATATATTTTTATAAAAATTGGTTTCTTCTTCTTTTTCTACTATAGTGTTGCCCTTTGGTAGTGTAATTCCTGGCGTTGACGAATATAAAAGCCCTGTTTATGAGATTTTCTACGTTTATCACGTTTTATGCACTCCACTGGGCTGCTGCATGTATATCCCATATACCAGTTTGATTGTTGCCTTCATCATGTTTGGCATCGTTATGTGTAAATCTTTGCAATTTCGTTTGAAAACTTTGCGACGCATGGGAAATGATGATCTAACAATTCAAAAAAATATCATCGAATGCATTGAATATCAGTTGAGAATTATTGAGTAAGTAAAAGGAATTGTTTGTTTCGCATCCTATTTCAAAAGATTTTTCAATAACGCCCTATCTCACCTAAAAATGTATTGAGTTCTTATTCAGATAGTACGTTTGTAAAACTCACTCTAGGATGGGTCATTCTTGAAAACAAATCTTGAAATGGTGCGTTATCGAAACAATTTTGATATACATATGGATCATTCCATGCCAAATCGACAAAAATTTTTACCTGACCCCCTTCGATTTCGCTAAATATTTGCTATCTTTTTCTACCTCCCGAAAGATATTTTGCAGAAGTTTTTCAAAATGTTTTCCCCAAATCAAAAAAAGTTATGAACTTAAACAAAAACGTTTTTTTTTTAATGCTGTAACTTTTTCAAAAATCGACCGTTTGGGATCATTTTTTTATAAAATTTTTGTTTTTAAATGTAATATTCGGAAAAAATAAAAAAAATTTTAAAAGCCCAGTTATATAAATTTTTTTTTTTCAAAAAAAAGTCCTGCCATTTTTTATTTTTTTTTTTTTTAAACTCCAACTAATTCTGCAATAAGCCCCGGCTGAAAAATACATTTTAAGGGGGTCAGGTAAAAAATTTGTCAATTTGGCATGGAATGACCCATATGTAGAACTTTTTGCGAAATATTTCTAAATATGTATGTTAGATTGTGCCAAAAAATATCCAAGTTGTTTTACTTAAACGCTCTAGTATGGCTTGTGATCGAAAATTCGACCAATAAAATCTTTAGGGGGTCGTGGGTTCGGACTCCCCATCCTTAAATTTCGGGGACGCCGCTGGAAATAAACTGCCTCTACCTCAGTTTTTTTTCAATTTCCTTTCCATCGCTGCATATTTCATTCAAATCGGTCAAAGGGTTCGCTCACAGGAGGTCCTAAAGTTTTCCATGTGACGTATTTATATATTATCAGAAAATAGCCCCTAAATTTTATCATTATGAATCAAAAACTATCCCGACAAAGTTTAAAGAATGATTCGAATATACATAGGCTAAATATACCATTTTTTAAATTATCCTTTCAGGATATGGAAATAGTGTCCTTTAAAGTTATTATCATTCTAAAAAACTCGATGTGTTTTAAAAATTTGTAATCTAATAAAAGCCTGAAAATGTAAGTAAAACCCCAAAATGTGTTCATAAGGGCCTTAGCGTAGCAAAAGCCAAAACTTCTATCAAATTTACCTAAACTTTTCTTACTTGACTAAGTGTATGTTACTCATACGCCGTGTATGACCTATAAAATGTGAACTATAATTGCAAAGTTTCAAGGTATGTATACACAATTATTTTTGCTAGAAAACGTATTGTTACGCAATCTACGAAAATACTTTTTAAACTCCAATGTCCTTTTCTCGTGAATAAATTTTTTCAATATAGGATCCTGTTGTCCTTATAAAAATTCAAAGATGGACATTTGTTACACAGTCCTTTATTTCTTGGAAAATATTAAAATTATGTGATTTTCGAGGCCTTAATATAGTTTTTGCTAACTTAGTATAGCTGCAAGCTAAAACTTAAACTCAAAATCGGCACAGGTTACCGTTGTCTTAGAACAATAAAACGTTACATGCAGGCTAAAACGCACCGATATAAAGAGTATACATATCCCATTTCGAACCAACATTTTTTTTCCACACATTTTTGGGACGCTCTAATGTATGTACCTATGTAAATTTACTAACAAAATTTCAGCTACATTACACGCGTAAATGGTTTGACAACTTACATATTTCTCTTGGAATTTCTGGCTTTTGGTGCACTTTTATGTGCTTTGCTTTTCTTGCTTATATCTGTGAGTTAATTGAAAATGTTTCTAAAAATATGTATTATATAAGTGGTTTGTTTGGTACTAACTTTTTTTTACTCTAGATTGACTCCCTTGCTCAGGCGATTATTATTTGTGCTTATATAACAATGATTTTAGCACAAATTTTTTCATTATATTGGTATGCGAATGAACTACGAGAGCAGGTACATATTAACTTAGGGACTGATTATGTAATAAAGTTTATTGTTTGATTAGATTTGATTTGATTTTAATTTACATTATTGCATTTTAATTTATCCTATTTTATTTTATTTATTTTTAGTTTTGTTTATTTAATTAAATGTTATATTTTTTCTATACTTTTTACTTTTTTATTTTATTTTATTTTTTATTTATTTATTTATTTAATTTTTTTTCATCTCATTTCGACGAAGGTTGTAGCTTACAACCCCTTTACATATATGATTTCCCTTTATAGAACATTGAAATAGCTGCCGCTGCTTACGATTCTGAATGGTACGCTTTCCCAATACCGACACAGAAGAATATTCTTTTGATGATCATACGTGCTCAGAAGCCGCCAGCTGTGAGTTTTGGTTT
>CAXKVI010000004.1:103902781-103982133 GCA_964058755.1 Campiglossa producta | reverse complement strand
AATTATAAGAACTTATGTAAATAAAAATAAAAATTCACACTGCGTTATTTAATGGTGTAGAGAGTAAAAGGCAGAAGGAAAAAGAATGTGAAGAAAAGGAAAAATATAGAAAAGAAATGAAAAAAAAACTTTAATTCAAGGGAAAGACACTTCAAAAAATGTAGTAAATTTTAGTAAGGTTTTGTAGTTGAATTTCAACCACTGGGCTAACTCTAGTTTTTCGAAAAATTATCTTCGACCAAGCAGTTCACCTGAAAATTCACCATAAAAATCGTCATAGCCGTTTTCTAAATTACTAGCTGACCCGCGTGTTGACGTTGTATCTCCATCCCGATCCCTATCGCTATCTACATATGGGTAAAATTCCTCAAGCGGTCCATCTATGTATATACATAATTGACATGCTAAGAAGGAGCATGGAAACCGTTTTCTAATGTATTTTTCCGTTATTTTCGAATATAAATTTAAAAAAATTTTATTGAAAAAATTTATTAAAAATGTAAGTATGTTATGAGTTGTGGTGGACTTTTAAATTAAGAAAAATTATTCACAAACGGTCAAAAGTCCACCAGAGTTTCAAATATTTATTAAAAATTTTATTGAAAAAATTAAGTAAAAATTTTATTGAACGATTTAGTAAATTTGGACATTTTTAATATGTTTTTTTCAATTTTAATTCAAAGCTTGATCTTTTTCCTTTAAAATTATACCTTTTTTGTAATGGACCTCGAAAGTTTTTTAATGTTCTTTCAAAAGACAATTTATTTATTTTTATACCTTTCATGAACATGAAATGGTATTATAACTTTAGTCCAATGTTTGTAAGTATGAGAAGAAGAAGAGATAGACCCACTAATAAGTATACCGTTATGATCAGGACGATGAGTTGATTCGATTTAGCCATGTCCGTCTGTCCGTCCGTCCGTCTGTCCTTCTGTCCGTCTGTTTGTACGGAAACTAGTCCCTCAATTTTAGAGATATCTCAATGAAATTTGGTATGGAGGCGTTATTTTATATGAGAATAATCATTCGTCGAAACCAGCAAGATCGGACCAAAACTACTCATAGCTCCCATACAATCGATTGTTCCGATAAACGGATTTCGGGCTATAACTTCTGTAATTAAAGAGCTAGTAACGTGAAATTTTGTAGGTATTGCGGTTTTCATATGTGAAATATCGATGTTGAAAATCATTGAGATGAGATAAATATTTCACATAGCCCCCATACAATCGATTGTTCCGATAAATGGATTTTGGGCTATAACTCCTGTAATTATATACATAGGTAGGGTCGTAAAATTTCGTAACAATTGCTCTTTTAGAATGTGAAATATCGATGTTAAAAATCAATGAGATTGGACCAATAAAACACATCGCCCCCATATAATCGATAGTTCCGATAATTTCGGTATGAGCTAAAGTTAAATTCACACAGGCTGAACTGGGGATCGAACAGTGAAAATCGTGACGCTTATTCATGAAAGGTATATAGCCTTCGGCACAGCCGAAGACAGCTTTCCTTACTTGTTTTTTTTTTTTTTGTTTTTATCTAGGCTTTGATAAATTTGGTTCGCGTCTGCACTAGTAACAAAATTAAGCTTTAGCTAAGTCATTTCCATTATCCAGTAAAAATGGTTATTATAAAAAAAAAAAAAAATTCTCTGGATAGAGAGAACAATGCTTTATTTTTGATTTGGCCAAAAAAATCACCAACAAATTTATAAAATTTAACTAAACCAAAAACTAACACTTTTATGTTTTCTTCTGAAGAAAATGTACTACATTAAAATTGTTAGTTTTCGTCAAACAAAAATTAAAAGTGTTAGTTTTCTTACAGAATTTAAAAGTGTTATTTTTCGTAAAAAATTTAAAAAGTGTTAGTTTTCGTATGGCACGTCGATATTTAGGGAATGAGACTGGAAAAAATTTTACATTTGATTATAAGGACCACCCTAATCCTTATAAATATGGTTAGAACAATTTATGTTCGTACATCTACTTTGCCATAAAGTTTGTGAAAGATGATTGGTTTAACAGTTTCACAGTTCTCGACTTTTTTTCATTTAATTAAAGAAGTTGAAAAGTTGTTGAAACACTTATGAAAGAAATATTAAATATTTACAAGCTGAAATGTTTTAATTAGTTTTGTGTATGTTCGTACGTTACAGAGGTGGACACGCAATCGTTACCATTTCATGTCAAAATTTTTTTTTGGCAAATGAATAATCGGGGAAAAAATTTACTGTAGTTAAAAGATTCTGACATTTATATTAACTCTTTGAGGTCTATAATTGTTCGCTTGATTTTTAAGGACTTCTCTGAATTTTGCTGTAAAAGTGCTAAACAGTGGAATACCAAAAAATGAGCTGCTTACACCTTTGCACATTGGCCTGAATTGAGTTTTTTTTGTTGAACTCACTTCCCAAAATTCCGATTAAACCTATTTCTCTGAGAATTGTAGATATTGATATCCCTGTACATCCATACCAATTTTCAGGTCCATTTTGGAGGAATTTAGCTTTAAAATTAAGTATGTATTGGTGTTTCCATGCCTCCTTTTCCCATAACTCAATTTTTTTCGTGAATACTTACAAATTTTCAAGTCCCCTCCATAAACACTTTTCGTGATATTCAGCATGAAAAGCTAAGTTTTCCTAAGAAACATTTTGTAAAGCACATTTGGTAAATATCTCGCAAACGCGCTAGGACAATATCTCGGCACCCGGTTCGCATCGAACTAAGTTACACCCTCTCTTAAAACGCTCATCAACATCTTTCATTTGGTACCCATATTGTCAAAACACTTTCTAGACCCACTTTTGGTCCACATTTTGGTCGATATTTGGGAAATGGGTTCGTATATTGGACTTGGAACCTCTCCCTGTAAAAAGCCCCGCAAACGCCTTTTATTTGATATCCCTATCGTACAAACATCCTCTTAGTCACAACATAAATAAGAACCCCCACCTTCCATGTTCACATGTGCTCCACATTTAGGTCAATATCTCTGTAAAAGCCCTCATCAACACCTTCCATATTGTCCAAACACTTTCTAGGGTTGCACCAGGGTCCAAATTTTAGTCGTTATCTAGGAAACGGGTTCCCATATGCGACTAAAAACCATCCTGTGCTAAAACTCTTATCAACACCTTTCATTTCATACCCATATTGTACAAACAATTCCTAGAGTCAAACGTGGGGCCTTATCATGTAATCCGATCCGAAAGGAAATGCGATTCGAAAGCTGTCAAATCATAAGTCATACATTTTTTTTTCAAATTCGAAAGAAAGGTTCACATTTTGGTCGATATTTGCAAAACGGGTTCGACAATTTGACTTAGAATCACTCCCTCTTAAAACCCCCATCAACGCCTTAGGTACCCATCAAAGTATATTAAACAAAGTAATAGTGAACTTGACAGTTCTCTCTTTTCTGTAGGAGTTTTTCCGTCAAATGAAAATAAATATTAACCCGTCCTGTTTAAGATTTTTAAATTTTTCCAATAGTGTGAAGAAAAAGCAAATTGTTTCATATAAATACAATACACTTGCCTTAGTTCCTTGCACGTTTAAATAAAGATTATAGTTCGGATTAGCTAAACTCTTGCACATTTTAGCTAAGATGAATGGTCTAATCTTTTTTCAACTGGATCTTACACCGAAAACGAAACTGTAAGAGATTAAAATCGATTCATGACCCCTACGGGTTATGGGTTTAGAATATGCCCATGGTTGAATGCTTGTCGCAAGAGGCAACTAAAATCCATTTCGACCACGGTCAGGGGGTTGGTGGTTCGGCAGCTGTAAGAGCAAAGACTCAATACCGTACAACTCTGTTTGGTCCGTCACGTCCCTCTTACAACAGCAACAGCGAGCCGATTAATTTCTCGAAACCGAAAACTAAATCGTAACAGTTATTTTAATAAAAAAAAAACGAAACCGGTCTAAAATCCAGAACCGGTTCCAAACAAGTTTGTACTTTTTTTTATAAATTGATTACTTCATTTCGCGGACCTTTTCCTTGATAAGACGGTACCCTGGTTTTGACTTCAGTATAAAAAACTCGAATGAAAACCAATCCACCAGTTTCTGCGACACTCTGGCGGCAACCTTCTTGTGGTGACATCGGCGGAAATCGACAAATATTCAATACTCGCCATTCCTATAACGCAAAGGTCCGAAAAGAGGTAGATTCCAAAGTAGCCAAAGTTAGTCCGTTACTATTTGGGATAGCATATATCGCGGTATTGATAATTTTTTGGCCTGAGCAAATGCTATCTAATTTTTCAGTAAAACAATTGTATGAGACACAAAAACTGTACTTGGGTGGCAAAGGGTTAATACGCTTATTTACATTTTTTTGAAGGAAAAACTCCTACAAAAACAAAATATTTCAGTTGTCAATTCTACCTTGGTGAATTTGCCTTGGGTACCCATATATACGTCAACTAAGAAAATTTCTTAGCAACAGATTCCAGGTTGCCACCCTGTGCTTTCCATGAGCTGCCAAAGTTCGGGTTTTGTCAAATATTTTCTTTGTATCAAAATTGTGGCGAGTGGAGTTTAGTTAACTTTTGAAATTATATTCTCGATAAAAACCAGTGAATTCTTTTAAAGTAGTGAATTTTTTGGAACCACCGACTGGTTCGAGACAGGTCACCTTTTAGTGCCACTGAATTTATATAACAGTTGACTTTTCTGGAACTAATGATTTGTTTTTGGTCCCCTGAAATTTTCGAAATATTTTTTTTCGAAGAACTTTATTTGGATGTTTTTTGTGGGAAAATAACGTTTTCGTTTATCGGGCAGATGCATTTTAAAGCTAATTTAGAAAAGCGGTTCTTAGTGGTAAACTTTACATTACCACGAGTGTATACCTATACCCTAACTCTTAGTCCTATAACAAATGAACAATGAGCAGTGACTCGACCGCCCCACTTTGTTGAAGCGGCAATATTATTCACTCCTTTGTAATCATATTTTCCTCATATATAAAAAGCAACATTAAATCAACAAGAAACAGTTATTAATTACATCTTAGACCGGCAACATTTCTTATTTCAATAATCTTTGTAGTGATTTTAAAATAAAACTATCATGTTCCCGGATTTACAAATGGTCAATATGAGTGTTCGTATTCTACGTTTTATGTCGTTGATTTACGAGCATAATTGGCGTCGTTATGTTTGTATGACTTTGGCCACTTTTATAACTTTCGCTCAATTCTATTATATGTTTCGTACCACCGATGGAATTCAGTCTATAATTAAAAATTCGTATGCACTGGTTCTGTGGTTTAGTACGATAGTAAGAGGTTACCTGTTGTTGTATGATCGTGAAAAGTATGAACAATTTTTAAATGACTTGGAATGCTTGTACTACGATTTAAAGGTAAGAAAATGCAAAGAAAATATCAACGGCTAAGTTCAAGATCACCAAGTTTCAAAATATTTGGAAAAATTATCTAATTAATTTTTTTTTAATAGGACCCATCTCAAAATATGCTTCAAAAACACCCCATCTCAGCTGATAATGTATTGAATATTAGGGCCTCACGAACGATTCGTCTCTTGACGTTTCGTCTAATAGGGTCGATACATTAGCGAAAATTCCGAATAAACTCCGCTTTTGGCAGTTAACTGGAGCATAATCTTCATTATAAACTCCCAAAAATGAAGAAGATTTGAGCAGATTTCAGGCAACGAAATATCGATTTGGCCGCTACTGTCACCAATAAATAAACAAAAATAGCAAGGACAACTACCAAAGTTATGATTTTACCGCAATCCTCACAATCCTCAGCGACATCTAGTTTTGAAACCGCAAATAATACAACCAAAGCACTAGACGGCGCCGATTGTTAATCTTCAATTTTGTGTGTGCCAGGGTAAAATTTGGATCTGATTAAAGAAGATTTATTGGAGATAATCTCCGTGTGTGTATCCATAGCATAACAGTTCAATTCTAGTTAGAATTCGTAACTATTATGTCAACCAGGCAAAAAAGAAAATGTTCTCAGAATTTTGATATTTTTGAAAATAAAATAAAAACTTCAATAAAAGGAACTAATTCTTAAATAAATTACATATGGCAGCCCTTTAATTTGACAAATAAAATATAATGGGACTGCTAGACAAAACGTCAAGAGACGAATCCTTCGGCTCCGTAATTGTTCTTAATGTGTAGCAAAATTGTTACTTATACGCCATGGTGTCTGCTGTCGAGTGCAACGCATTCGTGCTTCTGGCACAACGAAAATTTCAACCAAGTAAGGAAGTCTAAGATCGCGTAAACCGAACATTAAATACCCAGCGGTAGTTTTCATATGATTTTCGAAATTTACCATTTCGGAAGTGGGCGTGGTTTGGAAGCGATTTCGATTTCGTCCAATTACATCAGGTATACTCCCTTTTATGCTAGTATACCTTGTACCAACTTTCATCGTTCTACCGTAATCAGTTTAAAAGTTATGACGCGTGAAATTTTCAAATATGCCTCTCTGAAAAGTGGCCGATGCCACGCCTACTTTAAAAAATTTATAGTGGAATGACTATAGTAGAATGACTAGGATGAGATCTACCAATCTATATCATTTCCGTTACCGAATTATGTCAATTTAGGTGATTTTCGAAGTTTTCGATATCGAAAGTGGGCGTGGTTGGAGGGCGATATTATCCAATTTCATCAGGTATACTCCCAACGATACTAGTATATTTTGTGCCAAATTTCATGGTTCTATCGTAATCCGTTTAAAAGTTACGACCAGTCGAATTTTCAAAAACGCCTTCCTTAAAAGTGAGGGGTGCCACGCCCAATTTACAAAATTTATGGAAAAATCATAAGAGAATGACCAGCGGCATTCACCTATAAAATTATATCATTTTAGCCATTTCAGCTACCGAGATAAGTCAATTTATATGATTTTCGAAATTTTCGATATCGAAAAGGGGGGCGTGGAATGAACTTTTTTTCAACCTAAGAACTTTCATATATGGAACTCTCTTCTATCTTGATTATTTTTTGCCTTTACATAGGTATTTTTTTGGGTCAGAAATATGAATTTGTAGCACATTTTTTTTTATCTAGCACAATTTTTGGAGATTGGACCACATACATTCATGAAAATGGCATTGCAAATTTCCTCGTAAAGAAACGAGAGGTTTATCACGTCAACCTATTCACTGGAAGCTGGGAAATTTGCACATGCATGCCTCTGGCAAGCGAGCGACGATATGTTTTATTCTTTTTTTGCTTTACTCTATTTTAGAAATCCAAGGAAAAATATATACAGGATCTGCTAATTGAAGTCAATTCGATGGGGAAAAATATAGCACGTGGCAATATGTGTCTGGGGTTTTTCACTTGTATGGGCCTTTCCTTTTATCCACTTCTTACGCCGGAAAGAGGTTTGTACTTACTTAATGAATGAGGTACGCGAACAATGAAAGTGAAAGAGCTTGGAAATATTTCCGAATGTGTTTCTATGGAACCGTTGAATTTTTCGGAACCAGTAACTTTTTTTTGAGCCGATGATTTTTTGGGACTAGTCACTGGCAATTTGATTAGAACCAGTGAATTTTCAGTGAGTTTTCTAAAACTAGTGACTTTTTTGGAACCGTCGATTTTTTTGCACTGGTAAATTAGAACAAGTGATTTTTTTGGTCCTGTGATTTCTGGAAAGTGATTGGATTTTTTTGATAATAATAATTGATTGAGGTGAAGCACTGCAATTATTGTGCCCTCATAAGCTCATAGCACATCTTCCAAGCCGATCTCTTTCAGGAAATCTAGAATCAAGGTTGGCCCTAGTTGATGTATGTGCTTGCTCTCTAGAGTCGTGGATCCTAGGATCCTTAGCCTTCTTCTAGAGATAGCGTCGCATTTGCACACTATGTGCTCCGTAGTTTCGTCCTCATTATCACAGAAGCGGCACAGGCTGCTGGATGCGATGTCCAATCTGTGCATATGGGTCTTGAGCCTGAAGTGGCCTGTGAGATTCGAAAGCCTAGTATTGTAACCGCCCATCATTGCCTTCGCCTGACGCAGCCTGGTGATCTGATGCCAGTTCTTTTCACGCAAATCTAGCTCTTCTTTCTTAAGTCTCTCCTTTATGGTATGTGGCCCGATGCCAAGGAAGGGTTCTGGGTCTATGGGCTTCCTTGTTTCCGCTGCTCGAGCAAGCTGGTCGGCTCGTTCATTACCTTCCATCACGGCGAGACCCAGAACCCAGGCTAGTGGGATCCTATTGCGCAATGCCTGCTTGTTCAGTCTGTCTACGCGCTCAAGTGCCAGTAGAGATCTTATTTCGTATGCCCGCCTGACTATCGCTTAATATCGTTATGTTCTCATTGAAAAAGCGACGCTGCAGATTTATATATACACATATGCTTATCGCAGCTACTTCCGCCTGGAATATACTCGGGTATTCTCCAAGAGGTATGAACGCATTGGTGCGGGGGCCTGTTGTACCTGCTCCAATCCCATCAGGGGTCTGTGTACCATATCAGGCGTCTGTGTACTATATCAGCTCCTTGTTCTGGTTTTTTTTGAAACAAGTGATTTCTAAGTAACTAGTGACTTTTATGGAGCCATCAACTTTTTTGAAACTGATATTACAGTCGACTTTTTTAGAATCAATTTTTTTTTGGTACTAGTCACTGGTTTTTTTTTTGGAAGTTAGGGACTTTTTGGGAACCATAGACAAGACTCAAACTGGAACATTGGATCTTTTTGGGATCAGTATTTTTCTTGGTCAGATGAAATTTTAGAATTGATTAAATTTTTTTTTGGAACCATCGACATTTCTTAAACTTTTATCGCTTTAGAGACACAAAATCTGTATAACAGTTGACTTTTTTGGAATTAGTGTTCTTTTGGTCCTTTTAAAAAAAGAAAAAAGAGTTTTGACCCAAATTGTTGCGAGGTCAATTTTTCAAGAGCTTTATCACTTTCATTATTGCACTGAATGCATTGGTATCTTTTTTTTTGTTAAACAGTGTAATTTTTTAAGCTTTTTCTTTCATAAAAAGTTCTACCTTATGGCGCCATGGTTCCCGGCATTGACGAATTCCAGAGTCCTTATTATGAGTTTTTTTACGTTTACCACGTTTTGGTAACATTTATCGGCTGCTGCATGTACATCCCGTATACCAGTCTGGTGGTCGCTTTCATCATGTTTGGCATTGTAATGTGTAAAGTTTTACAATTTCGTTTGAAAAATTTGAGACACACGAGGAATGATGACTTGATGCTACACAAAAATATAAAACAATCAATTCAATATCAATTGCGAATTATCAAGTAAGACGACTGTGTTTATTAGACTGTGCAAATAAAAAAAATTTAAAAAATAAATTGAAATTACTGTAAGCACTATAAATATTTTTTTTAAATATCAATATAATTAAAAAAAAAAAAAAATTATTTTCGTCCAGTCTAATAAACATGTTTTGAGTAATTTTTTTTATAAATTACAATTATTTTATTTTTATGAATTATAATTATATTATTTTTCAAATATCAATATAATTTTCAAAAAAAAAATAATTTTTTTTCGTCCAGTCTAATAAACATAGTTTAAGTGAAATAATTTTTTTTTTTTGTAAATTATTACAAAAATTTCTATTTTTTCTTTTAGCTACGTCACACGAGTGAACGATTTGACGACTTATATGTTTCTCGTGGAATTCCTTGCATTTGGCGCACTATTATGCGCATTGCTTTTCCTGTTAATTAGTGTAAATAAATTTCACACGTGAAAAAAAATTTTGAAAAAAATATTTCCTTAATTTCTATTTTTAGGTCAACACTTTTGCTGAGCGACTTATCAGTTGCGCTTACATAACAATGATATTGGCACAAATTTTCGCACTGTATTGGTATGCGAATGAGCTGCGGGAACAGGTGGGTATAGAGTTACACTGAAAAAAAAATTTACATAAGGGTCATTCCATGCCAAATCGACAAATTTTTTACCTGACCCCTCCGATTTCGCTAAAAATTTGCTATCGTTTTCTACCCCCCGAAAGACATTTTTCAGATTTTTTAAAATTTTTTTCCCCAATTAAATGCTGTAACTTTCATCATGCCATCGATCAAAAATCGATCGGATCATTTTTTTTTTTAAATTTTTGTTTTTAAATTTAATTTTCGAAAAAAAAAAAAAAAACAAAATAAAAAGATTTTTAAAAGCCCAGATATATCATTTTTTTCGAAAAAAGTCCGTTCAGAATCTTTTCTATTTTTTTTTGATTGAAAAAAAAAAAATTTCTACTTTGGCTCATTTTATATAACTTTTTAATGAAATTTTCTTTAAATAAAAAAAATAGAAGCGATTGTCGGCACATCTTTTTATTAGCGGGGGCTTATTGCAGAATTAGTTGGAGTTTAAAAAACAAAATTTAAAAAAAGGGTCGGACTTTTTTTTGAAAAAAAAAGATTTATATATCTGGGCTTTAAAAATTTTTTTATTTTTTTCCGAAAGCTACAAAGATTAAAAAAAAAAAAATAATCCCAAACGTTCGACTTTTGAAAAAGTTACAGCATTTAAAAAAAAAAACGTTTTTTTTAAAGTTCATAACTTTTTTTGATTTGGGGAAAAAAATTCTGAAAAATGTCTTTCGGTGGGTAGAAAAAGATAGCAAATTTTTAGCGAAATCGTAGGGGGAAGGTAAAAAATTTGTCGACTTGGCATGGAATGACCCATAAACATTAGACTGAGACAAATTTTTAAATTATATTTTAGAATGTCAAAAAAAAATACTGTAAAATTCTTTACATTAATTTTATAGGTCTTTCATTGATAATTTAAAATTTTGCATTTTTTGGCTGATCTTAATTTTGCTTAAAGTCTACCAAACTTTGCAGTATGAAAAATACGCTGCATGTAGTTTTGAAGCGAATTAAATTACCCACAAAAAATTTCTAAATACAAATTTTCTTCAGGCGGAATTTAATATTATTCATTTTCATCATTTCGGGACAGCTTTTGGGATAATTTCGAAAGTTTTTTTTTCATTTCAAGGTTTTTCGGGATTATTGTTTTCAGCAATATTTTCTTATTTTTTTTATTAATCTCGGTATTTTTCTTAACCATTTTGGAACTTTTTTGTTCACTGTATTCGGAATGATTTATGGACTTTACGGTGATCATATCATTTCGGGACTTTTTTGAAAAAAATTTGTAAATAATTTTCAGAAGTTTTTGGCACCATCTAGAAATAGTCCGGAATGATCTCGAATTGATTCGGAAAACAATCCCGATACAGTTCCGAAAAGGCGCAAAAACAAAAGCTCTAAAAAGAAAAATTTCGAGATTGATATCGGAACCATTTCGGAACTTTTTCATTCACTGTATTGGGGACTGTTTATGGGCTCTTCGGGGAATATATCTGTACAATTTCTATTAGTTTTTGTGAACATTTCGGGACCGTACAATTTCTATTAGTTCTTGTGAACATTTCGGGACTTTTTTTTTGGAAAAATTTCGGAAATGGTTTCGCGATAGTTTTGGAAGTATTGGCAACACCCACAAATAGTTCCGAAATGATCTCGAATTGATCCAGAAATTATGCAAAAAAAAATTCCCAAAATAGCCATGAAATATCTAAAAAAAAAAAAAAGTTCCGAATGTCGAGAAATTCAAATGGAAGTAAAAAGCAAACCTACACTCAAAAAAGAGTTTCCTTATCTCAAGGAAAATTTCCCTTATTTGGCTCCAAAGACATGGCTTCCTTAACATAAGTAACATTTTTAAATTAAGGAAAAGTCTTCAAATTAAGGGAAAAGGTCTTTAAACTAAGAAAAATGTTACTTATGTTAAGGAAGCCATGTCTTTATAGCCATTAAAATAGAAACATTTTAAACGATATTTCTCCCTTTGACTGGAAAAATCGATTTTTGTATCTTTTACTGAACAGTTTTTTCACATTAGTACGTCATGGAAAATACGTTTACTTTTATACTCCCTTCCTTTTAATTACAAGTATAAAACACTATCCACAAAAAAGTTTGATCAAAGTTTATTCAAAGCTGTCAACTCTTAATCAGTAATTGTTTTGCCATGGAATGATCCCTTAAAATTTTTCATTATTTCTTTTCTTATATTTCTAATTTCAGAGTTTTGCAATTGCCACTACTGCTTTCGAAACTGAATGGTATACATATCCGATACCGTTGCAGAAGCATCTGTTATTGATCATAATGCGCGCACAGAAGCCGCCAGAGGTGGGCATAGTATTTTTTTGAAATAATAAATTTACATAATTTGAAATTTATGTAATTGCAGATAACAATGGGTTACACTTACCCGATATCGCTACAGCTTTTTCAATCCTTGTTGAATACTTCATACACTTTCTTTACTTTATTGAGAGGAGTTTATGTTTGATTTTTTGAAAAGTTATCTTGACAATATAAGGCTGGTTGAAAAAAGTACATATGTATGTAGTTGAAAAAAAAGAAGTGAGTACCAAGTACTCGTGAGGTTTGATGTGTAAACATGTGTATTTTGAATGAAACTTCATTTCATAAATGACTCGTCTATGAGTCATTTTTGACTTATCAATGAGTAATTTTTGACCCATCATTGAGTCATTTTGACTACCCAATGAGTCATTTTTGACTCATCAATGGTCATTTTGACTCATCAACGAGTCATTTTTGACTCATCAATAATTCATTTTTGACTCATCAACGAGTCATTTTTGACTCATCAATAATTCATTTTTGACTCATCAACGAGTCATTTTTGACATATCGATGCCTACCACTACAATATACCCATTCTACACCGCCTACATCTACAATATACCCTGTCTATACTGCATACAACTACAATATACCCTGCTTATACTGCATACAACTACAATATACCCTGCCTACAACTACAATATAATCTGCCTACACTGCCTACAACTACAATATACCCATCCTACACTGCCTACAACTACAATATACCCTGCCTACACGGCCTACAACTACAATATACCCTGCATACACTGGCTACAACAACAATATAACCTGCCTATACTGCCTATACAATACAATATACTCTGCCTACAACTACAATATACCCTGCCTACACCGCCTACAATGTGTATACAATACAATCGACGCTGCCTACAATGCCTATACAATAAAATATAACCTGCCTACACTGCATACAATGCCTACACTGCGTAACTTTCTTGGATGACCCCCCAGCGCTAAGATGTTTACACATCGCAAAAGAGTTGTATTTTAGAAAATGTAAATTTGATTTTAGAATATTCAATTAATTTTAGAAAATGTCACTTTGATTTCAGAAAAAAAAAAAAAAACATTTCCAAATTGGCTTGTTATTTCAATATTTTATTTCGAAATTCATCTCTCACTTTAAATAAAGTTTTTATCATGGTCAACAATTTTTACATTATTCATTTTATACTTTAGATAAATAAGGATATACAATAGATTTTTGTAAATTATATGAATACATTAATTATTATTACAATATATTATTTATATATTAGTTTCATGCTATAAACAAAGTTTATTCAAAGTCTTTAATATATATTTTATTTTTTAAATCTATAAATATTCAATAATATATTTGTATTGTGGAAATTTAAATTAAAATCTATTCTGCAGGGTATTACATTTGGTTTTTTAGCTTATTGCAAAATGCTAAATTCTTTACGTATACGTAAACATATATACGTACATACTTACGTAACTCAATAATTAATAAAATTGTATATAATAACTACAAAGTATTTCATATACGTACATTTAGGTCTTACTAACAATATTGCAATTTGGTTTTTGCTTGCGTCATTTTGAGTAAAATCGAAAAAAAATTAAGAAATAGAGTATAGTTTTTTTTGTAGTTGCAGAGTACAATATAAGCAGCATTTCATGTCAAATCGTTAAATGGATGAAATCGACCACTTTTGATTTGAAAGATTTTTGATGGAGAGTTTCCTTTATTATAAAACAAAGTTCTTGGGTGGATTCCGGCTCGGCCTTGTCGCTAAGTTACTTTTATGTTTTTTTTCCATTTGGCAGAGCTTTTGTTTTATGGCAGCGGGAAACTATCCACCAAAAATCGTTCAAATCGGAAGCGGTCGATTCAGCCCATTTGAAGATTTTACATGGAATGACCCATCAAATTAAATTAAAATGAAAACAGAAACTTCTCATTCCATTGAAAATCGGTCTTTTTGTGGAATGACTCATTTCCTTTCGAATAAAATTTTAGGTGAATAAATAAATTGAACTAAAACTTATTTAATTACACTGTACAACAAAATCAATTTATTTTCTGGGTATTGGACCAAAACAAATTTTTTGAAGAGAATAAGACATAAGTAAAAAAAAAATGACATTCTCCGTTTTTCGAAGTTAGCCGCTAAAACTTAGTTACAGGCTTTCGAAGTTCGATGATGGATCTTTCGAAAATTTGGTTTTATAATTGTTTTGTTAAAAAACATTGAAAAAGGTTAAATGTGGGAGTGGCCTTCTTTATCCTGCTACTGGATTGGTTTACTTTTTTTTATTTGAAAGCGTATGTACGAAGAAATATTACATAATTAAAAATATTCGACTTTTAATTTTTTCGAAGATCTCACTTTGGCCCTTTAAATAAAAAAGGACGCTAGTTAAACCAGGGACAAGGGAGGCAAGCAAGCCACGCCCACATTTTGAATTTTCCAAATTTTTCAAACAAACAATTAGAAAACCTGATCTTCGAAGGCTCCAACTTCCAAGTTCGAAAGCTCGTAACTAAATGTTGGAGGCTAAGCAAAACACTATATACTTTCACATACACAGTTGTGTGTAAGATCACGTTATTTAAAGCAAATTTTCAAAAACGCACTGTTTCAGATTTTTTTCCAGCAACCTAAAGAAGGTTTTATTTAGGTGGAGTAAATCCAATGTATATATTCATACGTTAATTTTGTAATTAATTTTCAAAATTTGATGCAAAAATCGTTTTGTTATCAACAACCCTGTATCTCATCATTTGGTTCAAATACTCTACCTCAGCTGAGATTGTTTAGAATTTTCATTGAGTTAAGGCGTTTTTGAATCAAATTCCTAGCTAAAGCGTTCTTTGAAAGAATTCTGATATAGTGAGTTTTTGAAATATATCTTGAAATAGAGTGATCTTTAATACAGCAGTTAATAAATGTACAATCTATAAGCTATCTCGCTATAAAATCCGGCTTTTTGACATCATTATTAATTAATTTACAATTGTTGTATGTAGTATTCTTTTTTTTCCCATAAAATATTGCTTATAGCACTAAATAATATATTATTATTTATTAAACGTATTTTTAAATAATTAACATCATCACGTGCTTACACATGTATTTTATACATATAATGTATACCTGTTACATTTTCAAATCGTAAACATACATACAAATGCCTGTTACATATATACTTTCATTATGTAATAGAAATTGTGGCAACAATCATTAAGCAAATTTTGTAAAGTTACATCTTTTTCAAGCCAGTTGTTAAAGTATCAAAGTCCTTAATACGAAAATCCTGCAAGGACTGCAGCCATCGATTATTTGGTGTTGACTACAACTGTGGAATCGATGATAGTGGTTTGCCCCAAAACTTCAAGGGCTTGAATATGCAATTCTGTATTTTCTGGCTGCACACATAAATGACTGGATTAATTACACTCGACATCCATGCCAAAATTGATGTTATGGCTTAAGTTGGATATTTGACAATTTATACATAAATCGCTTTGCGTGGACTTATAGGAAATACATCCTATTTCTGTTTTAAGACATTTCTCCTCTTAGCCGTCGTATTGTTGAAGTCATTCTATGTATTCTCTATTTTATGTTTGCCTCTAATCGGTTATCATTATATACATTAGGGTGGCCTTCAAATCTCGAATGGATTTATATGTCGCTTACATCCTTTTATGTAAATCGTTTGCCCAAAAAATGTATACTTTTTTGTACAAAATCGTATCATCATTCTACACCTTTTCCAACTATATTTGAGAAAAGGTAAACTGTATTTGAAAAACGGGCAAATCTATTTGGGAAATGGTTAAATGTATTTGAGAAAAGGAAAACGTATTTTAGAAAATGGGAAATGTATTTGAGAAACGGGCAAATTTATTTGAGAAAGGGTTAAATGGAGTTGAGAAAAGGAAAATGTATTTAAGAAAAGGGAAAATGTATTTGAGAAATGGACAATTGTAATTTAGAAAAGCTTGGAAATATACTAAAAAATTGTGTTCTTCAATACATGAAAAATATACATATGTATATTGAATTACACTGTTTTTAGAATATTTTTTAGCTTTTCTTAAAAACAATTTCACATTTCTCAAATACATTTTCCCTTTTCTCAAATACATTTTCCCTTTTCTCAAATAGATTTTCCCTTTTCTCAAATACATTTGACCTTTTCTCAAATACATTTACCCATTTCTCAAATAGATTTTCCCTTTTCTCAAATACATTTGACCTTTTCTCAAATAGATTTGCCCGTTTCTCAAATACATTTGACCTTTTCTCAAATACTGTTGGAAAAGGTGTAGATCAGTATGTTCCCGCACAGTGTGGAAATAGCCCATTTTTTTGGAGGTCATTTTAAATGCCAAGTGGTTCTCTACATTGAAAGGGTCTGTTTTCCCTTCAAATAACCCATCTCGTAACTCTTCCAAAATAAAATGATTTTTTTCTGTATCCCTTTTCTTTCGTGAGGTTCTCAGTACTGCACGAAAAAATGTAATTTCCACACTGCAACATGATTTTAACACTGTGTCGACGGCTGAGTGTAATATCAGCCTATTTCAAGATATTACAAAAATATTTGGAATAGGGCGATGTTATCTCATTTATCTTTTTTGATCGAATCCTACGTAATTTTTAGGACACACCAATTTTGACAATAAAGTCCACCCTAATGTAACTTCAAACGCAGCTCGTATACATTTAAAATGTATTGTTTTTTTGTACAATAACTAAAATATAAATATTATCAGTTAGATGACAATTTAAAGTAAAGTATCAATAGATTTTTCATATGCGCTTACATGGTACATATCAAATAGGTACTTACACTATATACCTATATCTATAATTTATTTATACTATATATATATAATTTATATAAATTTGGTCACTATATACTTAAATGTAACACGATACTGGAGGGTTACTCTCTAACTCGACGCGAAATTTCTTTCGGCTTTGAAAAAATTTTATGTGATTTTATACCTTTCGATCGTTCAATTAAAATTAATTTTTTTTTTTCGAAATTTTGGGATAGCGTAAACGCTTTTATATATAAACGTTTCTGCTTAATTTTATGTATATTGGCCATCACATGAAATGTAAACATTCCAGCGAGACAGCTTAGTTTTTGGGTGAGACCGTTATGAGTTTGTGTGGAGTTACCGGTGAAATCTGAAATAAAAAGGAAAAAAATTAGATAAATTTATAACTGCAAAACAATTTTTTAAAAAATCCTTGTAGGTGTTGCACCGGTAACACTCTAGTTGCAAAATGTTTTATCTACTAACAAATAAGGATGTCTAAGTTCGGGTAAAGCGAACATTAAATACCCAGCGCTAGTTTTCATATGATTTTCGAAATATTTCATTTCGGAAGTGGGCGTGGTTGGGAAGCGATTTCGTTACATCAAGTATACTCCCTATTATGATGGTATACCTTGTACAAATTTCATCGTTCTACCGTAATTACTTTAAAAGTTATGACCCGTGAAATTTTCAAATATGCCTCCCTGAAAAGTGGGCGGTGCCACGCCTACTTGTAAAAATTTATCAAAAAATCATAATAGAATGACTAGGGGATTCATCCTACCAGACTATATCATTTTAGCCATTTCCGCTACCGAATAATATCTATTTAGGTGATTTTCGAAGCTTTCGATATCAAAAGTGGGCGTGGTTGGAGAGCAATTTTATCCAATTTCATCAGGTATACTCCCAACGATACTAGTATGCTTTGTCACAAATTCGATCGTTCTATCGTAATGAGTTTAAAAGTTACAACGAGTCAAATTTTCAAAAATTCCCTCCTTAGAAGTGGGCAGTGCCACGCTCACTATACTAAATTTATGGAAAAATTATAAGAGAATGAATCCCCATTCACCTATAAAATTATTTCATTTAAGCCATTCCAGCTACCGAGATATGTCAATTTATGTGATTTTCGAAATTTCCGATATCGAAAAAGGAGGCGTGGTTATCATCCGATTTCTCCCATTTTCAATAGCAACCCACCTTGGCCAGAAACTAACCTGTATACAAAATTTCATGCGAATATCTCAATTTTTACTCAAGTTATCGTGTACACGGACAGGCGGACGGACATGCCTTAATGAACTCCCCTTTTCAACCTAAGCACTTTCATATATGGAACTCTATATATATCCCGATTATTTTGTGATGTTGCGTAGTACAGTTATGTGGACAAAATTATAATACTCTTGTACTAGTACTAGTACGCTGGGTATACAAATAAATATTGAAAAAAAAAAACACTAGGTGGCGCTGAGATCGGGTTCATCGTCATTATTATCATTTTACTTAACTCCTATTGGATCATAAGAGTTAAAATCGTATTTATAGAACGATTTTGCTGATATTTAGAGTTTGTATTACTTGATTAATATTCATAAGCTGAAAAAAAAGATCCGAAAGATGGCGCAGGGGTCTGGTTATTTACAAAAATCGGATTTTGGTCCGATTTGGTTGGTATTTGAAACATATGTCTGTTAAAGATGTTTTTTCGCAAAAAACATTAGCCGCTAGGCGGCGCTGGTGGTGGGTTATTGAGAAAAACGGCTCAGCTCCGAATTTTGCTGTTATTCCGGAACAATAAAACTGTACAGCGGCCGGCTGGGTATGGCATATAGCCATCTTTTTTGAAGAGATTGAGACATACTTAAAAAAGCTCCGTAAGCTACGTACCCCGTTTTTTCGAAGTTAGACTCCAAAGTTTAGGTATGGACTTTCGAAGTTCGAAACTAGACACTTTTTTTCAATTGCTGTTTTTAAAAAATTAAAAAAGGAAAAAATGTGGGCGTGGTATGCTTGACTTCCTTGTTCGATTGGTACCATTTTTTGTTTTAAAAGTTAGATCTTCGAAAAAATTAAAAGCCGTATTTTTCAACTGATGTTTTCGAACTTCATGCCTTTGTATAAAAACGAAAAAAAGTATACCAATCGAACAAGGAAGTCAAAGAGACCACGCCCACATTTTTCCTTTTTTAATTTTTAAAGCAAGATTAAAAGGGTCTAGTTTCGAACTTCGAAAGCCCATAACTTAAATTTGGAGGCTAACATCGAAAAAACGGGGAACGTATTATTTTTATGTATGTCCCAATCTCTTTAACAAAGTTGGTTAGATCCCATACACAGAAAAAAGTTGATTTAGTGTAATTAAAACTAATAGAAATACACCCGGAGGGTTTGCCAAACTACTGCCGAGGGGTGACCCCGTTTAGAAAAATTGTTTTTCTAAATAATTTTTGATGTTACTTTTGCCGGGCATCGAACCGCCACGACTTGGTGTAGAAGGCCGAACACTTAACCTCTACACCACGGCGGCCGCCAGTATAGTGTAATTAGAACCACGAAATTTGTGTAATTTACCTCAAAGAGACAAATAAGTAATATTTCTTAAACCCAATTGTTTAAACCTACCCAAAGTGTACGGCTACCCATGAATGTATCGTCATCGTCTTCAATTAAACTATGATGATGATGATGATTGTGATGATGATTTTGCTGATCGATAAATATTAGCGTATCTTTGCTGCAAGTATTAGTCGAATTACGTAACATTGACGATAATGTTTCACTACATTCACGTAATTTACAATTTGAGCTAGTCGAGAATGAATGCCTCAAATTTAAACCATGCATATGCGGCTGATGACCACCACCGGTTCCATTGTGTGTGCCACCGCCACCACTTTCCAATGCTGAAACACTCGAACGACTGCCATGCCACGGATGATGACGCGTCAAATGGAATTCGTGCGCGGTATGCGCTGCTACAGCAGCGCTTATAATACTGCTGCTATTACTTTTCAAACTACTCGACAACAATACTTCCTTGTAATTATTATGTGCTGTAGCTGAGTGACTGGAGAAGCCATTAAATTTGTTTTGTAATGTCGAAGCGCCATGTATTGAAATGGCTAGCGAGTGCGGCGATGAGTGTGACGATAACGATGAACTGGAGGAAGAGTTCGAGGAATTTCCATTGCGTTGACTATCATTTATCACACCAAAAGTATCATTTGCTTTTGTTGTGGTTGTTGGCGTTACATTTGCGGCGGGAGTTTTCAATTTACCATTTATTTGCGGAGTATATTCGACAATTGATTTTTGTTTTGGCAATGTGTAATTTGCTACAGTGTAGCCATTAGTTAATACTGTATTTGTTGTGGAAACTGGAATAGCAGTGGCGACAACTGTTGGCGTAGGTGTCGCTGCCGTCGCCGTAGTCGTCGTAGTAGTTATTAGCGGTGATACTTTGTTTGACGACAAAGGTGACTGTTGTGATTTGGTTATCAATACTGCGCTATTGGTATTAGTTGGTGTTGTTATTGGCTGTGGTTGCGTTTCCTCAATTTGACAGTCTTCATCCATAATGAAGATTTGATTGTCGCCACAACTGTTATTTGAATGTCCACTCTTATCAATAACAACAGCATCCTCAGCATCTACACCAACATCTGCATCAACAAAGTCCAGCGCTTCGATATCGACGGAAACTGTTTCGTTGTTGACGATTGCGTGTGGCGCCGCTTCGGGAGATTCTGTAAATATTAAGAACAAATATTAAAACTCGTAAAATAAACTATTCATTTATTGTATAAGAAAAGGAAGAAGGCTTTTATTGTTGCAAGTTAAGATCTTTCGCTCTGGGGGGAGTTTTTCCACCTACAGCGCATCGGTGTCTCCGAAATGCCACTATAAGAAATATTCAGAGTTTCTGACTTTGACTTTAATGCAAAAAAATGGTCGTGGGCCCAGGAATACCTGTTCACAGCGCAGCATATTCAGTCGGTAATTTCCGAGAACCCCCTGCGGGTTAGAGGTTTATAATATAACCGAGGTAGGCATACCGGTCGTAAGAGGCGACTTATATGCACATAGGTAATGACAATGGTTGATCTATGGATATGATGCCTCTCACCTCTCATTACCCATCTTCTCCTTCCTCATGGATGAAGGGATGACAAGACCTAGAAGGTTCCACTGGTCATATAAAATCGCTACCACGACAGTCGGGCAGTACCGCAAGGGAGTACCGTAGCGTACCGGGTTCATGTCCGGCCAAGGACTGTCAACAGCCCTCGTTATTATTAGTATTGTCGCACATATTCATGGGACGGGAAGGATCAAGCAAGGTTATACTGATATTAGCGGTCCCTTTTGGGACGAGGTAACACAGGTGGTTAGTACAGCTTGATGGTCACTGCAGACGCGTAAACCTTTGCCATTTAAGCTGCGCCTGAATCCTAAGCAATTTTCAAGCATTCAGTCACAACTGTGGTATGTTTGAGTTCGTCCTCAGTATTGGGATTCGGTCAGAAAACTTAATATTAAAGACAATAGGCCTTATAGTCCGGGAGAAATTCTTGCCGAAACCTACCTATGGAAGCAGAGGAAAAGGGATCCTTTCCACTTTCTACTCCACCACACAACAGATGAATGAATGATAAAAGGTCTTACCAGAGAGGTGAAATTTTATAGGATCCCTATAGGAGAGAGGGCCCACGTTTTAACCTATTCTTCATTGCCGAATTATTTAGAAATTGCGGTACCGGTTTTTAGTGGATTTTTTTTTAAAGAAAAGTGGGTGGGAGCTATTGGTCTAAATGGGGACCTGGGTTACCCTGAAATCGCTGTGTACAGAGGTATTCACCACAGTCCGTCTCAAGATCGGTTTTGCTTGATCACATTTGGGAGTTTCCTCTCAACTATTACTAAAACACGTACCTTCTGTCACCACAATCTTCTCCTCGTTTATTTTCGCCGGTATATCCAGCGATTTTTCTACCTCACCAGCTGGTGTGGGCTCAATTGCTGCAGCAGTTGCGACCAAAACAACATCCTTGCGTGCGGTCGCCTCTTCTTCAACAAGTTTCTCCTTTGACACACTAATCTTTTCAACCACGGCCGTTGGTTGAGCTAGCAGTGGTGGTGGAGCAATACGTGATACCCAGTGATCACCAGAGTTCGAGCTGGAACCCGAACATTCAGTCACATCGCCGTTACGACGCTGATAGAATAACATATAAGCCTCATTATTTATGATTTCATCTTCGATAGATTCGTTGGGTACTTTGGAAACGCGTTGATCATCAAATTTATACCATTGTCGGTCGTAAGGATTTTTACATGCAGCCGTGTAGTGCCCGGTTTCAAGCGTATCACCTTGATGATAGCACACGGCGTATAAATCATAACGCGTTTCACGATTTTCACGTGAGCTAAGCGTGGAAGAGCGTGAATCGGCTGAACGTGTCTTTTTCCATGGACTTGGACGTGAATGCGCTGCCATTTCCATTGCAATAGCAGCGGCGCTTAGTGTTGTACGCGGTCCTAATTCCTCACTGTCATCACCATCAATGCCACCAGCCAGATGTGGTGACATATCGAATGCGTTTAATGGAAATTTCACCATAGTGGTGAGTTTGGCTGCATTTGCTCCCTTCTCGTGGTGTTGGCGAAAACGTTTGAAATGCACAACTAAAATATCGGGCAACGACCATAGGCCGAGCGTCTTCACAACCGGTAAATATTGTTGACAATGGGGACAACGCCATGCATCTTCGGCGCTTAACGTTTCCGCTTTGGTATAATGTTCCAAGCATTGCTCCAAAGTAAGTACGGCTGTATCGTGCGGCGACGTCGTCGTTTTCGTCGTTGTTGATGGCTTTTTCTGCTTACCATTGTCGAGCAAACGCGCAACACTTTCATCGTCCACCACGTTATCACTAAGATCTACAAAATATTCTTCGGGGTCCGTCCACTCCAGCAACAGTTTTATATGCGGTGGACCTGCTTCTGGCGACAACACTGATAGCGCCAAATCAATCATCTCAGTTAGCAGTGGATGTGCAACATTTTGTAGATATGTATCTGGATCAGCGGATGGATCCTGCAAACGTATTTGAAACATATCCGTTGACATCTTTGCTGCGGACGCAGCGACATCAGGTTTTAGCAGTGTTGACATTTCGCTTATGAGACGCTTTTTTAGGTCGCCATAAGAGCAATCGCGCGCTGTTATCAAACTGTATGGCATACCAAATCGTTCGATGCTATAAACTGGAGTTGCATCTTTATTTTCCTTAGATTCCGCACTAGCCTCAACCTCAACTGTAGCTTCAACTTTAACTTTGCGCTTGCGCACATTAGCAACCAATAAGAGTAGTTCTGTTGTGGTGGTGGTGTTGGCAGTAGACGTCGTAGCAGACTTAGCACCAGTTGCATTGGTATTGGCGGCAGTGTTGCCAGTTTCACTCTTTTGTTTAGCCTCCGCATTCGCTTCTGTATTGGAAGTTGGAGTAGCCTCATTAACAGTATTTTTCTCAGCAATAGCTTTAGTTCCTCCAGTCGTTAGCGGCGTTGTGGTTGTCTCCTCTAACGCTGGCATTTCTATACAATAAATCGTTTCAATGCCGCTCAATGTTGCCACCGGTTGTGTATCGTAGAAGACGCGAGTGAAGCCCTCCTTGTTAATATCTACGAGCACCATACGCTTACCTTCGATGCCGGTGTCTGTTTGTAATTGTTCGCGTAACGCAACAATTGGTGAGCCTGCGGGCACTTTACAACCGATTTTCACTTGTCGTGGCTCTCGTTGCAAGTAGACGACAATTACGAATACAGTTTGTTGTAATAATTGTGGCAATTGCACTGAAATGCAATGGAACGGATCGAACGTGTTCGATTGTTTTTTACAACGTGGGCATGTGAGCGATGAACGGAATTGTGCTTGGAATACCGCTTGTACGAACGAGTTGTTACAGCGTATATGATTGGCTAATGTTTCGGCGGCGATTATTTCATCCGGACGTCCGTAGGAGTTCTAAAAGTAGAGGAGAAAAAAATTTAAAATATATTACATATATACAATCATAATTTAGTTTATAGGCGAAGGGGCGCATAATATAATTCTGATAATATATATAAAGTTGAAGGGGGTTTTGTGTGCCGATATGGCTCAAAAACTACTGAAAAGTTTTTTTTTTTTATATTCCATTTGCCATCTTCCCTAAACTAAACATTGTGCTCTCGCCCTCTCTTCTTCTTGTGTTTCTTGTTGTAACTGCAAAAGCGTTTTCTAAAGATTTTCTCTCAATTTTTTCTCCGTTTTTCTCTATAACTACCTCTCTCACCTCTTACTCACTTGACATCCCTTCAGGTCTGATCCTTTTTTTCTGCCTCTCTCTCTCTCTCTCCATCTCTCTTTCCCTTTACCACCCCATCTTCAGTCTTACCTTCTTTCTATAGCAGCAGTTCTCACTCTCTCTTTTTATCGTATATAACTATCCTTACCTTAAACTTTCTCTATATATCAATTTTAAACTCGTTCTCTCTCTCTCTGACTCTCCCTCTTTTTCACCTTCTTCTCTCTTTTTGCTTCTTTCTTCATCATTACTTCCTCTTTATTTACCACGTTCTCTCTCTTTATCTCGTTCTCTTCTGTTACATCTTTCTCTCTTTTTCACCTTTTTCTCTCGTTTTGCTTCTTTCTTCTTCATTACTTCCTCTTTATTTACCGCGTTCTCTCTCTTTATCTCGTTCTCTTCTGTTACATCTTTCTATATTTCAGGGCCCGGCAGAACTGGGAGTGAGGGTGTATTAGTAAAAGAACAGTAATCACACTAATCAAATTATGTTATCTCTTTTTGCTCCTGCGCTCACTAACAAGTACCGAAGCAATAGCGTATGTTTTTGTGTCGTTGCAACTGGGACTGAGGGGGTATTAGTAAAAGAACAGTAATCATACTAATCAAATTATGTTATCTCTTTTTGCTCCTGCGCTCACTTAACAAGTACCGAAGCAATAGCGTATGTTTTTGTGTCGTTGCTAGCAAGTGAGCAAATGAGCATAACCAACGACATCCATTGATTGGTCAGTGTAATCATAACGCTCTCACAAGCTCAGTAACAATTCCATTGTGGGAGATGACAAACAAAGAGAGTTGTAATCTGTATGAATTTGGTTCTCAGATTTTTGGACAATTGTGCCACTATCTGCCTTGGTCTGCTATATATATGTATATTTCCCCTTTTTTCTCTATCCACCTCTTCCTCTTTATTTACCTCTTTCTCTCCTCACCGCGTTCTCTATTTTCAAACTTTTCACCCTTTACATCTTGTTCTCTCTTTATTCTTCTTCCTATATTGCGTTGCCTCTCTGCCTCTTTTTCCGTTTTACTTCTCTCTGCTTCTTTTTATATGTCTGAGCAAAAGTTGTATCTCCCTTTTCTTTTCCTATCTATCTATCCCTATCTGTATATCCATCTCTCTAGTCATCTCTCTCTCTCTCTATATATGTATATCTATCCCTTCTATCTCTATATCCATCCCTCTTTTTTTCTATCTCTCTCTCTCTCTCTATCAATATCTATATCGCTGCCTGTAATTTCCTCAGTCAGATCAATTTGAAAGCCAACATAGATGATATATATGTATGTAGATTAGGGTGGTTTAAAAAACTAAAGTTTTTCTTAGAGACCCTCCTATTTTTTTACATCTTACAAAAGGATAATCTAGGCAAAACCTTAGCACTGCGGAACATATGGAAGGCGGCGCTCAACGTGCTTTAGTTTTCATAAATTTCTATTAAGGAGTAAATTTCAAAGATTTTTTAATTGTTTTTTTTTTTTAAGAATCTTACATATTATAAATTTTCTGATGTTTGAGGCCTTTTTTACCAATAAATTGCGGGTTTTGCCTCCTAACACACCTAGTAATATTGTTAGAAACTGTCCCTTATTAATTTTTTTGAACAGCATTGAGTGCCGCCTTCCAAGTGATCTATGACCTTGAAATTTTGGCTCCTCACTTCTTGCATCAATATGGGGTTTTTCCATTCGAGTCTGAACCACCCTAATGTAGGTATAAAAATGTTCACCTGATTTCCAAATCACGCAAAATATCATTAAAAAATGCTTAATAATTTCTTTTACACTTGCTACTACTATCTACTAGATATACATATGTACCTATTGGTATAGTCTATACCGTATAGAGGCTAGTATAGTTGTCAAACTGTATTTTATCTTCACGAGACAGTAAGTAAATTCTACATTTTCACTTTGCGAATAGAAAATAAAAACCAAACAAAAGAACAAATACATCAAAAGCAGTTACGATGTTCAACAGTTTCCTTGAATGGAGTATATTCTAATGTACAAATGCACATTAGGGTGGGTCTTGAAAAAAATCTTAAAATTCCTTCCCTACCACTGCCTCTTCCTATTTTTTTTATTCCTATCCCGTCTCCTCTTGCTATAAAAAGTATAAATTTACGTCGTTGATATATAAATATTTTTAATAAACATACCTACTTCGGCACTAATTTGTTTTTGTTTACATAATTATCCCACCAAGCTACAAAGCAGTAAGTGCACCGCACCTTCCTTCTTTTTTTTTTGCTTAATTTTCATTTCCCCATTGCAATTTTCTTTTTTTCATTTCTCTTTTTCCCAATTTACAATGAGTGCACTAAATAAGAATTGCACTTATTTACTGCCACAATCTGTAACGGTTGTCATCTACTATTCGCTGACCGATGCAATTACGTCGCAATTTTTCTAATAAAAAATTTGCAGTAGTGGGTATAAAAGTAGGTAAGTGTGTTCATTAGACTGGGGCAAATAAAACTTTTTATTTTAATTTTTTTTTAAATTTTTTTTTTAAATTTAATTTTTTTTATTTTTTTTTTTTAAATTTTTTTTTTATTTTTTTTTTTTATTTTTTTTTTTTAATTTTTTTTTTTAACTTTTTTTTAAATTTTTTAAAAAAATTTTTTTTTTTTTTTATTTTTATTTTTTATTTTTGTAAAAGATAAGTTCAGATTTTAAATTCGATATGTTTATATAACGGGTCGAGATTCGGTCTTAAAAAACAAAACGCCAATGATTTTTTTTTGTTTTTTGAGATTATGACCGAACCGAGTTACCAGATGGGTCAACTTTGTTTTGTAGCTTCCGGTAGCCATTTAGCCCTAACCTCAAAAACGTAAACACATAGCTTGGGTTTTTTGGGTTAAGGCTGAAAGCAGACCCGTTATTGAATTATGTAATCGGATTAGTTTTTGACAAACTTTCAAATCCTGACTACTCGGACAGGGCCTTGCAGAATAATATTTTGACTTTGAACTTTTTTCAAGGTAATTTAATTTCCTACAGAACCACTCAATTTTTTTTACATATTTAAATGGTGTGGCAGTTTTAGTTTAAAAAATGTAACTAGCAATGATAGACCTTTAAAAATTAGGGTCAAGGTCTCAAATTATTGCAGTGTTTTATTTCACATTTCAAAAAATAAAACCAATAAAAATTATCGAATAAAAAAATTCTTTTGTCCAGTCTAACGGTAAACTATAACATTTGAAACATGACTTATGCGTTTTAATGCCGTTTATGATTTACAAACAATAGATAAAGCACTGCAGTATGTAGAATCTATATAATACTTGCGTAAGTCTCGAAGGAAAGGCTGGTTAAATGTAGAAAATTCTCACATTTTATTGAGTTGAAATTGAAGCCTGCATTTGTTTTTCAAATGCATAATTGTTTAATTGTTTGGCAGAAGATATCAATTATCGATAGTTGTAACAGAAGTACGTAAATAAAGACATTGTGAGAAAAACTTGCCATAAAAAAAACATAAAGGGTGCTTCGTTTGGTTATCAAAATAGAATCGACATATTTAGAAAATTCGTTTAAAGGATGCGACGGATTTTAACGTCAGTTTTCATTAAGAATGAGACTTGAAGCTTGTAACATTGTTGGAACCCGGTAACTAACATAGCAGAAAAAAACCAATTTGAAAGCTTATAATCTATTTTGAAATGTCTTTCCTCCAGGTGGCGCAATGATCAAGAAGATTCGTAAAAGGAATGCGGGGGACTGGGAATCTTGTGGTCGCCTTTTAATCAAGTTTCCATTAAGATATACATATATACAAATGTAGGATTGAAACTTGAAGCATGGATTGGAACCAGGCAATCAACATAGGTATAAGAGAAAATTCCGCAAGGTGGCGCATGGATCAATTTTTTGTATTATATCTATATTTGATAAACCTCGATTTCAAACGTCTTTAGAGTATCTTTCCAGTGAGCTAGGTTAGGTTAGGTTCAAGTGGCTGCCGCAGAGGCACACTTGGCCAGTTTTGAAAGGCCCGTTGTTATACCACCAACACAAGGAAAGTCAGTCCCAGGACCCAGCCATATGGAAAATCCCTTAGTTATTGGGATTTTCCACATAGCAGAATCCCCGGACTGACACTCCTAAACCGACACCGTTACTCCTCCTCGAACCACTTAGATGACTTTTTGAAGCCCGTCAAGTCCTTTATGTTCAGCTCCGCGGTCTGGCGTAGGCTATCCAGAAAGGGAACTCCCAAAAAGCGCGTTCTAGCCGAGCTAGAGACGGACATTTTTTACGTAATTTAGAAGGAAATGATAATGCAGTAAAATATAAAAAAAAACCGCCTGTTGAGGGATGGAAAGGGGGGTAATCCTACCATCGTATTTTAGTAAGCATGGTTTGTAACCATTTAAGCAACATATTGATGAAAATATGTCCGCAAGTTAGAGCAAGGAACGAGATTTGCCAAAAGTTTGGAATCTTGTGATCGGTTTTTAAGTAACTTGGCGTTAAGCTAGAAACTTGAAAATTGCAACGTGATTTAGAAACCGATGACACAATGATTTTTAGCTGAATTCAAGTTTTAAGGCAAGGTTTAGTTTTTTGCGTCGCATATTTTCCGAAGAGGTCTGTTTTGCGGACATGTATTAAAATATTGCATACTTTTAGGCGTAAAGATGCTGTTTTGACTTCTTTTGACAGTTAATTCTTTGGATAGATCCTCTCGATATGGGACATATTTGTAGCCCTTTTATGGTACCGTACTGGTCGATTCTAGCAGGAGAAAAAATTTCCGCTAGGTGGAGCTGATGTCGCGATATTTAAAAAAACAGGTATTCGCGATCCGGTTTCATAAGTTTCGCAGACAAAGTCGTTGCCATCTGCTAGTTTCATATAGAAAAAAGAGAAGGTTAAGCCTTAGCATTCTTTATTCATAGATCTACTATTTTAGCACACAGTGTGTGTGTATTATTTTTATGCGCGTTAACCATGTACCTAATAATGACGATTTTTTGCTACAGCAATAATTGCCAAAACAACTCCATTAACAGTTGGTATGATATACCCCAAAAAAATACAAATTAGTTAGATAATAATTGATGTTAAATAATTGACTAAACAAGTGAGTACATACAAGGCAGAACAGTAGCATTATTACGTTGAACAAACCAAACTTTCAACTCGCTCATGTTCAACAGAGATTAGCTCAAAAATCGGAAAAATTCCACCAACCTTTGTAATACATAAACAAGAACTACAAACTAAATTAAAGTAATAAGCACCTTTACACTTTTATAACGTCGTTTTGTAGCCGTATTGAGGTCTTCATGCACTTTGTCCAACAACCAAAATAGAAATTCTTGAGCATCATGTTGGGTTGAGCTACGAAATTGTGAGCCATAACGATCGACAACAGCCTGCAAAAAAAATGTTTGTTGCTAATTAGTCTCAAATATTATAATCATAGTACAATGGAATTTACCTTGAAACTTGTGCTGTGATCGCTCTCATTCTTGCATGTCCACAGCGCCTTTAGCACATTTGCCAATTGCTCGGTTAGTTCGCCTTTGGTACCAAATTTACGCGAATTGATTTTATTGCGTCGTTTTAAATCAGCCTGAAAAATGGAAATAAATAAAAGAAAGGTTGGAATTTTGATTAAATCGATAGTTATCGATAAAAAAAAGGAATATTGATATAAAATGAAACAAGAAAGATTTAAAACTAAAAAACATGGGTGTTTTGCAAACCTCGGAAAACCCCCCAAAAATAATAAAAAAATTTGTTTATTTTTTAATATTAAAAACAAAAAAAAAATTAATAAATTTTTAAACTTTTTCGTTTGTTTTGAATATATAAAATTTTTAGATTTTTTTCGTTTTTAATATTAAAAAAATTTTAAGTTTTGAAAAAGTTAAAAATTAAAACATAAAAACAGTTTCAAAATTAAAAGAAAAATAAAAAAGGTTTGAAAATAACAAATTTTGGAAAAATATCTAAAATATTATAAACGAAAAAGAAACTTCAAAAAACTAAGATTTTAAAAACAAGTGAAAAAAATTTTAAATTTTGAAAAAAGTAAAAAATTAAATATATAAATGTTTTTAATTTGTAAAAATATGTAAAAATTAAAAAATGGAAAAGGAATCCAAAAAATTAAAGTTTTAAAAATTATAAAACACAAAAAAGAATATCAAATTTTATTTTATTTTTGAATACAATTTTTTTCTGGATTGAAATTTTCAATTTTTTTAATTTTGAAAAATATGTAAAAAATAAAAAACGTAAAGGGAGTCCAAGAAATTAAAATTTTAAGAATAAAATAACCCAAAAAAAATTGATTTTATTTTTGAATAAAATTATTTTTCAGGATTGAAATTTTTAACTTTTTTTCCAAATTTTTATTTTTTTTTATTTTTTTTTTGTGTTAGGTATTATTTTGAAAATATTTTTTGGATTCCTTTTCCGTTTTTAAATAAATAATAAAATAATATAACACAAAAAAAATCAAATTTTATTTTATTTTTGAATACAACTTTTTTTCCTGGATAGAATTTTTTTAACTTTTTTCCAATTTTTGTTAGGTATTATTTTGAAAATATTTTTTGGATCCCTTTTCTGTCTTTAAATTTTTACTTATTTTTTCAAAATTTGTATTTTTTCAAAACTTTGCTTTTATATTTAATTTGTTTTTTTTTTTTTCAAAATTAAAAAATATTTATTTAATTTTTTACTTTTTTTTTAATTTTAAAATTTTTTTACTTGTTTTTTAAATTTTAATTTTTTAAGTTTCTTTTCCGATTTTAATATTTTACATATTTTTCCAAAATTTTTTATTTTAAAATAAAATTTGATTTTTGAATCATTGAAATAAATAAATGAGATAAAAATAAATAAGTTAAAAAAACTACCTACATAGATTTAAAAACAAATAGGCTGAAAAAATATAAAAAAAATTATTAAATAAAAAAATTGGTTTAAAAAAATTAGTTTCGAAAAAATAATTGTTTTCGAGAAAAATAAATTAGTTATAGAAAAATTATGAAAAATTTCCATTCAGAGAAAAATAAATTAAATCAAAATCAAAATTTGAAAAATTCAAATTTACAGAAAACATAAAATTCTAGTTAAAACAAAATGGAATTTTCTTAAATAAAAAGATTTTGCAAAAAAAAAAACCAAAATTATTAAATAAAAAAATAAGTTTAAAAAAAATTAGTTTTGAAAAAATAAATGTTTTCGAGAAAAATAAATTAGTTATAGAAAAATTATGGAAAATTTCCATTCAGAGAAAATTTTAGTTAAAACAAAATGGAATTCTCTTAAATAAATAGGTTTTGAAAAAAAACCAAAATTATTAAATAAAAAAATAAGTTTAAAAAAAATTAGTTTTGAAATAATAATTGTTTTCGAGAAAAATAAATTAGTTATAGAAAAATTTCCATTCAGGGAAAAAATTAGTTCAAAATCAAATTTTGAAAAATTCAAGCTTGGAAAAAAAATAAAATTTAAGTTAAAAGAAAATGGAATTTTCTTAAATAAATAGATTTTGAAAAAAAAAAATATTAAATAAAAAAATAAGCTTAAAAAAATTAGTTTAAAAAAATAATTGTTTTCGAGAAAAATAAATTAGTTATAGAAGAATTATGAAGAATTACATTCAGAGAAAAAAAAAAAAAAATTAGTTCAAAATCAAATTTTGAAAAATTCAAATTTAGAGAAAAAATAAAATTCAAGTTGAAAGAAAATGGAATTTTCTTAACAGCTTTGATATGGGTATTAAATATAATTTTGGAGAAAAAAAAGAAAAAATTTAAATTTTGATACAGACTTTAAATTAAAAATAAATAATAATAATTTTTGAGATCATAGCTTAAGTGCCAATTACATTGAATAAAAGTGCAATCATCTATGTAGATTTTATCGATAAATGAAAAAATCAATAAATCAATAATCTTACAAAAAATTTGCATTCTATTTAAAATTAAATTGCCAAATTTCAGTCTGGAATTAATCTAACTTAAACTTTAATTTCATATCGTAATCAGTTTATCTACATGTTACGAATACAGATCACTCTGAGTAAACAAAAGCTTTTTACCGAATTAAGTTTTCCCCTGCAGGCCAGTAATGATCACATAAACAACAATTATCCACATAAAATCATGCTATAATTTAAAACACCAGGCTAACTCACCTTATACTGATCCAAAACGAAATATTCGGCCAATATGTCAGTATGACTGAGACACTGTAGCACCGCATTCATAAAACAAGTGTTGCCGTGATTTTTGAGCCCCATAACGCCAGGTGTTTGATCGGCTGGCCATTGATAGCTGCCGATCGGTGGCACGCGATCAGCGGTTGCGGCCGTTGACGCTGTAGCAGTTTTGTTCGTCTGTATTAAGAGTAGAGTGGAAAGGAAATAAGAAATAATTAGTAAAACCAATTTATTTGAATATAAAAAAAAATAATGGTTGAGCTAAATTTTGCTAGAATGTAGTGTAAACATAAAATAGTATTTATGCAACGATTTGATTGTGATAAAAACTGGTTGATGGTTGGAGCTAGTCATTAAGCTATCGATGTATGCATGGCTGCACTTGCATATTACTTTTATTTAAATTTTTGAAAAATATACAGATGTACAGATGGAAAAAGTTGTAATTTAAGAAAACAAAAATTTTGAAAAAAAGTTAAAAGTTGTGAAAAAAATTAAATAAAAATTTGAAATAAAAAAGACATGTAAATTTTTTAACAGATTTAAATTTAAAAACATTTGGGAAAATTAAAAAAAAAATCTGAAAAAATATAAATATGCAGACTTAAAATTGTGCAAACAAAATATGATTTTTGAGATAAAAAAAAAATATTGAAAAATAATACATTTTGAAAAAAAAAATTTTTTTGTAAGGTTTTGATAAAAATAAATTTTTGAAAAAAAGGTGTAAAAACCTTATTTTTGAAATCATTGAAAAGGTTAACAACTTTGAACAAAATAAATTTTAATAAAAATAAAAAATTTTCAAAAAAAATTTAACTTAGAAAGGTAATATTTCCTAAAAAAAAAAAACGAGAATTTTAAAAAATTTAATTCAGAAAAAAAATTACTAACTACTACTACTTTAAGAAAACTGTAATTTTTTCAGAAATTTTGTTTGATTTTTTTTTTTTAAGTTTTTAAATTATTTTGTTTGATTTTTTTTAAGTTTTTAAATTTAAACCTTTTTAAAAATTTAAAATTTTTTTTTGACCAGTCGAATAATTTTTATCAATTATTCTTTTTGAGTTTTTTGGCGAAAGCAAGTTGAAAAAGGCTACCAACTACGATGATTGCAATTTCGATCTTTTTGAAGGATCTTGTCAAACCGCTTTGTATTGTTGCTTAGAAATTTTTCATCACCTTTACTGGTTATCGAACCAAGGAGAGGAGATTAAGAATTTCTAACAATAACTAAATAATTTTTTTTGCAACATATAAATTTTTGTTATAAATTTTTTTAAATTTTTGTTTGTCACAATTTTCAATTTTTTAACAAAGTATGCTTTTTTCAAATTTTTATTTAATTTCAAGACTTTACTTTTTAAGAATAATTTGATGAAATTGTTCGACTGGTGTAAGTGGCACAAATTTTGAAAACAAATATTAATATTTAAAAAAAAATTTTGAAAAGTAGAAAAGTATAGAAAAAACTATTTTTGAAAAAAAAAATCGATACAAAAAATTTTAAATTTAAAACTAAAATTTTAAAAAAAATGTGACTTAAAAAAAAATATTGCAATTTAAAAAATAAAGTTTTGAATTAACCTTAAGAAATTCAAAAATTATAAAAAATCATAATTAGAAAAAATATATTTAAATCAAAATCTAAAAAATTTGATAAAAAAAAAATTATTTTGAAACAAGATAAAAACATTTTTTGAAAATAAAAACAATAAAATAAAATCAATAAAACAAAATTGAGCTGAAAATAAAATTTTTATTGACAAAAAACGAAAAACCGAAAAAAAATTTATTGAAAAGTAAAAAAAAAAAATTATTAAAAAGTAAAAAAATATATATACTTTGAGAAAAAACTGAATGACATTTTCATAAAAATTTAGAATAATAAGTGCTTAATAAACCTTTTATATTTTTTATGAATAAGGGGGTTACTTTTGGAATATTGATTAATTTTAATTTTTTCCAATAACTTCAAATTAAAACCAAAAATTTTGCAACCTATTTTAAATATATATATATATGTATAAATTGTATTTTTTTATAAATAAATTGTAATTTTTTTAAATAAATTGTAATTTTTTTAGATAATTTTATGAATACAGCTGAGGAGAAAATTAAATTATAATTTTTGAAAGAAAATTTTTTAAAATTTTTTTTTTAAATAAGTTTTTCTCGAATAACCATTCAATTTGGGTCTAAATTTGTTAGGCCAATAGTTTTTATAAACAATGAAAACTATATGTATAAAATGTGCCATTTCGATTGTAAGTGAAAGTATATTAGGGTGACTAAACAATGGGTCTTACCCCCTGAAAAGCTAGTAATTGAAAAGAACTAACTCTTATAGGTTGTTATTTTTTTTTTAATTATTTATAATATCGGGGAAAAAAATTAATTTTTTAAAGTGATCACCCTACTGTACATACAAGAAATATACATAAATAAACGTGCATGTACTTAATATGTTCTTGAGCTTGAAATTGAGCCGCTCGTGCGGAAATGTTATGGGTGCAAAGCGAAATTGACGCCAACGAAATACACAACATAACCAATCAAGCGAGTGAATGGCAGAGACCAAAAGGCAAAGAACTAATGAAAAACTTATGAAAACTAAGCCAAAAAGCTTATCAATACAACGCCTCAACACCTAAACGACAATGCTAAAATCAATAAAAAAAAAAAAAAAACAATTGTGTATATATGAATGCGCAGCGAATGCATTTGTTTTGTTTATATGAAAGTCAAAAACAAAAAATATTTATAACGGATGAGTAATAAAAAATAATGACAACACAAAAAAAAAAAAAATACAACTTTCATTCATCGTTTGAGATGCGCCAATTAACTTTGCCTTAGTAGACGCTCTGTTGCATTCAGCGAAGCGCATCAACTTCCCAAACACTAGCTTGAATGAAAGTAAATAAAGTACACAAAATATATTCGGCCAAAAGTACACACAAACTGCTTGAGGGCAACAGTTCAAAAGCGCAATAAATAAACGAGACTAAATAAATATATGTATTTGTTTGGATGTTTGTATGTAGGCGTTTTATAGGTAAGAAGTAACTGTAGTTAAACAGCACTGGTGGGCGTTGTGCAAGTAAATGATATGTCTAGTGGGCGTCAAGTTGTATACGGCAATTGCCAATTTTGATTGTTTGCAGATGCGCTGAATGCTACTACCAGAAATGTTATGTTAGCCAAAGTACAGGGTGTTACAAGAAGTGAAAATTTATGAATCAATCTTAAAAAATGCACTAGAAATTTGAATTACCACAGAATTTTTTTTATAAAAGTTGGTTTGCTCTCATAAGTGAAATAAAATAACACCAATTATGTGTTGGAGTTCATTCGGTCACGAAATACAGGGTGTTAAAAATGTTTAAAAATGATCCCAGAAATCACCTATATACTAGATTCAATTAGTTTTAGCCTGTAACATATTTTTGAACATATAGCCCCCCCCCACCCTGTACTTTTGCATTAAGCAAAGTCACAAACCTAAAATGCTACTTTGTGTGCCAGAGAAGATAAAATATTTCTCAAACACTCAACTTAAGCAAACCAATGTTATTTCAGTGTTTAACAATGTCGCTATATCGGATATTTTTGTTTAGAGAAAAAAAAATTATATGACAAAAAGCATTGAAATTTTCTTTGATTGCAGAAATTTATTTTGGAGTGTTTATTATTTTAAATCCGAAAATTTTCGACATATTTTTTTTTAACAAATAAATAGCTTTATATATTTCACACAGTTCCCAAACAGAAAAATCTTCTGAGTTTACACTATGTAAGATTGCATGAAATATTGCGCAGAAACACCCTGTGCTTTGTTATTTTTTGTTTTTTTAATTTTTATTTTGTTGAGTTTTTGACAAACGAAATTATATTATAAAGCGAATTACAGTTAGAATAGTATGAAAGATTACGCAAAACTTAAAACACCCTGTGATTTTTATTTAATTCTTTCAATATAAATTTATTACCAATCAAATTCTACTAAAAAGCGACCATCAGTTAGAGGGACTTAAAAAAATGTCTGCTGTATAATTGCATAAAATATTGTGCTTTTAAATTTTTCTTTTAAATTTTAACCAATCAAAATATAAAGCTTTTTAGTTTACAGTGTGAAGAACTTTGAAAAAATGTATGTTGTATGATTGCATGAAGAAATGCACGAAAGTTGAAACACCCTGTGCTTTTTAATTTTTTTTTAAATGTTCAACCAATAGAACTCTATCAAGCGATCAACGATTAGAAGGACCTAAAAGAAATATATGTTGTGTGATTGCATGAAAGTTTGCGCAAAAGTTGCAACACCCTGTGCTTTTTTAATTTTTAACCAATCAAATTCTACTATCAAGCGTTAATGGCAAAAAGAGTAAAAAAAATGATGTCTACCTTTTTTCTGCGCCAGCAGGCGGTGTAAAAAGGCACTATTCCCGTTATTTTATGCGTTGAACTTTCTTTCTGCGCATGTAAGAAATAACAAAATATGTAATTAGCTTTTATTTATAGTTTAAGGAAAGCACAAAATATGTAAGAAATATTAAAAAGCCTAACATAAAATTATTTTTACTGTAATCTGTTATTTATTTGAGTTATTTGAAGAGTAGGATTTTTTTTGCATTTTTATGAGCATTATTGATAAACTTAACATAAAAATTAACATTTATATTATATATGTACTAAGTTTCCATCTTAAATGCCAGTACATCCGCGTGGCACGAAGCTGTCGTTTCAAATTTGAATCACAGTGATATTTAAAAAAATAATAATTTAATTATAATTTTATTAAATTTTGTTAATTTCAAATTTTTTTTTCTCATTTAATATCTTTTTTAAATTTTTTTCTATTATATGTTTTTATTTTTTTAATTAATTTTTCTTCTACTTATTTCTTTTTCATTTTGTTTAATTCATTTATTTATTTTATTTTTTTTATTTTTAATTTTATTTATTTTTTTATTTTTAATTTTATTTATTTTTTTATTTTATTTATTTTTTGATTTTATTTATTATTTTATTTTATTTATTTTTTATTTTATTTATTTTTTTTATTTTATTTATTTTTTTATTTTTTATTTTTTTATTTTATTAATTTTGTTTTGTTAGTTTTACTTAGTAATTTTTTTTTTTTTCATTTAATTTTTTTTTAATTTTATTTTTTTTAATTTAACTTTTTTTTAATTTTTTTTTTAATTTTATTTTTTTTAATTTTATTTTTTTTTAGCTTTATTTTTTTTTAGCTTTATTTTTTTTTTAACTTTAATTTTTTGTTTTCATTTTATTTATTTATTTTTTTTTTAATTTTATTTTTTTATTTAATTTTTTTTACTTTTATTTATTTTTTTTTAATTTTATTTTTTTTTTATTTTATTTATTTTTTTAATTTTATTTTTTTTTTAATTTTATTTTTTTTTTAATTAAATTTTTTTTTTTTTTGTAATTTTATTTTTTTTATTTTATTTTTTCTTTTTAATTTTATTTTTTTTAATTTAATTTTTTGTTTAGTTTTTGTCCTTTTACTTTCTTTTTAATTTTGTCTACTATATTTTTTATCTGTATAACCATTCTTTTGTTTATTTTTTTTTCTTTCTTGTGCTACTTATTTCTTTTTATTATAAATTTGTTTTTCTTTTTATTTTTTATTTTTTTCGTTTTTAATTTTTTTTTCTTTTTTATTATTTTTTCTTTTTTATTTTTTTTCTTTTTTATTATTTTTTTTCTTTTTTATTATTTTTTTTCTTTTTTATTATTATTTTTTTTTTATAAATTTTTTATATTTTTTAATTTTTTTATGTAATATTTTTATTTTTTTATATGTCTTTTTATTTTTTTCTATCTAATTTAACTTAAATTATTTCGGTTTTCTTTATTTATCTCTTTAATTTACCTAATTTTTTTCAGTTTCACTTCAAATTTTTTAAACTCGTTTTATTTTTTATTTTTTTTTACCATCAAATTTTTTTTGTTTATGTATATTTTTATTTTTTTTTTATTGAAGAATAGACTGCAAAAGGAAATATTCCAAAAAATACTAGAACTTCTCCGCCAATTTTTGGGGTAGGATATTCTCCCATTCAAAAGCAACCAATGGAATACCCTTCCTTAAACTTAGCCCCATCCTCAATTGCATCACTGCAATGCATAACAGCGTGATCTGTATATTGCTGTTGCTTGGATTAACAACTTGTTGACTGCCTATTGATAAATATGCATACTTGTATGCACACACAAAGGTTAATTTACCCGATTGTCTATAAATAAACAACACTTGCTAACATTGACACGCGCCAACCAACCACCCATCCACCCAACTCACCCACCCAACCAGCCACCTACCCAACAATTCACCACACCACACAACTCACACCTGTACTTACTGCTAAGAAAATAAACATGGAAGCTGCAACTAGACGACTTTGGTGCGGTTAAGTGCAAGCAAGTGAGCTGTAATGGGTCGGTGGGGGGCGTTAGACAGTTCAATGGGCAGTCAAATGCAGTAGCTTAGTTAGATATGTGCACGCGACTGGGTACAAGCGAAGCACTATAGTGGAATGTGTTCGTATGTTGTATTAGGATGCGCCAAAATTGGAATTCAAACAAAATATAATTTTTAAAAATGTTTGCCTGTCTGTATTTATGTTTGTTCGCGCATCACTCAAACCCCACAATATAGAATTGTGTCAAATTTTCACAGATGTATGACCAGATATCCAACTAAGATTTTAGGACCCATTTTACGCAAATAAATATTTAATTTTCGTTCTTTACAGTGGTGGCAAGAAAAGAACGCAGAAAACCCTATTTTTTATAATAATTGTTCGCTCCATCTTAATGCATACATACATATATGCACATGACTATTAGCTTAATTTTTTTGCCACGTTCATTTTTGTTTCGCAAATAAATAAACTATTTACTGACTACTTGTAAGTATTTTGTCCACTTCGATGTCGTACATACAAATTTACAAGTTTCCGCTATACAATGACGTGTCATGTTTTTACTGTCTCAAGTATGAATAAGTTGCCGGCGAGGTCATAATACACACACATATTTGAACTTTAGATATTTTAATTATTTGCGAAGCATGTACCAGTTTTAATAGAGACAATTTTTATTGAGACTTATGAGCGAGGTAAGAAATAAAAATGTGTGAAATTTTTTGAGCGAAAGTATATTGTAGGGGATATTTGCTGAAAGTGGTTATTCGTAAGAAAAGGATTCGGCTGCTTTTATCGAGACTTTGGAAAGCTTTGGTTTTTTTATTTTCTTTTATTATTTAAAATTTTTTATTTTTAGTTTTTTTGGTTGTTATAATTTTTTTTTAGCTTTAGTAAATCATTTTTTTAATATTATTATTTATTTAAATTTTTTTGGTTTCTATAACTTTTTTTATTTGATATTTTTTTGCTTTTCTTAATTGTAATGTTATTGAATTACATTTTTTTAATTTTTAATTTTTTTTTTTTAATTTTAATAAATAATTTTTTTTTAATTCTTTTTTATATTTATTTATTTTTTAAATTTTTTTTTATTTATTTATTTTTAAATATTTTTTATAACATTTGTTTATGCTACTTTTTTATTTAACAATTCTTGAATTGATAATTTTTTATATTTATTTATTTTTAATTTTTCTTTATTTTTTTTTAATTTTATTTTAATTTTTTTTTTATATATAATATTTGTTTTTGCTACTTTTTTATTTAACAATTCTTGAATTGATAATTTTTTATATTTATTTATTTTTAATTTTTCTTTATTTTTTTTTTATTTTTTTTTAATTTTTATTTTTATATTTGTATTTTTATTTTTATTTTTATTTTTTTATTTTTATTTTTTTATTTATTATTGTTTTTTTTTATTGTTTATTTTTTTTATTTTTTTTAATTTATTTTTATTTTTTTAACTGTTTTTTTTAATTAATTTTTCTATTTTTTTTTCTATTTACATAATTTAATTTCTTTTTAATTGTTTTATATGGTTTCTTTTTCAATTTTTTTTTATTTCCTTTATTTAACTTCTTTTTATTTTTTATTTAATTTCTTTTCAATTTATTTTTATTTCTTTATTTAATTTCTTTTTAATTATTTTTTTTTATTTAATTTCTTTTCAATTTATTTTTATTTTTTTATTTAATTTTAATATAATTATTTTTCTCTTAAATTTGTTTAATATAATTTTTTTTCTTTTCTTTATTTCATTGTTAAATTTATTTATTTTATTTTTAATTTTTTTATAATTTTTTATTTATTTCTCAATTTTTATTTTTTATTTATTTCTAATTTTTTTATTTCTCTTCAATTTGGTTTTAGTTTCTTTAATTTAATTTATGTATTTAGGTAAAATTTTTTGTATTTTATTTAAATTGTTTTTCTTTTTTATATAATTTTTATTTTCTTATATTTTTAATATAGCTATTAATTGTTTTAATTTGTTTCTTTTTAAATTTTATGCTCTTTTTTATATTTTTATTAAATTTTTTGAAAGATTCTCAATTTTTTTTATTAAATTTTTCAATTTTTTTTTTTAATTTTTAATTTTTTTTTTTATTTATTTTATTTTTATTTTTTTTATTTATTTTTTATTTTATTTTTTTTTTATTTTATTTTTTTTTTATTTTTTTTTTTTTTTTATTTTATTCTTTTTTATTTTTTTTATTTTTTATTTTATTTTTCTTTTTTTTTTTTTTTTTTTTTTTTTTTTTTAATTTTCTTTTTTATTTTTTTTTTTGTAAATTTTTTTTTTTATTTTATTTCGATTTATCATCTCTTTTAAAATTAGAGTTTTCAGCCCCGCTTCAAGCAAATGCTTTGTTTGAGACTTTCTTGTGATATTTTAGGCTGAGAGGTGATATAGGTTAGGATCAAGGGGCTGCCGCATATGCACACTTATGCCAGTTTTGAAAGGCCCGTTGTGATACCAGAGGTGATATAAATTATATTGACGTTTTTTGGGACACCCTATTAGACACACAAACAATTATTTTGTCTATTTATACCATATCAATGGATTTCCTTTGGTAAATCTCAAGTTTCACGGCCAAATCGGGCGTTCACTAATTTGTCTGCGCTTAAATCTAATAAGCGAAAATTTGCTACCGTGATCAACGAACGATAATTATTAAATTAACGCAGTCTCCGTTATTAAACTATAATAAGTACGTAAGTATGATATATGTACATAAATAATCACCCGAAAGTTACTACAATTTTAAGCACACATTTTACTATGCCTTTCACCTGTTGTACTCCATCTCCACCTCTCTAGTAATTGATGATATGAAATTGATTTTTAATTGATTTAAAATTCAGTTAAATACTTTTGTATGTAAATGACATGATTTAATCCACAAAAAATGATAAAATTAATGACTCATGTTTTTTTTTCGCCATCATTGTTGTTGCTACGGTATTTTCCCATTATTAATTAACACCTTGATTTTTGTAGATTTACATATTTGCTTACATTTATTTGCTGGATTTTTTCTGCTTATTTTGTTTACATATCTACATACTTAAAGGCTTGTTTGTATATTTAGGTATGCAAATATTTTTTGGCATAGATTTATTGTACTCATCGATCGTTCGTTTCAATCTCGTTTTGTTTGCAAACTTGTTTGACAGGCAATTTTTAAACACCAGCTCCTAAGCTTTGCTATGTTAATTGCGCTAATTTTTGCAGCATTTACTCTGAATTGCTCTACGTTTCACCGCAAAATCAATTTTGCATCTAGTTTGCTTCATATCCCTATCCTCTGTGTGCAAATAAAGATGAATACAGCAGTGTTCAGCAAAATAGGAGCACTGCAATGCAACCTGTTTTTATTGTAACAGTTCGATGTCTGCAAATTACACATTAATAAAAAATGCCTACGAAGGGGTCTCTATTACCGTAATGAAGGCCAAAACAACAGTTTCTAGATTCATTGTGTGTCTGTATGTATGTTTGAACGCGCATCACTCAAAAACAGCTGCATAGAATTTAAATAAATTCGTACCGTTGTGTTGCGGTAGTACCCATTGAAGGTTTAGGCCCCATTTTACCACATGGAAATATTTTGTTCCCAACTAACTGTTGCCTGCGACTTCGTATGCGTATAATTTGTTTTTTTTTTTTGCACCTGGGTTAGCAAAGAATAAAATCCAACAAAAAGACTGGAGTTCAGCACTTAAGGGTACCATAATATACTATCACATTTTTGTGGAAATATTCGTCGATACCTCCGAAACCGGTGAAGCTATCCAAAATTTCAAGATATCTCCCAAACCATTTCAGATATTTCAATGAATCACATCGCATATTATAGCACTCATTGACACCTTTCGTTTGACACCCATATTGTACTAAGACATTTTGGTCACCCCTGGTCCACATATTGGGCGATAATCCCAAAAGTTGAGCGTCTAGCAATCCAACGATTCAATTCCATTCAGTACTTTTAGAGTGTTACGACCACAAACATACAGACAGACATGGTCCACATATTAGGCGATAACGTCAAAACCGGTTGAAATATCGAAAAAAAGTAATATCTTAAATTTTGAGTTGAGCGTCGAGCAATCCAACGAAAAAGTTTCATTCAATTCCATTCATTACTTTCAGAGTGATACGGCCACAAACATACGGACAGACAGACACACTCGCTTAATAATGCTTCCCTCAATAAATTTTTTGTTGATATCTGCCATGTACAGACATCGACCTGTTACAATTTTATTATATGTAGAGATATAGAGTGGTGGCAAGAAAAGTTGGCTATTTTCTTTTTTTTTTGTTCAACTAGATAGAGTTAAATCAGCTAAGTCAACATTTAATTTGTAATAACTACTTGCATATATATTTTTTTAACGTTCCTATATTGCTGTCCACAGCTGTAAATACACAAACACCTACATATGTATGTGTTAGTTACCAAACCAATTTCCTCTGCCAATATTGTTGACTTACGAGTGATACTTAAGGCGGCTTTCGCTTGATTTTTTGTTCTTTTTCTCTTACATCCTACTTCCCATTCAGTGCTATGATTTTTATTCTTTTCGTTTGGGTGCGGTTCACTTTCATTGTGGCGCTTCTATTGCTTGATGCACTTTTTATGTAAATTTGCTTAATAATTTGGTAAAATATTTGATTTTCTCTCCGGTTTTTTTTTGTTCGTTTATTGACAAGAAATGTCTTTTTGGCTACAAAGTTTGTAAGTATGAAAACTGATTTTGCATACTTTAGTTTAGATATACGACAAGTTTCATAAGACTACAACTTTGTAGTTGAAAACAAAATTTCGGCAATTTAGATCGAGCTTACTTGGTGTTCAATTTTTAAGATCGTGTTCGTCTTGATACAAGATTGAGTTTGAGATATTTTTAAGTGTATTGTTTAGAAATACAAATGTGTTCTGGACTGGTCCCTCCTCAGAACACCTATGTTCCCAATGCTTTCAAAGGCATTGAATGCAAAATCGAGAATTTCTCCAAAAAATTTGGCTTGTCCCTCTGGTGGTCTCAAGATTTCTTCAACTTGCTAGATGGACAAAAAATTTATAGTAAAAATAAACAAAAGCAATGAAAGTAAACACACTTAAAAAATTATATGTTCATATTGAAATTTGCAGCATATGCTAGCAAAAAAAAAACTAGTAGGAAATAAACAAATAACAACATACTAAACATACACACATACATACATATAAGTAATAATAAATAATAAATTAAATGGAATGTAGACATTTATGCTCCGCCTTCCGAATAAAAAACGTAAACAATTTGTAATTGTACCACTCAAGTCGAGCATTGGAAAATTTGAGTCTTTGCACGAAGCACAGTGGGATATTTTGAATGGAGTTAACTATGTAAATATTGAAAATTTGGTTGATTTTTTGAAATGCATTTATAGTTTTCTCAACTACCTTTGAAGTGTTTAAAAAAATGGTAAATTCATTTCATTTTTTTGGAAAGACTTTTAAGTTTTTCTGAAATAAAACCAAGTTTTTTTATGAAATACAATTACATGGTTAAAAAATGAGCCTCAATTTTAAACCCGTCTAAAGTTTAAGCGATTTTTTAAACTTTTTTTTTTATTTTTAATATTTTAAACAAAAGTTTCAAAAGAATTTCAATTTCTTTTGAGTTTCGATTTAAGATTTAAATGAAAAAGCAGTCTAAATTTTTTTTGGTTTGTTTGAATGTAATTCAATTTCGCCCATAAAAACTTTATGTGCGGCATAGCTCAGCGGTAGAGCAGTCGACTCTGACTCCTGATCGATTTCGTTCGAATCCAGCCAAGTGCCACTTTTTTTTAAATTTTATTTATTCTTAAAACTTTTCGGTTCAAAATTAAAACTTTTCGGTTTAAAATTAAAACCATTTCGGTCTACAATTTTTGTTTGGTTTTCATTTATTTTTGAAAGCTTATTCAAGATTGAATTTTGTCAACAACATTTATGTGTGCGATGTAGCTCAGTGGTAGAGCAGACGGGCATGATGCGGGGAGTCTTGGTTCGAGTCCTAGCCAACAGACAAAATATTATATTTTCTTTAAAAAATTGTTAAAAGTTTGGAGTCTTTTTTTACTCTTTTTGTGCACTTCTTTTCTCCATTTTTGGAATTTTTAGAGACTTTTTTTACTTTTCAGTTTTTTCAGTCCATTCAGATAAAAAAAAAAAAAAAAAAATAACACTCTTTTCGATCATCATTTAGGAGCGCTTCGACTTTGATTAGCTGAGTATACTTTTGAGGTTTTCCGGAATACTTTTGACTTTATCTGAAATATTTTTGATCTTTACGGAAATACAGTTGGATCAAGGTTCAATATTTTGGCCCAAACTCACCCAAAATATGCCACTGTAGTTAAGTATGGAAGCAGCAGTTCATTTCCCGACATTCATTCCGCATAGCAATCTTAAGTTATCCAGTCAGTAGAAGCAAGTAAATACATATGAAAGTAGATATGTATGCCATACTTATAAGTCCATACATACATATGTACATACAACTTTCTCATAGAATACCAGGCCATCAGTCAGTCAATCAACTCAGCTTATGCCGAACCTACAATATTGTTGTTGTGGTTGCCTATTAGGTGGAACGTTTCAGTTTCAAGACAATACGTATGCTAGCATAACAACAGCACTTATCACAATTTAACAATATTATTGTCACTTATTTATATCAATTTACAAAGCGGTTTTCTTAGCGACGAACACGATATCAAATTTCAGAAGATGTAGCAAAGTTATGCGGCGAGAAACTGTAGGCCAATGCATGTAAACAATTAGTGTTTGATATGTTATATGAGAACCATCACGAAGTGACCGAAAGTTCAAAGCGGACAAAGGTTGATGTCCGTTCTTCTCGGATTATTAGCGTTAAATACGAAATAGCACGTTTGACTAAGAAGTCTGGAATAACAGGTTCCAATGTGGGACGACAGAAGGTTCCAATGTGGGACCACGCCGTTTAAAAAACATTTTGGAATAGCAAAAAATCTTGAAGTGGCTAAAACACAGCGAAACGGCAGCAAAAAGAAGAAAATAAGCAAAAAGAAAAAAAGGCTTGTCTCAGCCTTTTGAATATCATGCAAAAAGTTACTGAGTCATCCACAAAATGTATCTGGAGGTTAACGTTTTCAAAAGCAAATATGTGTCAGTTTCAGCACAACCAATTTATGACCAAAATTTTTTCGAGGAGGCAAAACAAACATTTTGTCGCAATATTTTTATTTATATTACTCCAAAAGAATACTTTGAGCGACGTTATCGTTTGCGCGTTTTGCTAAGTAATCCTGCATCAACGTTGCAATGTCATGTTAAAAAAAAGCAGTAAGAGGTTGAAGTTCTACAAACCAGCGTGGAACAACTCTGTTTTCTTGTATTGCCGGTTCTAGGAGAACGGTACCAGTACTTGTGCTGTATCCATCGTGCCGAAACGACCCGGGCCGTTTTCTTATATCGGCCCGGCCAAGAGCAATACACTCGGGGTGACCCTGTCTAACATTTGGGCAGGGCTACGCCTCGCTACAACAACAACAACAACTCTATATTTGAAGATATGGACTAACTAAAAAGAGTATTGAATAATTTGTATGCTATGACTTTTTCATTCATTCAGTTAGTTTAAATAGCCAAATAGTAGTTCTATTTAGTTATCTAAAACTGTATGTTAACTAATGTTTGTCTACATGTTATACATTTGCAATTCACTAAATCACGCCAGAGCAAGATTTTATAATGGAAACCAAATGGTTTAAATGAAATCCAAGAACAATAGCAAATAAAAGTTTGCACAGAGATTGCATTAAGATATTTGCTATAAAATTAACAGTGCCGTAACAATATTGTTTCTATACCCTTCAATGAAACAAAAAAAAAATTAAGAAAATACCATACCATCCATTACCATACCATTACCATACCATTACCGTACCATTACCATACCATTACCATACCATTACCATACCATTACCATACCATTACCATACCATTACCATACCATTACCATACCATTACCATACCATTACCATACCATTACCATACCATTACCATACCATTACCATACCATTACCATACCATTACCATACCATTACCATACCATTACCATACCATTACCATACCATTACCATACCATTACCATGCCATTACCATACCATTACCATACCATTACCATACCATTACCATACCATTACCATACCATTACCATACCATTACCATACCATTACCATACCATTACCATACCATTACCATACCATTACCATACCATTACCATACCATTACCATACCATTACCATACCATTACCATACCATTACCATACCATTACCATACCATTACCATACCATTACCATACCATTACCATACCATTACCATACCATTACCATACCATTACCATACCATTACCATACCATTACCATACCATTACCATACCATTACCATACCATTACCATACCATTACCATACCATTACCATACCATTACCATACCATTACCATACCATTACCATACCATTACCATACCATTACCATACCATTACCATACCATTACCATACCATTACCATACCATTACCATACCATTACCATACCATTGCCATACCAATTTATAGACCATGAGAGGTTTTCATGAAAGGTATAACCCATTCGCCATAACAGAATTTTGCCCCACTCTTACTTGTTATTTTTTTGTTAACTCTTTAGCAACACTGCAAAAGATTGCATAACAACAACACGTACATATGTATGTCTACTTATAAATTAAAAATAATTGAATATAATTATTTCTCATTTCCATTATTACTAGGTTACCGGTGTTTTTTGTCGGCACTCAAAAAAAAGTCAGTACTCAGTGGTTCGTGTTGTTTTCCGCTCGTTCAAATGTACTCGCAACTGATGACCCGCCATCGCCGCTTTTTTATATCAACTCGAATTTATTATTGGTGTTGAGCGCTGTCATACAAATTATGATTGTTGCGTCTAAATATGACATATTGTATAGACTACGAATAGTCATGAAATGTTGTAAAAATGTTTATATGAATGCTGTCTTTACTTGTTCCAAATGGGTACCGATGATGAGGAATGTGTGGAATGCAGCAATAAATTGTTATTGAGTATGTAATGGAGCGAAATAATGAATGAACTTTTTTATGTAGATAGCAACAAAGTTAGATGTCCAAGTGCAAATGTTTGTATGTTGGAGAACAGTTTTTTTCACATTCAATTAACTTTTTAAGCTCAGTTCATTTAAGGATAAAATTAATATGTCCAATGTGAGAACTATTGACACCAAGGTATTTGTGTCAACATAGTTTATGAATGAGTTGTAGTTTGTAATGACAATAACTTTTGAATGAACATAATAATAGGCATGACAAAAAGTGAACCAGATAATTGTACGTTAGTGGCAATAGTTTGGGGCCCTCGACCTTGGCATTGTCGAGAGGGTCATAAATCTTCCGGAGAACTTTTCTCTCGAACATCTAGAGAGTGAATGCGGGTTCTCGCATGATTAATTTTATTTATTTTAACCGTTTTATTTTTTATTCTAATTGTTTAATTTTTTATTTTTTAATTAAATTTTTTTTTCTCATATTTATTCTTTCTGAATATATTAAATTTTTCCCCATATTTATTTTCTTTTTGTCAACTTTTAATTTTTTTTTTTTTAATTTTTAATTTATTCATTTATTTTTGTTTTTCCCCTTTTTATAAATTTTTCTTTTTCTTTTTTTCCTTTTCTTTTTATTAATTTCTTGTATTTTTTTTTATTTTTTTCTTGTATTTTGTTTTTTTTTTTTTTTTTATTTTCTTATCCTTTTCTTTTTTTCCTTTTTTCCTTTTCTTTCTTTTTTGATATTTTTTCTTTTTTTTCTTTTTTTTTCTTTTTTTTTTCTTTTTTTTCTTTTTTTTTCTTTTTTTCTTTTTTTTTCTTTTTTTTCTTTTTTTTCTTTTTTTTCTGTTTTTTTATTTTTTTCTTTTATTTTTCTTAATTTCATTCTTTTATTTTATTTTTCTTGATTTCCTTCTTTTATTTTATTTTTCTTGATTTCCTTCTTTTATTTTATTTTTCTTGATTTCCTTCTTTTATTTTATTTTTCTTAATTTCATTCTTTTATTTTATTTTTTTATTTTTCTTAATTTCATTCTTTTATTTTATTTTTTTATTTTTCTTAATTTCATTATTTTATTTTATTTTTTTATTTTTCTTAATTTCATTATTCTATTTTCATTTTTTTTATTTTTCTTAATTTCATTTTTTTATTTTATTTTTTTTTATTTTTCCTAATTTCTTTCTTTTATTTTCTTTTTTTATTTTTGCTAATTTCTCTCTTTTACTTCATTTCTGTATTTTAATTTTTTTTTTTAATTTCTTTTTCTTCATTTCTTTCTTTTATTTTCTTTTTTCTTTATCTTCATTTCTTTCTTTTATTTTCCTTTTTCTTCACTTTTATTTTTTTTTCTTTTGCTTCATTTCTTTCTTTCATTTTATTTTTCTTCATTTCTTTCCTTTTTCTATCTTTAAGTCTTTTATTTAGATTTTTGTTCAAATTTTGTATTATATATTTTCTTACTTATTAATTTAATTTTTTATACTTTTTTTTACAATTTTTACTTAACTTTGCATTATAATTTCTTCATTTTTTATTTAATTGTTTTCGTATTCTTTTATTTTTTATTTATTATATTTTTTTATCATAAATATTTTGTTTTATTATACATATTTATTTTTTTATTTGAAATATTTTATTTTTTCATTATACATACTATATTTTTTTGTTTCTTTAATCTTTTTATTAAAATATACTTTTAATAATTTTTTCAAATTTTTTTTTTATTTTTTTTATATATTTGTTTTTTTTTATATTTTCAATATTTAATTTTTTGTATTTAATATTTTTTATTTTTTTTTATATTTATTTTTTTTTATTTTTTTACATTTAATATATATTTTTTTATATATATTTATTTTTTTTTTATTTTTTAATTGTTTTTATATTTATTATTTTTTATTTTTTTATATATTTTTTTAATTTGATATTTTTTTATATTTAATTTCTTTTATTTATATATTTCGTGTATTTTTTTATTTTTTCTTTATTTTTATTTTTTTTATTTTTATTTTAATTTTATTTTTATTGTTTTTTTTTTTTTTTGAAGATATAGTATAAATACTTATCCCAAAACTGTTATTATTTTATAACTTCCATTTTTAAAAAAGTAAAAGTAGGTCGCCTCCCAGTTGGTGCACCCTGGGTAACGCTAAATGACCTACATAGCCTACACGGCTAGTTTCTTGTATTGCCGGTTCTACGAGAACGGTACCAGTACTTGTGCTGTACCCATCGTGCCGAAACGACCCGGGCCCGTTTTCTTATATCGACCCGGCCAAGAGCAATACACTCGAGGTGACCCTGTCTGACATTTAGGCAGGGCTACACCTCGCTACAACAACAACAACCTCTTCAATATTTCCATGACTAGAACTAGCTTCCAAATTAGTGAGTCCTGTTTTGAGACTAGAAATGTGAGACAGCCTTACTGAATACGAAGTTATCTCAAAATTTAAATAGACCACACAATGTCGCTATTAGTGACTAGAGACAGCTTACAGAATTCACCTATAAGTAGAATTTCTTGGTTGATTCCTATAATTATAATATTTTCAACAATTTGCGAGTTCAGCAGCAACGTCTATTTGTCGCTAAATGCTTTTGACTGATTAGGTGAGCCCTTGACAGCTAGATACGTTTAGTAGATTATGCCAACACGTTTATGACATTTCGCCTTGAGGTGTTAAAAATAGGCGCCACTGCTTGCCGCTCACCTTCGTCTCTCAAGTTAAATAATATTATCAATTTCATGCAATTTTTCAATTATATTTCTATCTACATATGTATATGAGTAAGTCAAGTGTGAAGCTAAACGTTAACTAAATATGATAATAATATGTACTTTAGGGTACGTATGTACTCTTTATCAAATAATTGTCCAGACAGCTTAGTTTTATAATATAAACATTGTATATAGCAACAATGAAAAAATGTGTTCCATATTTCAAGATAGACCATATTTTATTGCTGCCACTGTATGTAGTGGGAATAAAATATTTCCAAGCGAACAAACTGATTTCATTTATAGACACCAAAAGGATCACCCTTTTGGTAAATATTTTTCAAATACGCCCTAGATCATAATTTGTTTGAAGAACGCTCTAGCTCAGATTTTTTTGAATAGCGCCCTACTTAAAAACCGGCCTGTTAAATTCCCATTAGCATCAATAATGATCGTGAAATAATTACTCAATTCGCCAAATACTTGATGGGATTTATTTAATTGAATTCCATAAATTGTTTATGTAAATTTATTCAAGTCAACAGTAAAATGATCATGCAATAAAGTTTTCGCAATATGTTATCGGTTTTGACGTTATTTGCTAAGCGATAAGAGAATATTTGCAATGCAAATCTCATCAGTTTTAACGAGCATCGTTTCAACAAACATTGAAGTGGAATTAATATCACGTGCTCTTGAATCAAAATTATCGCAATATACATACATTCCTTCGATGAGCTCACTCATAAATAAAAATAGGAAGCTAAGCGAAAGTGAAATATTGAGATAAAAGAGAGAAGGTTAGAGCGAGTGAATTACGGGGTATTTGCATCCTTTATCCTTGTGTTTAGGAATTTTCTTCCTGGATAGCCTAGTTACACCAGATCGCGGAGCTGGATATAAATTACTTGATGACCTTCATAAAGTCATCTAAATGGTTCCAGGAGGAGTAACGGCGTCGGTTTAGGAGTGTCAGTCCCGGGATTTTGCTATGTGGAAAATCCCAACAGCTCAGGGATTTCCCATATGGCCGGGTCCCGGGACTGACTTTCCTAGTGCTGGTGGTAAGACAACGGGCCTTTCAAAACTGGCCTAAGTGTGCCTCTGCGCCAGCCACTTGAACCTAACCTATCCTTGTGTGGTACGAATACGAAATTTGAGTTTTAATCTCAAATGTAGTTAGCTAACAGTTCTAGGACTAGAATGAAAGTTGTTACAATGGAACTACATATAGAACTATAAAACCATAAAAGGAAAACTAATTAAGGCAACCAATTTGACTTAGTTCTAAAACAACAACCACAAAGCGCTACGACCTTAAAAAAATGAAAAATGAACTTGTCTGTCTATTTGTAGTGCGATTTCGCAGTTTATTAATCTCGTGACTTGGCAAAATAGAAGCAGCTGTCTTTACAAAGTATAAGTACTAAGTAAGCCAGACAGATCTAATTTGTGTTCATGGTACAATCTATAGGCACATATACCTACAAATTATTTGCTTAAAAGCCAAACGTCAGCCAACAATCTCTTGTTTGACATAAGATAAAAAAGGTTAGATTAATATTAAAATAGTACGAACAAAAAAAAAAGAAAAAAGTGAAGCTATTAACGTATGAAAAAACCTTGAATAGCAAAATTAACGCTTATCAAAGAGTGAACTCGCAGCAAAGTTTTGGACATATAGACAGACGTCGACAAAAGTTCAAACACATCTGCAATAATAAAGTAACAAATTTTATTCAGAAACAAGCTAGCTAGACGAAAAATTTGTCGTGAAAATACTCTGTGTAATGAAGATAGATTTTCGAACATAATCAAGTTATTTCGACGACAACATATCTGAGTGGAAAATTCCTCCATCTCAAACAATTTTTTCTGAGTTTTTTTGAAAAAAAAAAATAAAATAAACTTAAAAAAATTAATTAAAAATAATAAATAATAAATAAAAAAACAAAAAAAAAATAAAAATTAAAAAAAAAAACAACTAAAAATAAAAAATGGCAAAAACAAAGTAAAAAACAAAACAACAAGAAAAAAACAAATAAAAAAAATAAATAAAAAACAAAAAAAAATCAAATAAAAAAATAATAAAAAAAAACAAAAACAAATAAAACAAAAAAAAATAATAACAAAAATTAAACAAAGACAACATAAAAAAATTAAACAAAAACAGAAACAAATCAAACAAAACCAAAAACTAGAAAAAAATGCAAAAAAATAAAAAAAAATAAAAGAAACAAAAACAAATAAAGCAAAAAAACAACCAAAAATATTTAAAAAAATACAAAAAGGAACATAAAATGAATACATTAAAAATAATAAAAAACTAAAACAAAATAAATAAAAAAAAATTGAATAAAAAAACAAAATAAAAATAAAATGAAAGAAAAAACCAAGCAAAAAACAAAAACAAAGTAAAAAAAAAAAAACAACATAAAAAACAAGAAAAAAAAACAATTAAAAACAAATAAAAACAAAAAAAAATAATAAACAAAAAATAATATAAAAAACAAAAACAATACATATAAAATAGTTAATTAAACATAAACAACAAAAAAATCAAACAAAACCAAAAACAAATAAAGCAAAAAATTAAAAGAAAATACATAAGAAAGAACATAAAATAAATACATAAAAAAAAGAAAATAAAATAAAAAAAAAGAAAATAAATAAAATGAAAAAACAAAAAAAAAATAAAAAAAAAATATAAAGAAATGAAACAAATAAACAAAAAAAAAAAAAATAAATAAAAAAAATATAAAGAAATGAAACAAATAAAACAAAACAAAATCAAATACAATAAAAAAAGTTAATTCCATAAAAATAAATTAAACAAAAATTTAACAAAAAATTACAATAAAATAACACATAGAATAAAAAGAAATTTAATAAAATATTATGATATAAAACAAAATAAGAAATGAAGAAAAAAATTTAAATAATAAAAAATAAAATTAAATTAAATCCAGAAAAAAAATTATGAAACAAAATGAAATCAACAATATCAAAAAAAAATATTATTTATTTACTTATTATACTGAAGTTGTGTGATAAATCACAAAACTATATTTAATAAAATAAAATTAAAAAAAAAATTAATTAAATTAAAATATATAAAAGAGAATATAATAAAAAATTGAATAAAAATATTAAAGAAAAAAAAAAATAAAACAAAATAAAATAAAGAGAAATGTTATAAAATATTATGAAATAAAACAAAATAAAATTAAAAAAAAAGAAAAAAAAAAAAATTAAAAAAAAAAAAAAAAAAAAGCATAAAAATAAAAAAAGGAAAAATACAATAAAAGAAAAAAAAATTATAAAAATAAAATAAAACAAAATAAAATAAAACAAAATAAATGAAAATAAAAGACAACAAAAAAATAAACAAAGAAAAAATATAAAATAAAAAGAAATGTAATAAAATATTATAGAAAAAAAAAAAAATAAAATATAAAAAAAAAAAAAATAAAATATAAAAAAAAAATAAAATATAAAAAAATAAATTATAAAAAAATAAAATACGTATGAAAAATTGAATAAAATATAAAAAAATTAAATAAAATAAAAAAAAAAATAAAATAAAACAAAAAATACAAAAATAAAAAAATAAAACAAAAAAAAAAAATAAAACGAAAAAGATAAGATAAAGAAAAAAATAAGATAAAGAAAAAAACATAACAAATATTAAAAAAAAAAATCAAATATAAAAATTAATAAAAATAGATAAAAAGAAATTTGTATTAGTTATATTTATAAATCGAAATATCTCTCTCAATTTGTGAATGTCCTCAATCACTACAGCTATAATAATTTAAAAAAACTGTTCTGTAAACTACAGCCTGCTAAAATTACTCAATTTCTTTTCTCTACATAAAAGAGAGACACCGATCTTTTCATACTTTCTACAAAAGAATGCGCATCATATCCGTTTTAAATACATTTTTTATATTATTTCTTTTTTGCATTTTTAATTAAAATATTACGAATACTTGTTGCTCTCGTATGAAATGTATACCGCGAACATAAGCAGTAATTTTTATCATGGATAAATCTGTCATAGAGCTTAGTTGTGCTAAAATTATACATTTAACTGGTGTCAACGTATTCTCTATCACACGTCGAGGTTGTATAAAACAACAACAGGTTGCACACACTAACCACATTTGTTTGCCATGCCCCCCTCTACTTCACCCCGCCCTTAGCGTATGCTAGATTCCCAACGCGAAATCAACTTAATATCAACGTTGTGCTCCAGCAATCGGCGCTTGCCCGAAATAGCTGACAAAAGTTGAGTTGGTGTGAAATAGAATTAGAAATTTATGAGCTAAAAATTCGCATCATTGTCATTTGTCATTACACAAATTAGCCGGACAATAGGATGACATATGTATGTAGAGTAAATAAAATACTTCCGCTCGCTTTTTTACACCTTTAGTTGGATATTTTTTTAAACAATGTAGCCTAGTTGATTATAAATATTTGTGTGTTTGAACGCAAGGATCTCGAAAACTAAGAAATGAATGTTTATGAAACTTATACTGCTTTACATCTTGAAGCTTAGGAAGTAACCCCAACTCTGTTTAATCTGTTATTTTTCTTTTGGATTTTTATGCAAAATTCCAAAACTCGATTTTTTTTTTAATCTTTGTCATTTTTAATTAAATTCATAAAAAATTCAAACACCCTTTGATAAAAAATTTAAAACTTTGATGGAAAAGTTTTTAAATTTTTCAAATCTGTAACTTTTTTAATTTTTTAAATATTTTTCCATTTTTATTTAACATTTAACTTAAAAAAAAATTCAAAAACCTTTAAAAATTTTCAAAATATTGATAAAAAAGTTTTGAAATATTTCGAATTTCTGTGATTTTTCTTAGTTCGAGTTTTACGAAAAATTTAATAATTTTTTATATTTTTTAACATGGAACTTTTCGAAAAATTCAGAAACGCTTTATAGAAAATTTTAAAACTTTGATTAAAAAGTTTTGAAATTTTTCTAATCGCTGTAATTTTCCTCAGTGCAAAATTCAAAAACCAAATTTCTGTGATTTTTTAAAAGTTTTTTTCAGCATGGAGAGGGAGAAAGAGACTTTTCATCCAGTGAAGGTAAAACTAACGGCGCCAACAAAGGGGACCGAGAAGTTCAGAACTGAAAAAAAAGAGAGAGAGAGAGAGAAAGAGACAGTTCGTAAGAAAAAAAGAGTCTGCGCAAGGTTCAGAAGAAGAGCTCTACATTCTCCTTTCTGGCTGAAGTCACAGCCACATATACTAACTACAATACAAATATTTAATTCAGAAAAATTAGATTCATCAATGGTAGGTACACTCAGCTTTGCCACAATCAACCCCCATACAGTACATTCTCTATTCTATTTATTTGCCATAATTTTACACCGGCTTTGTTTTTGTAATTTTGCAAACAAAAAAAAATTTATTTACATATCTCAGTATGATAGAATTGTTGCACAAAAGCGACACGCCATCAAAGTGTACACACCGCTTAAATTTGACGTCTCTGGCGACAATTTGCCGACATTCACGTCAACATGAACAAATCGTCATTTGTCCATCCATTGAATTTTTGCCGGCCGCAACATCTAAGTTACAACTACCGCTACAGCTACTCACCACCATCAAATTTTGTTGTTGTTGCCATTTAGATTCATTTCAATTAGTTTGATCTCAATTGATTTTACCTTGAGAATGAATTCAACATAAAAATACAAAATAATTCGCACATTGGCGCGAATATTTAGTGCTTTCTAATGTACAGGGCAGAGAGCGGTACGGGTACGTAGAAATTTTGAACTGGAAATTTGAACCCTAAAATTTTTTAGAAAAAAATAAAAAAATTGATATAACTTTTTTTAAATTTTTCGATTTTCCAAAAACGTTTAATAAAAATTTGAAAATTTGCAGAAATAAAATTTATAATTTGTTGTTTTTGTGTGATTTTTCTTCGTTGTAATTTTATTGCAAATTGAAAAAACTTTAAATTTTTGGAATTTTCGCAATATTTTTAATTTTATTTTCAAATGGAACTTTTTGAAAAATTCAAAAAAATTTTAATATTAAATTTTAAACTTTGACAAGAACGTTTTGAATTTTTTTTGCATTTCTTTAGTTTTTTATTAAATTTTTTCAATATGGAACTTTATGAAAAATTCGAAAAACCTTGAACAAAAAATTGTTTAAAAAATTTTTGAAACATGGTTTTATGCAAAATTCAAAAAAACGCAAAATGTGTTTAATTTTTTTTTTAATTTTTTTTACAAATAAAAAAGACAAAAATTAGGCTTTTTAAAGTTTTGTGTTGTTTTTTGTTGTTTAAAAAATTTAAAAACCTTTGATACAGTTTGTTTAAATTCTTTTCAGTTTTTGTCAGAAAAAATTTAAAAATTTTTATAAAAAATTTACAATTTGGATAACTTGAACTTTTTTTAAATATATGTATTTTTTTTTAAGTAAAACTTATTTTTTCAATTTTTTATTAATTTCTTGCGAGTTTTCTTTAAGTGAAACCTGAAATTCCCCTTTTTAAATTTTTTCTAAGTTTTCTGAGATTTTTACTATTTTTTAATAAAAAATTTTAAATTTTGTTGTTTCAAAATTATTTTTTTTCTTGTTTTTTAAGCTTTAGAAATTTATAACAATTTTTTTTATTTAAAGTTTTATAACTGTTTTGAATTCTTGTGACTGTTTTTTGAACTGTGACATGATCTTTCCTTTTTTAATTTTTTTTTTTCAATTTTGTTTAAATTTTTTTTTATTTTTTTTTTTAATTTTTAAAATTTTACACTCTATTGGACTTTAATATAAATTTACATATATACATCTGTTTAAATTAGCTTGAGTTGTTCTGTGCTCTTTCATTGAATGTGCGATGTATAAACACACATATAAATTGGCCAGTGCAAAACTTGAACATACAAAAAGCTTATCGCACAGCAAACAAAAAGTGCAAAATGATAGGAAATAGCGCCAATATCACATGCTAGGGGAGAGCGGGAATTAAGCTAAATCAAATACGAGTACAAGTTCAGTATGCGAGTACATTTACATACATATGTAGTTCCGTTGCGTGCTCATTCTATGTTTGTGCAATAAAAAACTTGAAAAAATATGTTGCTAATTTTTGCAAAAAGTTTAATTCAAAAACACAAACACACTCACACCTTAAGCGTGAGCTGACATTTTTTATGCACTGCCATAAAAATATATTTAATTTTCATAGCGCTTTTTATAAATAAATCTAATGCATAGATAGTTACAGCGGATGCATGGAGGAACGGACAGAAGCACACACTTGTTGCCATTTGGTGTTGTAGTTTATTCATATGCAAAATTTTAGCCGGAGCGCGCATAAGGGAACAAGCGAAATAAATTTCATTTTGTCAGCAAACAATGTTTACGGAAGTCAACGTCATGCGCGAGTGTCAGGTAAATCATCATCAGCATCATCATCATCAGCACCAACAGATTACGGGTTTTAAAGGTGCATATCACATAATAAACTAATTTTTAGATATGCGTATCTCAATTTTGCTTTATTTAAACTAGCCCGTGAGAAAACAAAATATTAAAAAAAAAAAAATAAAATATAAAAAAAAAATAAAATATATAAAAAAAATAAAATATAAAATAAAAATAAAATATAAAAAAAAAATAAAATATAAAAAAAAAATAAAATAAATATAACAAAAATATAATACAAAAAAAATAATATTAAATAATTTTAATTAAAATTTAATAATGAAAAAAAAAAATCATAAAAAAATAAAATTAAAAAAATGAAAAAAAAAAATTAAATAAAAAAAAATTAAAAAAATAAAATAAAATAAAAAAATATAATAGAATCAAAAAAAAAGTAAAATAAAATAAAGAGAAAACAAAATAAAATAAAATTTATTTAATAAAATTTAATTAAAAAAATAAATTAAAAAAAAATAAAATAAAACAAAAAAAAAAATAAATTAAAAAAAAATAAAATAAAACAAAAAAAAAAATAAAACAAAAACAAATCAAAAAATTACGAAAAATTTAAATACAAAAATAACGAAAAAATAAAATAAAAAGGAAGAAAAAAAAATATAAAAAAAATATAAAAAAAAATAAAATATAAAAAATAAAAATAAAATAAATATAACAAAAATATAATACAAAAAAAATAATATTAAATAATTTTAATTAAAATTTAATAATGAAAAAAAAAACATAAAAAAATAAAATTAAAAAAAAATAAAATTAAAAAAATGAAAAAAAAAATAAAATAAAACAAAAACAAATCAAAAAATTACGAAAAAATTAAGTACAAAAATAACGAAAAAATTAAATAAAAAGAAGATATTTACTTGAATTAAAAAAATAAAAATTCAAAGAATTTGGGCAAAACAAAAATAAAAAATTAAATAAAAAATAACGAAAAAAATTAAATACAAAAATAACGAAAAAATTAAATAAAAAGAAGAAAAAAATAAAGTTACTTGAATTACAAAAATAAAAATTCATAGAATTTGAGTAAAAAAAAAATAAAAAATTTAATTAAAAAAAAATAAATAAAATTAAATAAAAATAAAAAAAAATAAAAAATAAAAATAAATAAATAGAATAAAATAAAAAAGTTTTAAATAAAAAACCATAAAAAAACAAACAAAAAATAAAAACAAAAAAAAAAAAAAAAAAAAAAATAAAAAAAAACAAAAAAAAATAAAAATAAAACAAAAAAAAATAAAAATAAAACAAAAAAAATTTATTAAATAAACCAAAAAAATATTAAATTAAAGGGAAAAAAAATAAATTAAATTAAAATTAAATTAAATTAAAACTCATAAAAAAATATAATAAGATAAAATTAATAAAATAAAAAAAATAAAATAAAAATTAACTATTATTAAAGAAAAAAAATTAAAAAAAAAAAATGATAAACCGGGCAATTCTAAATTTTCTCCCGCAATTTTAGTCCCTCGGATTTTTGCATTCTAAAAAAAAATCTAAAATAAAAATAAAAGTACAAAAAAAAATTTATTAAACAAAATCAAAAAATAAATATAAAAAAATTCAATAAAATAAAACGAAATAAAAAATAAAAGAATAATTATAAAATTAAATTAAAACTCATAAAAAAATAAGAAGACAAAATAAGAAAATAAAAAAAATAAGAAAATAAAAAAATAAGAAAATAAAAAAAAATAAAAAAGCAAAAAAAAAATTTAATTAAAAAATAATATAATAAGATAAAATTAATAAAATAACACAAAAATAAATCAAAAAGGGGGTATCGGTTCCCCTACCGGGCGCCTCCTCAAGGTGGTGGATAGAGGAACGCTTCCCAGAGATGGGTGGTACTGAGGAAATGAAATACTCAGGGCGAACCAAAACGAATCAAGGGAAGGTGGATGCTGCCCTTAACTGCAACTTAGCATCCTCAGGATTGAGTCCAGTAAGATCCTGAAGACCGAAACTGGAAACACCAAAATGAAAAGTATGCTATGGGCTGGCGATGCCGGTAGTCTGCCACCTCAGTAACCAAGGGTGAAACTTTGGCGAAATGGCTGGTAGGTTAATATCGGTATCGTCTCCGTCTCGTTAAAACCCTGGCAGGTCTCCGAGTACGTTCAAAGCACGTCGCCATTAAGTTGGTGGTGCAGGCTCAGTTGAGAGAACTCCTGACTAATGCCGGATTCTGGCACTGAACACAGACTCTCATAAGGACCTGTGTCAACCCTAGCGTGGCCTCCCTGCATATGCATAGATAACCACGGGAATCGATAACGGCGACTGCACATCGTGCGGAGATAGCGGCTTGGAGCGGAGACCCAAGAGAATGAATTTTTTAAACAAAAAACAAGTAGAAAGCACGGAGAAAGGTAAAGGCGACGAGTTCGCATTTATGAAAAGCAGTAAACTGCTAAGATCGCCGGTCCTAAAAACACCTGCTAGAGGGGCCACTCCAGTTATGTCCCCACAAGGTGCTGGACCGGCAGGAAACATGCAACTGGGAGGCGGCTCAAATACGCCCGGCCAAACAACACCCGCTGCCACCGGCGGTAGGCCAGATCCCACCCAAAAGAAGGCAACCCCCTTAAAAAGCGCAATGGCGCTATTCAGCCTTAAGGGAAAAACGCGCGACCAGTGCTTGGAACATGCGCTAACGGTGCTGCGCACCATGCAATCGGCCGCACTTAGGCAGAGGACCGTGTCCATGGACATAAAAAACGGCATGGCTCTTCTCGAAGAGGTGTTGAGCTATATGAGCTCATTGAGCCTAAATAAAGATGAGGGTGGCGTACCGGGCCCATCAAACAAGAGGGCTCGGACGAACTCCGACCCTCAGCCTATAGAGTCGGCCAAGAAGAAAAGGGACGAGGAATCGGAGAACACCCCGCCCGAAGAGGCTTGGTCCAAAGTAGAAAGTCGGAGACGGCAAGAGCGTCGGAAGCCAAAAAAGAAAACTCCTGCCAAAACCCCGAAGGTAGTTAAAAAAAAGAACAGAAGTAGCAGAGCCGTAACCTTTCTGGTGAAGCCGGCCGAAGGTAAAAGCTACGCCGAAGTTCTAGGAGCAATCCGATGTCAGCTCCGGCCTGACGAAACCGGTACGGTGATACGGTCAGTACGCAAGACCAAGGCTGGTAGCGTACTAATCGAAACCGCGCAGTGCAGTGACCAACCGGCCTTTAGAGAAGCCATCGGTAGTGCGGTAGGAGAAGTTGGCGAAGCACAGCAAATCTCTAAGCGTATAAAGCTGGAGGTACTCGGCATGGACTGTCTCACAACAGCTGAGGAAATAGAAGAGGCCGTTCGTAAAGAGATTGGAGAAAGCTCAGGCCAAATCCGTGTCTCTCTTTTCAGAGCAAACCAGAGAGAGCAAAAGAAGGCTGTTGTCGAAGTGGACGAAGGCCCGGGCAGCCAACTGCTCAAAAAAGGAAAAATCCCCATCGGGTGGATCCAATGTAGGATCAGACAGCGTGCGGAAGTGCAACGCTGTTACAAGTGTCTCGGCTACGGACACCGACGGTCTGATTGCAACGGCCCCGACAGGAGGGACGCGTGCTGGAAGTGTGGAAACTCTGGCCACAAAGCATCAGCCTGTACCGAAAAGGCAAAATGCTACTTGTGCACAACGGGAAAACTCGACCATCTTCCCGGGACTGGAGCATGTAGCACATTTAGAGAAGCACTTGCTTCCGCGAAAGCCAAGCTTTCGGTCCAATGACCAGCCTGATTCAAGGAAATCTGAATCGATGCAGGTTAGCTGACGAACTGCTAGACCAGCTGGTGCTTGATCACCAAATTCGCTACGCAATCATCAGCGAACCCTACAAGAGCAGAGACAACTGGTACGTCGATGAATCTGGTGCCGCTGCCATCTGGATAGTGGACGCCAACGTAAACGGCACTAATCCTTCTGCCGGACAAGGCTTCGTCCGGGTGACTGTGGCACAAACCACGCTCGTAAGCTGTTACCTGTCCCCAAACGACCCCATAGAGAGGTTCAGAGAAAAGCTTGAGCTGTTAGAAGACGACATACGGGACCAAATTGGAAACCTGGTCATCGCTGGAGACTTCAACGCTAGAGCAGTAGAATGGGGAATGCCCCAAACTAATACCAGGGGAAAGCTGATCTTAGAAATGGCAGCCCGACTCGGTATGGTAGTTTTGAACACGGGCACGACCCCGACATATCGACGCCCGGGCTTTGGGTATTCCATTCCCGACATAACTCTTGTCTCGGAAAGGCTCTTTCCAAACGCGATTGGGTGGAGAGTGATGGAGGACCTTACTGGCAGCGACCACAACTACATCACCTTCCAACTCAACGATCCTGGTCAGAGACTGGCAGCGAACGCGTCTCACAAAAATCGTAGATGGGATGCATCTAAAGTTGACGCCATCAGGTTCTCCGAAACAGTGCTGGCGAATTCCAGTCGGATAACCGATGGCACTGGCTCGCCACATGCAACGGTCGAAGAGACCATGCAATGCATGCGCCTCGCCTGCAACGCCTCTATGCCACGCATAGGAACGTGGCGAGGCAAGAAGCAGGTATATTGGTGGAATAGTGAGATCGCGGAGCTGCGAAAAGCATGTCACAGAAAGCGAAGACTGGCGACGCGCGCACGTGGTAGATCCGAGGCTCTTGAAAGAGCGGAGGAATACAAGGGGGCGAAAAAAGCCCTCGGCGTCGCCATAAAACAAAGCAAGCTGAAATGCTGGAAAACGCTCTGTAAAGAAGTCGATCAAGATCCCTGGGGACAAGGGTACAAAATAGTGATGAAGAAACTTCGTCCACCAAACCAGATAATGGACGAGGATCGCATGAAGAATATCGTGGAAACGCTATTCCTCACGCAACCTTCTAGTGAAGAGGAACATGTACCACGAAATGACCGAAACGTGGTACCTTTCAATGAAGAAGAGCTCAAAGTAGCCCTGCGTAGCATGAAGGCTGGAAAAGCCCCAGGACCCGACGGAATACCTGCGGAGGCACTCAGGTTAACTGCTAATAGCTGTCCAGAGCTTTTGTTGCACATGTACAACAAATGTCTGCAGGCAAGTGTCTTCCCCGCCAGATGGAAGACAGCACGGCTCGTCCTTATACCGAAGGGTAAAGGAGACCCAAACTCTCCATCATCCTTTCGCCCACTATGTATGCTCGACACAGCGGGAAAAATGATGGAGAGCCTTATAAAGCAACGCCTAACAGCAGCCATAGAAGAAGAGGGTGGACTCTCACACCGGCAACATGGCTTTCGGAGAGGGCACTCCACAATAGACGCCATAGCCGAAGTCGTAGATGCGGTCCGGAAGGCTGAGACGGCAAGCCATCTAGCAAGGCCGGTAGTACTATTGGTGACGTTAGATGTTAAAAATGCTTTTAACTCTGTCAGGTGGGAGGACATGCTTGACGCATTAGAACGCTCCTTCAAGGTCCCAATATACCTGTTAGATATATTGAGGGACTACTTAAGAAACCGCTGGCTAATTTATGAAACGACGCAGGGTCAAAGAAAGGTGAAGCTAACAGGTGGGGCAGCACAAGGGTCGGTGCTCGGCCCTGACCTGTGGAATGCTACATATGACAGCCTTCTTCGAATGCAGATGCCAGAAAGCACTTTTTTAGTTGCTTTTGCAGACGACGTGGCTGCCGTAATAACAGCACGAAGCTGCGACCTGGCACAGCTTAAACTAAACCAAGTGATGCGTAGTGTAGACAAGTGGATGAATGATCACGGCCTCCAACTGGCTACAGCCAAGACAGAGATCGTGATCCTAACGAAAAGAAGGATCCCCACACTCATTAACATGACTGTTGGGGATCAACAGATAGAAACGCGTCGCTCTACAAAATATTTAGGGGTGAAATTGGACAACAAGCTGACCTTCTCGGAGCATTTAAAAAGCTCCTGCGAGAAGGCTGTGAAAACCATTGCAAGTCTGAGTCGGCTAATGGCCAACACAGGTGGACCAAAGCCATGCATAAGAAAGTTGCTGGCGTCCGCCTCAGATTCTATACTATTGTACGGTGCAGAAGTCTGGGCGGATGCAATGAAAATCCAGAAGTACCAGGCAGCTATTACCGCGGTTCAACGCAGGGGGGCCCTGAGAATCGCCTCAGCATACCGCACGGTCTCCGCAGACGCTGTTCTGGTCATTGCGGGGACCATACCGATATACCTCCTCGCTGAGGAAAGAAAAATTATGTACGACACTCGTGCAGAGATACGTAGAGACGTTGCTGCAACGCAGGCGCGAGGTGAATCGATCCGGCGGTGGCAACTACAATGGAGCAACAGTACTGCTGGAAGGTGGACCAGGGTTTTAATCCCCGAAGTGGAACCATGGCTGAATCGGCCGCATGGAGACGTCGACTTTTACCTGACCCAATTCTTAAGCGGGCACGGTTATTTTCGTGAGTACCTGCACAGAATGGGCAAGGTTCAAACCCCGAACTGCACCTACTGTGGAGCCATAGACGATGTACGCCACACCTTTTTCGAATGCGAGCAATTCACTGAAGAAAGAAGGCGGGTGGAAGAGACAATTGGCGAGCTTTCCCCAGGCAGTGTCATTCGAAAGATGACCTCTGAAAATGCAAGATGGGATATAGTGAGGCGATACGCGAGGAACGTTCTCCTTGCGAAACGGGAAGACGGTTGTCTAGCCAGTTAGCGTGAAGTAGCCACAGGGCTCACGTAACGCGCTTCCTTACCTGAAGTAATGCTAAGCGCGGTCCCAGGTAAGGAAGAATGCGCGGGCCGTGGGAGGTTAGGTTTTAGTGCGGTATACCTTAACATAGGAAGGGAGTCCCACACTCGGAGAGTCCCGATGCTAGAGCATCTAGTAACGAGGGCTTAACCCCGGTTAGTGCATAAAGCATTTCCTCCTCCCGCGAATACAAAAAAAAAAAAAAAAAAAAAAAATCAAAAAAATGAATAAGGGCAAATAAACCAAAATATAGAATTAAAAAAATAAGAAAATAAGAAAAAAATTAAAAAAAAAATAAAAAAAAAAAAAATTTAAAAAAAAAAAAAACAATTTAAAAAAAAAACTAAAAAATAAAATTAACAGGGCAATTCTAAATATTCTCCCGAAACTTTTCTCCCTCGGATTTTTGCATTCTTTCGGAAAAATAATTAGTTAAATATATAATTCCAATGGAAATTTTTAATTTTTTTTTAATTCCTCAACTCACACTATCTTCTTATAACAGCTTGTGAGAGACGACTCTTTATTATCACCTACACACGATATGCTAGTCATGATAATGATAGTTGCTGATATTTAAAACGAATGCTGATAAGAACTAGCATTTAATAAATAATTAAATAGTGTGCGATGATAAGAAATTTAAATAGAATGCAGCACTGAGAGCACTCGTGCTATTACATTTTCGTTGCATAAGAAACTAGATCCTCCGAAGTGTGAGACTTCGCCACGTAACCAAATAAAAAACAATGCAAAAAAAATATTTGAGCCAACTTTTATTGCCACCACTGTACAGAGTGGAAATGAAATAATTCTGTGCTGTAAAATGTATCCCAAAGTATAAGTTGGAGATCTAGTGACATGAATATGAAGATTGCATCAAATTCTAGAGAGCGGTTTTAGAGTGATGCTCGAGCAAACATACTTATGTACAAATTCACAAAAATTCTAAAAACTTTTGTTTTGGGTTCGATTACGCTTCTAAACACTTTTAAGGGCATTTTCCTTTAATACAGACATCGGTCTGCTACAATTTTATTACATCTACGACTAAGTGGAAGATCGTCTTATTTCTGAATATTCTTAAACAACGCTCAATCATAATTTTTCACACAACTCTTATAACAGAATTTGGTTAACCGATTTTCATAAAACAAAGTTGTAGTCCCTTCCTAAGCTTTGAGCTGTCCAGCAGTATAAGTATCGAACAAAGCCATTTTTTAGTTTCCGAGATCCTTGCGTTCAAACAGACAGAACTTTTTCAATAAATACTTTTTTTAATTTGGTTGAAGCACGCCCTATCTAAATTTTTTTCAATATTTTAATCCCAAAATACCTTACCTCAGCAGAAAATCTATTAAACTGTCTTTGAGATAGCGCATTTTTGAAACTCATTTTGAAATAGAACTTTATTGAAAAAAGTTTTGAAATGGGGACGTTCTCCAAACAAATTCTGGGATCAGTCCCTGATATGTAAAAATTTAAGAAGTATCAGAATATTAAAAATTGTTTTCAAGTTCCAATAATACGAACAATACCGTATGAGTCAGTTAACCTATAATTATTAGGTGCAAATGTATCCGCGCATTTTTATTGTTCTATAAAACTACATATTAAGATATCAATGAATAATCACGTGATTTCGAAAGAAAATAAATATGTACATAGCTACTTAGAATAGAAACTAGTCGTTTGCATTATTCATCATCAATATTGCTTAATCTCGGCTGACTGCCACGCTGATTTTTGGCCTCTAGGCGGTCCCAATCTATTCCAATCAAACTTACAAACAACAGCGGACTTACGTAATATAACCCACTTATGACGCTGTTGTTGTTTTGTTTTGCCAACATTTCTGCTGCGTTGGAGTTTAGAGAAAATACAATTACAATACTTAACAACATACTAAAAACAATGGGTGAAAGAAATGCAAACAAGAAATAAATTAAATATTTAACACAGATAAATATATATAAAAGAAAGAGCAAAGTTGCGATCAGCTAATACACAACGCTGATGCGGCAATTTGGAAGACTCGAGAGTCGATCGTTGGTAAAACAAAAGCACGATAAAAGATAATGATAAATAAAAAAAATGTGCTCATATATAGTATTTATTGAATCAGCAGTGTGGTGAACGTCAGCAGATTGGCAAATAAAGAAATACGTAAGATAATTAACGCGTCATAATAAGAAATGATCTCACAAAATTTTGAACAATGAACAGACCACGACGTATGCAGAATTTTAATATATAAATGTAGCTACAAAAAGATGAAAGAAATGATATAAAAACGCCTTTCTTAAAAATTGTATTCAAAAACACCCTGTCTCAGCTGATAATGTATTGAATTTTCTTTCAGATAGGGTGTTTTTGAAACTCATTGTGAGATAGGAAAAAATATTTGAGATGGAGCACTGTTCAAAAAAGTTCTGAGATATAGTGTTTTTGAAAAAAATTCTTAAAAATTGTCATCTTCCACTCACGCGTCGATGTTTTCTCTCTTGATGAAGTATATGTTTCGAGAATGTTTTCAATGTTTCTCAGCCGAGTCTAAGTTATCCAGAATGAAAGTAAAGGGCGCTGCTTCGATTATTCCAAGAGCTTCGCTAAAACATATCACACTACACCTATACCATTTATAATTTACTAATTTTTTGTTTAGTTTTTCTCTTAATTTTTTTTTTAATCTTTAATATTTTATTTTGTTCCCATTTCAATCTCTGAGTGTCTTTAAGTAAAACGTGCCAAAATAATCAACATTTAAAAGTTATTACTAAAACCATTATAAAAGTAAATTTAAAATTGTGCCAGACAAATGAGCAAAACATTGGAAGTATTTTCGTAAATTACAAAATTGTTTACGTTTTAAAATTTTCCTTAGTTACTTCTTTCACGTATTTTTCTACATACTACATCTATTTGCCAAGTGGCAAAATATTCCGCAAATAATTTCGCATTAATTGCCTTGAATTGATCCATCAATAATATTTGCTTTTATACATATGGTACATATACAGTTGAGGTGAAAATATTAGTAGTGCTTATATCCAATTACATATATGAAAGGCTTGGAGTAAAAAAGAAATAAGTGAAGAGAAACGTATAAAATTTTTACATAATAAAGAGGTTAAAAAGTTGTTTTCGTCTGTTGTGCTATACTTTTCAAAAAATTTATAATGAAAAATGGAAACGTACAACAATAGACGCATACGATACTGATGTGAATATTTTTCTCCCTTTTAATGAAAAAAAAAAACAATTCTTTTACTTTTTACGGAACATTTTTTCAGGTCCCTAAAGCTAGCAGAGCAATGTTAGCAGAACATAAAAGTAGCATGTGGAAAATTATGTGCTCATTATGTGTTAATTAAGTGCTCTAATCCCAATTAGGGTGCTCCTCAACTTTTCCCAAAAATCGATGCTCTGCTAGCTTAAGGCTTAAGGATGAGGACTACATCAAAAGTGAATTTACAGAAATTAAGTGCTCTAATCCCAATTAGGGTGCTCCTCAACTTTTTCCAATAACAGAGAAGGATAAGGACTACATCAAAAGTGAATATTCAGTCCTCATCCTTCACTGTTAAAACATAGTGCTCTGCTAGCTTAAGCCTTAACCTAGCAGAGCATCGTATTTTGGAAAAAGTTGAGGAGCACCCTAATTGGGATTAGAGCACTTAATTAGCACATAAAGAGCACATAATTTCTGTAAATTCCTTTTTCCTTCACTTTTAACGCATCCTTCACTTTTAACGCATAGTGCTCTGTTAGCTTATGCCTTAAGCTAGCAGAGCATCGTATTTTGGAAAAAGTTGAGGAGCCAGCACATAATGAGCACATAATTTTCCACACGCTACTTTTATGTTCTGCTAACATTGCTCTGCTAGCTTTAGGGACCTAATTTTTTCACTCCTTATTTGAATGTTTTGCTTGCATAAAATATGTTCCCTTCTTTCTCCTGACCTTTCTCATTTTTCTATTTTGTTTTATTTTATTATATTTGGGCAATTCACAACGGGTGTCGTATTCGTCTATCGTTGTATGTTTCCATGGTTTTCAATATAAATTTTTTGAAAAATAGACAAATAGCACGAAATACTAGAGGTTGTGAATTGCGTAATTGGTTTTGAATTTTTTACAAGATTTCTTAACTTTTTTTGTATGCATCTTTTTATTTTTTTCTTATTTTATTTTGTTTTTCTAAATTTTATTTAATTTTATTTTATATTTTTTAAGTTATCTTTTTTTTAATTTTTTATTGTTTTTATTTTCTATTATTATTTTATTTATTTATTATTATTATTATATTATTTTATTTTTTTTTTTTTTTGTTTTATATTTTTCTTTTACCTTTTTTATTTGATTTTATTACATACAATTTTTTTAATGAGTGTCAAGTTAGCTAAGCACCCTAATGCAATCGAGTCGGGACCAGGTGGATAATTTGCCGTTATTTTGCCGTGATTTTGCCGGGAAAGAATTAATTTTGCCGTGTAATTTTTTCCCGGAATTTTGGGGTGCTTTGCTAACTTGATATCAACTTAGCTAAGCACCCTAATGAAAACGGTGTTAGAGACAAGATATCGAAACCGGACTTGTTTCATATTTTGCCGTTATTTTGCCGTGATTTTGCCGGGAAAGAATTAATTTTGCCGGGCAATTATTTTTGGACTTTTTCATATACGAAGTTTCGTGTCAACTTAGCTAAGCACCCTAATGAAAACGGTGTTAGAGACAAGATATCGAAACCGGACTTGTTTCATATTTTGCCGTTATTTTGCCGTGATTTTGCCGTGAAAGAATTAATTTTGCCGGGCAATTATTTTTGGACTTTTTCATATACGAAGTTTTGCGTCAACTTAGCTAAGCACCCTAATGAAAACGGTGTTCGAGACAAGGTATCGAAACCGGACTTGTTTCATATTTTGGCGTTATTTTGCCGTGATTTTGCCGGGAAAGAATTAATTTTGCCGGGTAATTTTTTCCCGGAATTTTGGGGTGCTTTGCTAACTTGATATCAACTTAGCTAAGCACCCTAATGAAAACGGTGTTAGAAACAAGATACCGAAACCGGACTTGTTTCATATTTTGCCGTTATTTTGCCGTGATTTTGCCGGGAAAGAATTAATTTTGTCGGGCAATTATTTTTGGACTTTTTCATATACGAAGTTTCGCGTCAACTTAGCTAAGCACCCTAATGAAAACGGTGTTAGAGACAAGATATCGAAACCGGACTTGTTTCATATTTTGCCGTTATTTTGCCGTGATTTTGCCGGGAAAGAATTCATTTTGTCGGGCAATTATTTTTGGACTTTTTCATATACGAAGTTTCGCGTCAACTTAGCTAAGCACCCTAATGAAAACGGTGTTCGAGACAAGATATCGAAACCGGACTTGTTTCATATTTTGGCGTTATTTTGCCGTGATTTTGCCGGGAAAGAATTAATTTTGCCGGGTAATTTTTTCCCGGAATTTTGGGGTGCTTTGCTAACTTGATATCAACTTAGCTAAGCACCCTAATGAAATTCCGGGAAAAAGTTACACGGCAAAATTAATTCTTTCCCGGCAAAATCACGGCAAAATAACGGCAAATTATCCACCTGGTCCTGACTCGATTGCATTAGGGTGCTTAGCTAACTTGACACTCATATTTTTTTATGTACTTACATTTTTTTAGTTAATTTTTTTTATTTTATTTATTTAATTTTTTTATATTTTTCAAGTTTTTTTTGCCTTTTTATTATTTTTCATTTTTCTTTACATTTTAATTTGATATATTTTATTACTTATATATTTAGTTTTTGATTTGTTTTATTTTCTTTTTTTTTCAAATTCTTAATTTTTTTAATTTTTTTCTTATTTTTTAATTTTTATTTTGAATTTAAATTTTATTTGTTTTTTTATTTTTTGTATTTATTTATTTTTTTTATTTTTTTTATTTTTTTTCTTCTTTATTTTTTTCTTTATTTTTTTATTTTTTTCTTTATTTTTTTATTATTTTTCTTAATTTTTTTTCTCTATTATTTTTTTTATTATTTTCTCTATTTGTTATTTTTTCTCAATTTTTTTTTTTTTTTGTCTATTTTTTTATTTTTTCGCTATTTTTTAATTTTTCACTCTATTTTTTAATTTTTCACTCTATTTTTTTATTTTTTTCTCCATTTTTTTATTTTTTTTCTCTATTTTTTGTTTTTTTTCTCTATTTTTTCCTGTATTTTCTTTTTTTTTCCTTTTTGATTTTACCTTTTTATTTTTTTATTTCTTTTTTTATTTTACTTTTTGTATATAAGTTATTTTATTTTGTTTTATTTTTATTTCTTTTCTGCGAATACTCACTGCTAATATGTTTATCGCAGCTGTAATTTACAAACACTACGACAACTACAGTAAATACAAAAGCAAATGTTTGCTTAAGTCTGACGATTGACATTCAATAAAATTAAATTGCAATGAATTTCGATTGGAAGTAAACAGCAAAAAATGTATAAAAAAAAGTGTGAACATCGACAATTACCAAAAGGGGGCAAGTGCAACGGCGAGTACATGAGAGTTTTTTTAATGTAATGCATTCCACTACCTCACATACAGCATTGCTCCACTTAAGCAACTTAAAAATAATTTTGAGGGGAGAAAAAATGAAATAAATTTTGCCATTTTGGAGTAAAATAAAATACATTTTATTGCTGTTTTTCCGATATCGATATTTTAGTTATAAATAGTATCTAAATATTCACCGATATTTATAGAAAATAACAAAAAAAACACACACACACATTATAATGAGAAGCAAACCGACCGATAAACTTAAACAAAAACAACAAATACTTAACACAATCTAAGTGCATATTATGCAGACAATAACAACACAAAAATGCAAATAACAACATGAACTTGTTATACAAATACCGATTAACATTGAAATTATGCTGATGAGGGAGCGCTTTGACGTCTAAGTGCAGCAAATGTCTCCACCCTCCCTAGCTGCTTCTATTATTAACTTGAAATATTCTGATAATGAAATAACAACAAATTAAACGACGAGTGCATGAGCGAATTAGAGCAGTTGTAACAGTAGTAGTTAGTAGTAAAAAAACAACAACAATAATCGTTAAACAAAACAAATTAGCTGCTATTCGAGAAGTTGCAACAATAACAATGGGCGATAGTAGCTACTGCATTTACTCGACAAAATTAGATATCAAACGCCGCCTGTAATGCCGTCCCATGTGTTAGTTTACTTATAAAAAAATACAGTTTTGTTGAGAAAAATAGTAGCATAACGGCTCGTTTTTAAATATATAGCTCCAAATATTATTACACAGAGCCAAAAAGTTCACCTATAATCAAAGAGATCGACGTCTAAAAAAGCTTTTTGGCCGGGGAGAGCGAGTGGGGACAAATTTGAAGAAATTTGTGCTAGGAAATCTTTTTGATTTTAGCTTGAATTTCTTCTCAAATTTATTGAAAAGGAAATCGGCCAAAAAGAAGAAGTTAGCTTCTTATTTATGAATTTTTTATGTACTTTTGTCAAAAACCTTCAATTGTTAGAAGAAATCTGCTTGTTTTTATGAGAAAATTTGTATAAAGTAAATTAATGAGAACATCCTCTTATTTTCACTAGATTCATATTGAATTTATTGAAAAGGAAAACTATTTATTTTTAAAAGATCCCTTATTAATTCAAATTTTGCTATTAACGTCTCAACATATGTACATAAAAGTATTCCTTCTTCAAATGTGTAATTCGACGCTACCAAGCACAAGTACCCGATAGCATCATGGTAGAGATCTCGGTTCAGCAGTTAATAATTCTTAGTTCGATTCGCGGTGAAGGCAATAAGGCAAGTGGACATGTGGTGAGGCAAAAAGAACAAAGGTGTAGTTAGACGTTGGCAAGTTAAAGTATACGATGGCATGGTAGTGTAGATTAGACTAGGCTAGACATCTGGGTTGAGCGTTCATTTTTTTTAATTTGAATTATAAAAAGAAAATCTTCTTTATATTATGTAATTATCTACTCAGTTTTATTAAAAAGAAACACCCAGTCATAATAAGACGGGCATCTTATTGGAAAAATATCATAGAGAAATCCTTCTGATTTAGAGGGCATTTTATGTGACTTTTTCTTCTGTGTAGGAGATGATCGCAGAAGTGTTCTCGAACGACACATAACATTACCATACCATTTCTAAACAGGGTTGAAACTGCACGTTTCCTTGGACTCCCCTTAGAAGAGCTTGATGAAGATCTTCGGAATGATCATACACTCTAGACAGGGCAATGCATTGTTAACAACAACAACAACAACAACCATACCATTTCTCTTTCCTTTCCATACCATTTTATAAGTCTCTCAAGAATAGATTTTCATCTGAAGTTGTGAGTGTCCATTGCTGCTGCATTTTTCATTATCACCACTGTAAATACTTGTCTCTGCCATACAAAGCAGTGAACTTCGGAATCACTTGTACTTGTTGCGTGCTACAAATTTTTTAGTTGTTTTAAACTGATATGAAACATTTTTTTGTTTTTGTAAAAGTGCTTTGTGAACTCGAAGATGGAATACGGCGATAAAAAAAGCTATGTTGACAGCTAAGCCAACGGGAGAAAAGCGAAGAAAGGCCAAATTGAGGGGGGGAACACAAAAAATATGGACCCTCCACCATGCTATGCACGCAAAGTAGTGGGGGTGAAAGTGAAATAAAATGTGTACAATAAAATAGCAGAAGTGCTTTTGGCGTGAATCATCGAGGCACTAACAACAACTATAAACAAAGCAATTCGGCAACTGAGTATGCCAACAATATAACATGCAACTCAGAAGGAGTTGTATTGCAATTTATAAACAAAGAAAAGGTGTTATATAAAGCGCAGTTAAGCTAAACTTTACAAATAAGTTCTTCTTCATTTATTAGATCAACGACCTAATGAAATCAGCGTTGAGAGTGGCAACAAAAGAACTTTAGACTTAACAGTAATAAGATGAATGTGTGCCACTACTTCGCCAGCTGGCGGAAATTATGTTGGCTGTTGTTGTTGTAACGAAGTTGGCTTTTCTGTTGCAGTTGGGTAAAGTGCTTGTAAAATTTCCTCTCATCTGTTCGCCTGCTGTTCCTCTTTTTCCAAGTGTTTTTTGAATAGACATTGAGTAATAGAGAATTATATTACATTAAGAAGACAACTAGAGCTTTTTGATATCTTTGACAACTTCTATAAAATGTCTGGATCTATAATTAAGCCAGAAGCTATACTTTAAGCTTTTTATTGTTCTTTTGCGACTATAATTGTAGCTTATCCCTATCCCTATCCATATCTCTATCCCTGTCCTTATCAATAACCCTATCAATATCCCTATCCCTATCCACTTCACTATCCCTATCTTATCCCTATTCATATCCCACCAGCAACACTTCACGCCTCCTTCTCGTTTCCTTGGGGTTTTCGAAAGTTGACTCAATTAAGCCTCTAGATATTCATCAATACTTCCAGAGATATACAGTACGCCTCCTTCTCTATTTCTTTTCCTTTCGTACTTCATGAAAAATGTTTTTATGTAGGTTTTTCAAATAGGGTTGCCACCTAATCCTATTATCCGCAATTCACTCAAAAGCGATAACTCATTTGTATGACCTGCTGGACCAAGGCGAATTCATTACAGGTGGCCACCATATGGTTTCTTCTTCTTTCTTGAAAATCGAATTGTAGCTGTCAATTTGCTTATGTTGTTGATTTGTCTTACATTTTCAGCTACAAGGAGTGTGTGCGTGTGTGTAGATCTGAATTCGCTCGAACACACCTGTATGAATTCGCCTTGTGCTGGACTATTTGGGGATAATATGCTGGATTTCGAAGTTTCCCCTGCAGTTTCAGCCTTTTAGAATGTTTTACAGGGTTTGCCACCTGTGTAAAAATGTCTATAATGTAAGTGAGATATGTCAATACGAGCATGAAACGAAAAATACTTTACCATGTATTTGAATTTAAAAATTTCTTTGTGGCTTTTTTAAATAGAGTTGCCACATATTCCCATATTTTTTTTATTTTTTTAATTACGCTAATATCTCGAAAACGATTTGTATGACCTTCTTGACCATATGGAGATAAAATGCTAAATTTCGAAGTCTCCCAATCAAGTTCAGCCTTTTATAATGTTTTAGAGGGTTGCCACCTGTGTAAAAATTTCTAAAATGTAAGTGAGAAATGTCAATACGAATTTAAAAATTTCTTTGTGGCTTTTTCAATAGGGTTGTCCCCTAATCCAATATGTTTTTTTCTTTACACTAATATCTCGAAAACGATATAAACCTTTTGGGAAAATTTATAATATGGGCACCAAACGGACATTTTTCTATCTCGTATTTGAAGAAAAAATCATCTAGGTAGAAAATAACATATAGGGCTGCCACCTAATCCTATTATATATTTTATTTACATATGCGCTATTATCTCGAAAACTATTTGAATGCTATTTTGAGATATGTACATACATATGTCGGTAATTGCTACTCTTCAAGGCCTCCTGCTGAAGTACTGTCTTTTGGAATTTTTTAAAGGGTTGCCACCTGTGTAAAAATTTCTACAATGTTACTATAGTCATCAAACGAAAGGGTTTTTAGGTAGTTACGTAATATTTGAAAGAACAATTTTCTGCCACCTAATCATTTTTTTTGCGTATCCGCTATTAAGTCGAAAACGATTTGTAAACTGCTTAATCAGACATTGAGTAATCAATATCTTCTTCATTAACATGCCACGCCCGCCCTTCGAGATCTTGCCGCTCTATACATTTTTGTTTATATATTTTTTTTGCCTTATTCATCATCTATCAATATTACAAATTTATACACAATGTGCTACTTTGTTATCAGCAAAAGAGGGCATCACTGCACAACTCAAACGTCATAATGCTAGACGATCTTTTTGTTTTGTTTTTGTTTTAAAATTAATTATTACATACTTACAAAACACATAAAGTTCTAGAGATTACTGTAGTTTTGTATTAAAGAACTTTGTACTCGGCACATAAGAACAATGCAATGTTATCATTTCAAAAACTTTAATAAACTCGCTTTCCCCTCTCTACCTACCATTAGTATTCATTTCAAGCGCATTTGCTTTGTCTAAGCAGTTCAACAACAGTTTTTGAGGCGCCACAGCCTCTTTTTCGCGCCATGTTCCCTACAACTTGACATACATAACGGAAGTAAAGTATGCAACAACAACAAAACAAAAACTCTCGCTGGAAAAACTAACAAAACGCTGCTTCCTTTTAAGCAACAACTAAATGCTTAACAAACTATTTTCATATAAACAAACTCGCAACTTTATTGGGCTTTCATTCTTTCATTCATGCCAGCGATTGCATCAGTCAATTTTAAGGCGCTTGCAGTGAAATATGGGGAAATGCTATAAGTAGCTTTGCATGTATTTTTATTATGTTTACATGTATTTTTATCGACCATACGCCAAATAACAAAGTGGCATTTTAGTTTAGGAGGACTAACAAGACCAACAAACTAAAACGGAAGCCAGGCAACTTGCCCGTGTTATTACACATTTTTTGGGCCTTTGTTAGAAAAGGAATAACTAAGGCGTTGACCAAATAAAAGTATGGATAGCAAAGTAAAAAGTCAATAAAGTTGTAGTAGATGCCCATTTATGTAAGAGACTGACTGGCGACTGTGTTAGGAAATTAACGGAAATAGGTAAGTTTTTAATAAGCAAATGCTTTAAAGGGCTTAAGTTCAATATATTTTGTAAAGATTTAAATAAGCACATAAAGTATTAGAGACAAGGCAGGAAAGTTAATTAAGAGCGTTTATATATCAGCTGAAACGAGTATTACAGGAATCGAGTACTTTTATTAATACCGTATCATCATCATCATTTATTAGCGCTTAACCGCATAAGCGATTTTAGCCGTTGCCTATCAAAGCACGTCAGTAATTCCTTTTTAGCGATAACTGTCGCCAAGTGGAAACCCCATCGCACCGAGGGCTTCATCTGTTGCCGGATTCGAGTGTCGATAGGAAAACCTTATGGGCTGGAGCTTCTTTGTCCTTTCTCAAAACATTAAACATCATGCGGAGGGTTTAGACTTTAAATCACTGCAATATGGTCAAATCTGCGTTAACTCAGCGGGTTAGGGTTTAGAATATGCCCGAGGTAGGTATGCCAGTCGTAAGAGGCGACTTAAATCTACGTAATCGTTTCCAAGACAGTCGGACAGTCGAGGCAAAGAGATGGAATACCCTGCCCCTACGGGTTAATGATGTGCTAAATCAGTGATTTTTCACGGATATGATGCCTGTCACCTCTCATTACCCATCTTCTCCTTCCTTACGAAAAAAAACCTTTGTCGTGAACAGCAACAACAACAGATGGAGTAACCATAGAGGGTTAAGTGGTCATCTTTTAGGACATCGCCATTTTAATTGGACCACCATTTAAGTGTGGTGCGGAACCTCATCATAGTGCTAACGGAGATGCTTCCTTAGGTGTCGGATGGTAATATCTTGGGTATTTTCCACAATTAAATAAACACTGCACAAACCACTCAACCATGCTCATGTTTTCATTTACTGAAACTTAAAATAGTCATCTAACCGCCTAGGCGATTTTGGCCGGCCAACATGTTTCGCAAGACGGTTCTTTGTTGAGCCAACTGGAGACACACCGCATTCGCAGATCTGCCTCCACCTGGTCCTATCATCAGAGCGGTGGCCTCATGTTTTCATTACTCATTCTTAATCAGCGACTTGTGCCCAAAATTAAGTTTGAGAACAGTATTTCTGGCTTTCGATAACTTTATAAAGTCGCATTCGTGTGACTTTTCAAAATGCATACATGTCTCTTATCACTTCAAGTAGCTGTGTCATATACTCTTTTCGTGATTAGGAGCACTTGAAATGTACTTGTACTCAACAACCAAATCAGTGCGCTTAGTAACCTTTAAAAATCGCTATAGTTATTCCCCGCTTATCACAACTTCTACAGTAAATAGATACATCTGCCATATACATATTTACACAGTATCGAAATTAGAAAATATTTCCACACTTACCCCAACATTAATTGACGTGCTGACATGCTGTGCAATACGATTTAGAAACTTCCTGAATGATGAACGTCTTAGAACACGATTTGAATTAGCTGAAGCAGCTGTGTTGCTCTCATTACCACCGGAAACTGGTTTACCATTTACTATTTTGTGTTGTGTAGAAGCTTTGCCAGCCGCGCCATCTCTTTCAATATTGCCGCTTGTGCTAGATTCATTTGCACCGTTAACTACATCAACAACACTATTACCATCAGCAGCATTACCGTCACCTCCGCCGCCTCCATCACCTTTATGGCCACTACCACCATTAGTATCCTTCGATATTGCTTCGTAGCTACTCAATGAAACGATGCTACCGGCGCGCCCACGACCCCCACCAACACATGATGTTAATGCTGATTTGCTGCCGCCGCCACCAGTACTACTGTCTCCATCATTATCTGTTGTTGTTGTGGAAGTTTTAAATTTACGCGACCACCGGAAGGGATTCCGTGGCATAGAGAAAGCTCGTCGTATTTCTTGGCGGCATTTGTGGTTGTTGTTGATGTTGAATTTGTTGCTGGTACAATGATCACTTGCGGCGCTGCCGTGGATTTTGGAAGTTGTACATGTTCGATTTGTTGTTGTTGTTGTCGTTGAAGCTCTGTGGCCTGCTGCTGCTGCTGAAGTTGTGGTGTGTCATTTGTTGTGTTGGCGTTTGTATTGCTGCTCGTGGAGGCTTTTGTTCCGCCCGTAGTCCCCACTTTCACCATTTCCCCAGACGTTTGCTCTTTTGTGCCCATCTTCTTTTCTTTTGTCGTCAATGCTGAGGAAACTATTTTCCAAATGCCACAATAGCCAAAGTTTTTTGCATTACATTCCTCTTAATATTTAATTGACGTGCGGAGATACTGAAAATTACTAATTTTCGCCTTTAATTATTTTCTTTATTTTTTTCACTTTTTTCTGCGTCCACTACTTTGGCTTTTCTTTCTTTTCTACCGACACCTCGAAAATTTTCCGCTTGGCGATTTTCACCCTCTTTGGACGTGTTTTTTTTTCCTTTTTTGCTTTGAGCTTTTACACCCAAAAATTTGCCTTGAACACCACCTCAATTAATAACTTTTAGCACCACTTCAAGAACTCTTT
>CAXKVI010000004.1:103868959-103902581 GCA_964058755.1 Campiglossa producta | reverse complement strand
AATGAAAGCGTCTTCGGATTTGAAAGAGGAGTCAGCAAGGAGTCCTTCCAGAGACTGTGTCTTGAAGGAACACTTTTCTCATTATCTGGGGTTTTTTTTTGGACTCCGTAAATGCACCTTTGAAGATTTTTCTAAATATGTATGTAAGGATGATTTACACGGGTCGATTTTTCTAACCTTTTTTTCAATCGAACGTGTAAACAGCAATTCGACCGATCTTCACCTTGTATTTAAGGGTTGAACACAAGTGGTTCGATCGATTTTTATCGTGTAAATGAGCCTTAAGCCCATCGCGCAGGGAGTCCTAACAGAGCACCTTGCGGACTTTTCTGGTTGGATGTGATGGAACGCACATGTTTTGCTCTGGGTGTTGATGTTGATCAAGACAAAAAATGCGAAGGCAGATTCCTGCCAATTAAAATTGCTGCAAGTTGATTGATTAAACATTTTGTAAGAATTAATTTAAATTTTATTTACAAAATTTTTCTCTTTAAAATGTAGGAAATTACTAACTTTGAAAACTTTTGCTAATGTAGTTCGATCGCCCCTTATTATGGTGGATTTACATGGGTCAATTTTGAAATGACGTCTATTACATTTATTTGCCAAACCCTTCCCAGTTTATTACATTTATTTGGATTCGGAGCGCGTTAAATTTGCTATTTGATGCCCCTCACATCTCGTTACCTACCTTCTCCTTCTTTAAGGCTGATTTTTGTGTGTAAATGAGTCGTTACAGATAGAAGGATGACGTAACCTAAAAAGTTCCTCTGGTCCTACCAAATCGCTCCCGAGACAGTCGGGCAGTACCGCAAGGGAGTATCGTAGCGTACCGGTTTCATATCCGGCCAAGGACTGTCGGCATCACATCGAAAACCTTCGGGGAGTGTTTTTGTCATTAACAACAACATAATCAACAACTTTTCTTATAAGGGTCCTTAGATGATAATTCGGCAGATAGTTGTAATCGCTAAAGAGATTTTTGTGCGGAACTTCTCTTCCAATGTGTGGTGTGCTGCTTTGAATTTTTGTAAACAAATTGACAGGACTACAGTTTTTTCCCAACTCCGGCCGGCACGGCAAGTAAATTTTTGGTGATGAGCCTTCCATTAGATGTCTTTATTTTGCTATTTTTACGCAACAGAAACTGCATCCAATCCAATCTATAATATGAGAACATGGCAGCCCTTCTGTGTTAATAATCAAGATACGCCTAAAGTTATGCAATCATTTGCGCTTTACATGGTGTTTCCGCTATCTACCGGAAATGCGGTAGTATAGCGAATTAAAAATGGTCTGCTCACAGTTCACTTGTGAGATGTGATTTATTGAAAGAAACACATAAGGGTCTGGATTCTTTAACAGTGAGTTTTGAAATTTTCACCTTTTCACCATTTAAAATATGGAAAAAGTGAACATTTCAAAAATCACAGTTAAGGCTGATTTACATGGGTCGATTTTTGTCGTTCCACCGTGTAAATAGCAATTCGATCGATTCACACCTTGTATTTGAAGATAGAACGCAGTGGAACGACAAAAATCGACCAGAAAATCGACGCGTGTAAATCAGCCTTTAGAGAATCCAGGGTCTGATTCAAAAAGTGTATACGCAAAATGAAATGTGACGGGGATCCCTTATAAAAAATTAAGTTGGTGGTATGAAGAAATTTTTTATATTTTGCAAAGTCACCTATTTCATGTTGACTATGACAATCATAGAATGATGTTTAAATTATAATCATGTTAAAATATAAAAAACTCTTTTCTAATTTGACTATGACTACGGGCCAAAATCATTTTTCTATTTAATCAATTTTTAAAGTTTTCTTTAAATTAATAAATTATGATATCAAAAAAAGTAACCTTTGATAATTTGTCGGGCGGTAAAATTAACTAAACTTGTGCTAACTTTCGTGGAACCGATTACTTTGATGTAGAAATCATTTTACTTAATTAGCCCCCTGATTCTCTGTTCTGTACAAGTTGTTAATCTTTATAAATAATCAAGAAAAAACATTTGTATCAAGTGTTTTGAATTCTGGATCAAAAATAAAATTATTTTTTTGATTTTGACAAAAAGTCAAAGAAAATTATACAAATATGTATTACTTTTTACTAGATTTACAATTTGTCAAGAGCACAGAATAAGGGGGTTAATTGGGCTAGCGTCTGTAGGTGGATCCCTTGATTTGAAAATAACATACATATATGCTATAATCTCCGCTTCTTAAACGCGCCCGGCAATAAATGAATTATCTGCCAACGTCAACTCGAAATCAAAACAAATAGGTATTATTTGCACCGTTCACTTGCCCTATATAAACATCGTGAAATCAGAAAATAATTTATTCAGTTTAATGCTGTTTAGCGGTCAAGTGCTTAGTGAACTTAATACAAAAATTATTATCAAAATAAGTGACCTAACAAATTAAATACAAAATAAATACACATTCGGTGATATTTAAAAGTGAGTTAATTCCTAAAAATATTCTAAATAAATACGAGATGGTAAAATCTCGTATAATTGTGTTTATATAGATGACGCGACTTATAATTTCAATAACTCTGGTTAGATTGTTAGACCTCTTGCCAAGAATATGCATTATTAGTTAATACCCTGCTAGACAGTGCTTTGACATTCAGTCAGCTTTGTAATGTTGCCTTTGGAAACGTGATAGAAAATCTTGATGTAAATATCAAACAGCTTATATTTACATCACGATTTTAAATCGCGTTTTCAAAGGCAACATTAAAAGCTGACTGAATGTCAAAGCACTGTCTAGCAGGGTATTTACATAGATAAGTCGAGTATTATAAATTACTGTTTTTCATTTTACTAGATTTTCCTACTTACGCTCTTACGATTTTAAAATAGTCTGGTTTCCCTTAATGTACCGAAAAAAAGTTTGGATATAGGATAGAAAATTCAGTGGATAATTCACCAATTTATTAAAAAGAAAATGTAAAACTTTTGCTTTTCGCAACGATGTGGCGATTTCTTTGGACAATAAAAACAAACCAAATAAATTAAAGTAAATTTCGCAAGTAATGTAATCAATGGTTATATGGGATTTATTTTTTTCTGGAAATTAAATTTTTCGTTATCTTATTCGTAATTTTTCACCGGCTTATACAACTTAAGGCGATATCTTTGGCCAATAAAAACAAACCACACAAATTAAAGTAAATTTCGAAAGTAACGTAAACAATGGTTACATGGGATTTATTTTTTTCTGGGAATGAAACTTTTCGAATAAGATCGTAATTTTTCCCAGGCTTATACAACTTAAGCTTTTATCTATTATTTAAAAACGGGCAAGAAAGTTTTGATTAAGGGTTTCCGGATGTTTTGCAAAAATCTCGCAGCAAAGGCGTGAAGCATTATCTTATACTGGAATTAGCTGACCCGACGTTATCCTGTCAAAAATTTATTTTCCTGCATATATCCCTATCCCTATCCCTTACCCTAAAACTCTTCCCAGTCCCAGCCCCACCCAAGAACGTGATGGTTAATCATGATGTAAATATATCCTGCTTTATACTTACATCAGGATTTACCATCACTTTCTTAAGGGCAATAGAAAAAATTGATGGGTGCTGTCATTCATGTCTACCCTTGTTTTAAGTTAAAAAAGAAGTTGTCAGTGTCCTATTGTGGCCCGATTATGATATTTTAAAGTTTTAATTAAACAAATTGGGCCAGTAGATCGGCTGGTTAGCTTTTACAAAATTTCGAGTTAGAATTTTATATTTAAAGTATAGAATATAGATAGTATAAATGACCTATTCGGCTTGATAAGAAAAAAAATTACAATTATTTGGGAAATCCCTATGGGGAAATTTTGCATACATTTATTTGTAAAACGTCAATACCGATGCATTTTTGTACATACATATCGACGTGCTATACGAAAACTAACACTTTTTCATTTTTTTACGAAAAGTAACACTTTTAAAATTCTGTAAAAAACTAAAACTCTTATTTTGTGTCTAACGAAAACTAAAACTTTCTTCAGAGAAAAAATTAAAATGTTACTTTTCGTCAGACACGAAATTTTTTATGTTAGTTTTTGTATGGCACGTCGATATGTAAATGCAATAAAATACTCAAAAGCCTTGGAAAAAAAGAAATAAGAGAAACTTTGGTCCAAAAAAGTGAACTCACTATACAAGAAAGTAAAAGCAACCTTGCCTAGGTCATGCTATCAGAATGAATTGACGCGATTGCTCTCATTCGTTTTTCAAGACTCCCAGGCGCCATGCAAATAAAAATGATCGAACTTTGAAAAGGCCACATTTTCTAAAACAAAACAAAAAAAAAACAAATATATTTTTGAAAAACAAATTTTTCAGTCACGTAGCAACCTAATCGAAAAAATGTTCTATATTTTTTGGGACAAAATACATATTCTCAAGCTCGTGAATCTGCTTTATACTGGTTTTGTATATTTGTCTGCTAGAAAACAATAAAAAAAAGTATTGAACTGATAAGAATGACCGGCATAATACTTAAATCCACTTTTAAACCAGTTCAATCCGGCTTTCTTACAAAAGTACACAGCCGACTTACAACTTATATGTATGTGCACGCATCGCTAGATCCGTCAAAATAATGATGCATAATTATAGATTTTTGTTCTTTGAAAAAGCATACTATTGAAATCACAAAGAGATAATGGTCATTATTTAAAATTTATTAAAAACAAAGTGTGTCCGAGGTGATCAATTGCACGTTACTTAGTCCGAATACGATGGTATTGATTTAATTATATGAGGGTATGTATGAGATGAAATGAGTATGTATAAATACAACACAAAAACAAAATAAAAATTTTGAAACTGACTTAAACTGGTTTTGTAAGTGATAAGCGAAAGGGAACATGAACTTTCGCACATCATCGTACATAAATAAATATATTTTTTTTTCTGAGGCATGTATTAACTTCTTACCATATGGCGCTTTTTCAATGAGGTAAATTAGTTATTGCCTAATAGGTATATATTTTCAGATTTTCAATATTCGATCAATCAATTAATGATCATTACTAAATTTTATCAGTGTATATGGAAAGTTGTTTGAACTTGAATTGTGCAATATTACACTCTTCCGTTAGATGGCGCAAAAAGTAAAATAAAGACATTAATAGAGCTGCCACTTCAATTATATTTCTAAACAGGTGGTGTGTGGAGCAAAGTTCACATAGGTAAACAGTTGGGTTTCGTATAGTTAGTGCTTCGTAAGTGATATTTTTTTTTAATTTTACTTTCAAAAAAAAAAAAAAGAATGGAGGTATTATGAATTTTTGAGTGCTCAGTAAAAATAAGGTTTCTCACAGATTTCTTTAATTCCCTAAGGTTGTTGCACTTTTACTCCTTGATAAAAAATTTGTATCTTAATTTAAAATTGTTTAGCCTCGAAATCTGGTTGAAAATTCAAGATAATAGATAAAGCATTGGTTAATTGGTAGACGTAAGTAATATGTTATCATAAGTTAGTTCTAATGCAATTGGGTTGAAATATCTATAATAGGGTGGTCCTTATAATCAAATGTAGTATTTTTTCCAGTCTCACCCCCTATATCGGTTGCACCACGGTCCACTATGTATATCGCACAAAAATGTTTATCCCGATTGGAGTTGGTTTAGGCGTGTCGCAGGGGGGTCAAAGTACAGATTGCTCTATGGAGACTCAAAAAATTAAAGTCATTTTTCTTTTTATCTAATACTCGAAATGTTTAGAATATCCCATGGAGACTCAAAAATTAAAAATTATTATTTTTATGCAATGCTCGCAGTCGATAGCACTATGGTCGGAGATAGCATATACAAAATTTTGTTCCGATTGGAAACACCTAAGGCGTGTCGGAAGGGCAGTCTGAACTTTAACCCCCTGCGACACGTCTTAAGGGTCGAATACATAAAGCTTTGTTAACCTCGCCTGACATTTGCTACCTCAAAACTTTGCGTCCAACTTCAGAGGTATGCTACAATGAACGCCTTGACGCTTCTCTTTTATACATTTGTTTTCGTTATTTTTTTCTTTGCATTCGTAGTGTTTTAGTTAATTTATTAATTGCATAGAGAAAAAATGAATTAATTATTATTTTCTCCAACATTTTATTCTTTAATTGAAGCAAAGTCATCAACATCTGATTGTCAAAGCAAGCAAAGCAAGCAAAATTTGAGAGTTTGCCAAATTTCAACCTCGCTTCAACTTTGAGGTCTCCAATTTGTCATGCTTGGTTTAAATACGTATACTGAACTTTTCTGTCAAAGTCAAAGTTTGAGGTAAAGCCAATAAAGTTTACTGTAACTGACCCATTAGGTGTTTCCAATCGGGACCAGAGGGTGAATTCTGGTTCTATGATATGATAACGTGAAAAAAAATTTGTATGAATTTGAAGTTTCTTTTCACAAATTTTGTATGAAAATTCTTTTCATTTTATCATTTCATAGAACCAGAATTCACCCCCAGATTTTGCATGTGCTATTTCCGACCATAGTGCTACCGATTTTGAGTATTAGATAAAAAGAAAATTCACTTTTATTATTTTGAGTCTCCATAGAGCAATCTGAACTTTGTGATATCTTCGGCTATATTACTATCGATTTAGGGGTTGAGCCTTTGGAAATCTGATGATAAAATTGTCTCCATACCATTAAGGATCACCCTAATCTACCTATCCAACTCCGATTATAACAAAGAAATTGATAACACTTCCCGCCTTTGCCCTGTTGGGATTTTCGAGCAACCAGCAGGTGATAAAATCTTGGGAAATGACTGGCTCGCGCTAACCAGAAAAGAGAATAAAAAGGTGGGCAATTTTGTTCAGCGATGTTCATTTTCTACTCATGTTGAAGTTACTAAGGTCCAGGGCCTGGATTCATCCACTGTGTGTTTTTAAATTTTGGAAAAATATACATTTTAAAACTCACAGAGAATCCTAAAGGCTCGTTGACATGGATCGATTTCAACCGTGTTAATAGCAATTCGATGCATCAACACCTTGTATTTGAAAGTTGAAAGCAGTGGAATGACAAAAATCGACCAGAAAAGCTAACGTGTATATTCGCCTTTACGGTTTCATTTCGGTTTCCAAATAAAAACAAGACACTGTTAAAAAAATCAAGTATGTGGCTTAAAAAAATAGGACTGAATTATCACAACTTTTTTCCTGTGGCCATGATGGATTAACTCAACTTTTTGTATTCGAAAAATATAAGAGTGGAAACTAAAAGCTCATTTATACGGGTAGATTATCTGGCCGATTTTTTGTCGTTCAACCGTGCAAATAGCAATTCGATCGATCTACACCTTGTATATGAAGGTGGAAAACATTGGAAAGACAAAAAAACGATCAGAAAATCGACCACTGTAAATCAGCCTTAAATAAAATATGCAAATCGACAAAAACATTATTATGAGTGGTGCTTTCTGACACAAGCCTAAAGGGTTGAATACATAAAGCTTTGTTAACCTCGCCTGACATTTGCTACCTCAAAACTGTGCGTCCAACTTCAGAGGTATGCTACAATGAACGCCTTGACGCTTCTCTTTTATACATTTGTTGTCGTTATTTTTTTCTTTGCATTCAGAGTGTTTTGGTTAATTTATTAGATTAATATAAAAAAATGAATTAATTATTATTTCCTCCAACTTTTTATTCTTTAATTAAAGCAAAGTCGTCAACATCTGATTGTCAAAGCAAGCAAAGCAAGCAAAATTTGAGAATTTGCCAAATTTTAACCTTGCTTCAACTTTGAGGTCTCCAATTTGCCATGCTTCGTTTAAATACGTATACTGAACTTTTCTGTCAAAGTCAAAGTTTGAGGTAAAGTCAAAATAAAGCTTTATGTAACTGACCCTTAAAAAATATGTCATTCTCAGATCGATTACATTTTTTGCAATGGCTTCATTCAACTATATCTAGTAAAACTTCCTCTTTCAGAATTTTGATACCGAGATCAAAACGCGTGTTTTCTTACCTTGCTCGACAATCTTTTATGAAAGTTCTTCAGGGTACCTTTTTTTTAAAGAAAACACCATGGCTACGCTCACACTGCAACAGACTTTTTCATCCGGCCTCATCAGAGAAATTCGAACGCGTTTATCCACCTTTCCAGATTTTCAGGAAACGCGACCTGGTAATTTCCCAGGAAATTATCCGAAGATGGTTGGCAGGGATGATCCCAAAGGATTAAAGGCGATCGATTTTCCTAGCCCATTTTTCCAATCCTTCAAACCTTGTATTTGAAGGTAGAACGCAGTGGATTGAGAAAAATCGGCTAGACAATTTTGTCATATTACATAAGAATTTCAAAATGTTCAAAAATTTGTTTTCAGAAGTGAATTGCCAGAACATACCTAAATAACTCTTATTTTGCGATCGAAATTTACAAATTGAAAACTTTTATTTTTAACTTTTACGGAAAAAATGCAAAAAAAAATCTTTCCCCAATCAATAACGATAGTAATAAAAAATGTTTCAATGTACTCCTTATGGCACTGCCACTATCTCTTCATAATGATTTTTTGGTTAAAGTTTTGCTTGCTAATTGTTATTTGCGGTCACTGATTTTTTGTGTCTGTATTTTTTTAACTGATTACATTAGATTTTATTTTGGCCATCCCTAGTTTGGGTCGAACTACCACGTCAGTCGCAGATAGGCAAGTAAAGTTGTAAAATACTATATGACAGCACAACTGGGTATACAAATTAAAAATTCACCTAATAGTACATTTATAGTGCACCAAATTTGGCGAATTTGAATGTGTCATTTCGAACCTGTTTACACTGGCAAATTTGCATTTGGATTCACCTTCCCTGCAAGAATCTTCTACCAGAATACAAAGCCACCGAAAGAAAATGCACCACCTTGATGTTTTAAACACATGTAGAGTAATAATAAATGAAGAATCAAGAAGGCTTCTCTCTTTTCTTAGTGGAACTGGTCCAATATCATAAAAAAATAGTTGAAATTGTTATTTAGAACTGTGCATAATGCAAAAGTTTTCACACGTTAATTACCCATTAAGGTTCTTGCTGGGCAATTCTAAATGAACACAGGCAGGGTTGCTATTTTGTATTGTTCATCGAATGAGGCCAAATGCGATGGAATTCCAAATTTGGAAAATGAAATTTGTATGTAAAAAAGCGCCAAATTTTCAATTTTTCGCCAAATTTACCAAATTTGGTGCTGTGTAAATGTACTATAAAGGAAACAAATACCCAATTTTTCGCCAAATTTACCAAATTTGGTGCGGTGAAAATGTACTTTAAAAAGGATGTGCATAAAATCCACCACACATCATTTGAAAGCATCATTTGCGACATATGTATTTTTAAACACCGAACACTGACACTTTTCTTTTAAAAGAAAATTTGCCAAAACTGGATTAGATTTGTTTAAAAGAGTTACAAATGTAAACAAAAAAAGGTAAATATGATCGCAAAACTTTTGTGCATAGTATTATTCACTTTTTATACAGCTTATGGCTGAACCCTTTTAAAGAAATGCAAGCGGTGAAACAAAAACAATGAGAACACGATATGACTTGTGCGATTTGATTGTTTTGAAATTGGAATTCTTTTGTGACAAAAAGATTGCTTTATTGGTACCTACAGAATTTGCGCATAGCTATGTCTATAAGAATTACAATATATTATAAACAACAAGTTACAGCAGAGTTCAGCACATGAAAGTTTCGTTTGAGCGAAGCCGATCGGCCGGAGACTGGTGTTCTAATTGTAACACAAAAAAAATACACGCCAAAGGGCACGTACCTAAGGTATTTTTTTTTTTTTATTAGGAGCCAATGTGTTCAATACAAGTTTTTTATTCATAAAAACAAGAAAGTCCCGTTCCACTTGCTTGCATTCTGGAATTACGTTGACTTGTGAGGTGATGATGTGATTTTCACCTTTGCAAGTGATATTCTTACCTCACTACCACCGGATGTTTATTTGGTTTATATTGCACGCAATTATTATCAATGAAACTTGATTTTCTACGTCATAACATGATAAACAAATGGCCCAGCGATTCGCTATGCTGTAACGCAGATTATTTTGTTGTGTGTGAATGCAATAATTTTTATATCTAAGCGAGCGTTATCAAATGATTAATGATAAGCTAGAGGTAAACAAGGCACTTGTAAAATATGTATAACCAGCAGTTAAGTTATTGTTTTTGTAGATTAAAAATTTATTTAAATTTTCTTCATTACAGTTGCTGCCTTCCTATAGAAAACAACACAAAATACGCCTTTATATGTTACATAATTTCTTAATATTGTGCTAACAGTGCATGGTATATACAACAAGAGCAACAACAAAATGCAGACAAATGAGAAATGCTCCTCGGTGCCAGATGGCGGTTGGGGTTGGGTGATTGTCGCCGCAGTTGCATTGATAAATGTAAGTCACCCACCTACCTATATGGATTATTAATTTTCGTATTTAATTAACTTTGTTTTAACTTTATACGTTTGCTGTACAGATGACAAATCAATATATACACTCGGTTTTTGGATTACTCTTTGGTGCTAAATTGAAAAGTATGCAGGAGGCCACTTTCACTGCAGCGCTCATACTTAATTTGAGCAGTTTGACTTTGAATTTTTCCGGCTTGTTTATTGGCCCTGCTATAAAGGCATTCAAGCCACGCACTGTTGCTGCTATTGGGGTTTTGTGTGTCTCATTTGGTTTATTCGTATGCGCTTTTGCAATTGAGAGTTGGCATTTCATTGTAGGCTACAGTTTATTTGTAAGTTTAATGCAAACTACTTTATATTAGGGAATAATAAAAATGAATTCTTTTTTTTCACAGGTTGGTCTTGGTCTCGGTTTAATTGTGCCCTCCACATTTATGTCTATTAATTCATATTTCACTGAGAAGCGTGGTCGCGCTGTTGGTTTAGCGTTAGCTGGTTCTGGCGTTGGTCAAGTGACAGTGCCACATTTGGTGCGCATATTCTTGGAAAGCTATGGTTTTCGTGTTACAGTTTTGGCTATGTCATTGTTTTCATTGACTGGGGTAAGTTCGAAAGGAAGTAAGACAAGACATTTAATGAAGTGAATCATCTTGAGGAGTAGAAGCACATCAATGTACTGAATATTCGGCCCATTGTAGGATTAAATTTCAAAGAGAATTCATAGTTCTACATCTGAGTTTTATTAGGACAACCCCGAGTCGGTGGATTTTAAATTTTGCTTCATTTTACCACTGTCGTAGTACGTTGTGCTTTAGTTTAGTACTAAATTCAAGTACCTAATATCCAAAATTTTTAGTTCTTAACTTTAGATTAAATTCTACTACTAATTTTGAGAACTAAATTTTAGCAGGCAGTTTTAGTACTAGATGCTTATGTACTAAGTTTAAACTTACTTTAAACCAAAACTAAAATATTTCTAAAAACTTTAAATTAAATACAGCTACTCAATTTTAGACCTAAGTTTTAGTACTAAATTTTTGAACCACGATTAGATTTAAAGCCCCAACTTTAGTACTAAATTTTCGAACCAAGTGTTAAGAGTTTTGTAAAATCATAAATTGAAACTAAATTTTAGTATGTACTAAATGATGTTTAACATTTTCACAACTTGTACTAATTTTTTATATTAAAATGAGTAATAATCTGTAGAAGTACTAAACTTAAGTATTACTTTTATTCTAGCATCAATTTCTCTTTTGAAACTGTTCAGTTCTAAATTTAAAAACTACCTCTAGTTCTCAATTTTAGAATGTAATAAATAACCAAACTTTTGTACTTACTAAATTAACTATGTATTAAAAGTTAAATTTTATTACTTAACTTCAATACAAAACTAAGATATTAGTTCTCTACTTTTTTAACATTCATTTCGCTTTGGTCCAGTCCGTTTGAAACCAGCCATTTAGATCTAGGGTAGTGTCGACTCTTCGCACAGTTAAATTCTTAAATGTTGTTTTAAAGTAATACTCTCCCTATGAAGATTCACTTCCGCCTTGAATAGGTTTTCCAAACACTTCTTTCTACACTCTCTATAATCACAAAATTCTCTCTAATCAACAGCTTTTCGGTGCCGCAATGCTCAAGCCATTCACACCATCTCAAAACGCGCATAACAATCGTCAGCATGTACGTCTGCTGCTCTCGACCGATGATGAAAAAACCAAATCTATGCCGCCACAGCTAGAGGTGAGCGTCGTTGAAAACACAGACTTGCTGAAGCAGAAAGTGGTGACAAAAGAACCTGCGTCCATGAGTTGCTGCAGCAGCGTGTGCCAGCGTTTGGTACAAGCTATGGATTTAGAATTGTTACAAGATTTAAGCTTTCTGAGCATAATTGGTGGCATGGCCTTGGTATATACCTCAACAATACAATTTACTATGCTCTTTCCGCATTTCTTGCAGGTTTGTTCTGTTACTTTACACACTGACTTTGTAATTGTTTTTATAAATATATATTTTATGTTTACTTGCAGTACTCTGTTGGTCTCACCTCCTTCGATACAGCAACATGCATGTCCGCTGTTGCGGGCGCTGATATCGTATGCCGTCTTTTGCTGCCTTGCATTACAGACAAGCTGAAAATACCATATCGTGTTGTATTTCTAATGGGTACGATTGGTTTACTCATTGCACGTGCTGGTAGGCTGCCTTAAACATTTATATTATTGCAGCACCTTAACTAATTTCCTCTCACTTTTCTTCACTCATTTAGCATTGGCTGAATCAATGGATATGACTACAATCATTGTTATGTCCATCTTCACTGGTATGACTAAATCAGCTACGGTACTCAATAATAATCTTACAATATCAGGCCATTGTCGTCCGGAGAAACTACCTGGTGGTTTGGGTTTAAATATGATAGCAAAAGGTGTACTAGTTATTACTGTTGGCCAATTTCTTGGTTGGATTCGCGATTATACCCACTCCTATATACTTTGTTTGCATGCACAAAATATTTTACTGCTTCTTGTCGTAGTGTTATGGACGCCTGAAATTTGCTATCAATATCAAAAGCAGCGTAAAGTGAAACGTGCGGAGGCAGCTGAACGTGAAGAATATAACAAAATGAGCACGTGTTGAATTCCTCCCCAAAGAAGACAAACTTCGCTCTGGCACAAGAATTTGAGGACAGTATTAATTGAACCCCATGGGTTAGAAATATTTATAGTTTATAATGTTACAGTGTTAAGTGCATCTAATTTTTAATTGTTGTAATTATTCGTTTCTCACACATTACATTGTCTTCAAACATATTAGTTTAAGTTCATAAAGAATGCTGATTTCCTATACATTTTTTGACGCGCCATATTTTGGAATTAACTAATGTGATATTTAGTATGACGGAAGATTATAGAAAAAAGCTAGCAGTAATTTAGGCATAGCAAGTTTGTATCAGGTTATACATATATACTGTACGTGTATGTACATTTAAGACTTATATTTTCTACTATAGCTTGTAAGCTCATATTGCTTGTAAGTTATGAATACAAAGAGATTATTAAAAAACTAATAAACTAGTTTGACATTTTATTATTTCGACAGCTAGTCGCGACACCGTAATGCTTATTCGGAAACTATTTGTGTGCCCTGGACGTATCTGTGACCGTAAATATCCAACAAATTTCATCCTGGCTTCGTAGACAGAGCTTGTCTTTCCGTGGCGACCTTGATAAAACTATATGAGCCAATTGTAAAAACGATTTTTTTTGTGCGGCAAAAGAGCTAATCGAATCACCAAAAAATCCAACCAACCAATGCTAGTCTTTTGTTTATGTTCGTTGTTGTTGTTTTTTAAGTTTACCACCATATGGAACGTCATTGATGGTGCGTGTGTTTAGAATACTAATGAAGCAAAAAATATTGTCGCCGGTTGCCACACTTCAACCAACGCGTAATAGCCGCGCGTAATGCAATAAGCTAAATAATGAATTTAGTAATAAATTTATACATTTTGCAATAAGATGAATTCGCTATGTACCTATGTGAAAGGCAAAGCTTTGGCGCGATTGATTCATATTTTCAAAAAGTTAGTTCGATTTAGCGCTTGAACGGGAAGGTTGAAGAAGTTAACAAGAAAATGCAGACAATTTTAGGTAGCAGAGTGATTGCAGTAACAGTGGTATATGGAACTTGATTGACTTAGTGAATTCATAAATTAATAAGAAAATTTATTACTGCTTTTTAGTGCTTAATATTGCTCCTACAACAACAGCAAGCAGCCAATGCACTGCTACATGACATACTCGACATTATCGATTTACCACATCTTGACTTGGTCAATTATGAATATTTTCGCAATTTGCCATCGCAGAATCCCAAAACAGCTGGACAAGCTAATGCCTTGCAAGAGCATTTTCTAAAAAAGAAAGCCGTTTTGGATTATTTAGAACACTTATTTTTTGGTTTATCGCCATTTACGCCAGAAAGTGAAATCGAGTTTAATCCAAATTTTGGACGTGCATGGCGTCCTTACTTTGAGGGACGTTATGGCAGACGTGGCGCGAAATTGGTGGAAATGCTTGGCAGTGGATATTCGTTGGAGCAGTTGCGTAGGCGTGGCGCAATACCAAAGGATTTTGGCACACGTTACTACCCAACGCGTTAAGGGCTGAGTTACAAAATTGCTGCACTAGAATTACAAAGAAAGCGAGTTATTTATTATAGACTTTAATTATTTATATTAAACTTAGTGGATTTATGAAAGTACAAAAACTCAATATTCTATAGTGTGTTTTGAACGTGAAATCAGTAGCCTCAAACACGCCGTTTCTGCGTCGAAATATACAGCACATTATTGCCGCGTATGAAGGCATCGCCGTATTTGTTTTTCAGCTGACCATTGACATACTCCTCCGTTTGATCGAGCGCTATGTTCATATAACCATCCAGGCAAGCTAGCACACCTGTAAATTGGAACAAAAATAAAACAGTTTTATTTGTGGAGGAAATTGTAATGACTTCCGCCAGGAGCCAACCCACTTACCACGATAATCCACGCCACTATTTAGCTTGACCACAACCGGTCGCCCATGTATTTGATTTATGAACTGTGAAAGTGCTTCTTTGCGTGACATTTTTCAATAAAATGTAGTTTTATATGCGGTTCCTAAATACTTTTTTATTTTTTGCAAAATTCTGCTAAATTTTGGCTGACAGTCGCTAATTTGTTTACTTTTCTTTTCTCACCACACATTCAGTGCTGCCAAGTTTGTGCATGGAGATGCCAGAGAGGTGTAAATATGTTGTGTATAGCTCTCAACTGAAAAGGTACAACGATTTTTCATTCCATGGTAGCCATGTGAAAACAAAATGAAAAATTAGTGCTGTGCAATACCAAAAATGAGTGTGGGAAAAGTAGGTATCGAAATACCAATGCATAATTCGATATAACTCGATAATTCCAAAACTATCCACACTAATTAGCACCTTCAAAAAAAGCGCCTCGCTGAGCAGAATTACCCGCTTTTTATCCGACTTTTTGGGAAGTGCGATCCGGTAATTCCACAAGATTTTATCCGTGCTGAGGTGACTTCTGGATCTATGAAATGATAACGTGAACATTTTTTTATGACTTGAAGTTTCTTTTCACAAACTTTCGTTTTATCATTTCCTAGAATACGAATTTGCCCCCTGGTTAGCAGGGTGGCGCGCATCTGAAAAGGTGCAACGGGTTTCGTGGTTGTTGTTGTTGTTATTGTAACGAGGTGTAGCCCTACCCAAATGACGTCACCCGGCGTGTGTTGCTCTAGGCCGGGTCGATATAAAAAAAAGGCCCGGGTCGTTTCAGTACGATGGGTACAGCACAAGTATTGGTACCGTTCTCGTAGAACCGGCAATACGTAGAAACTAGCCGTGTAGGTCACTTAGCGTTATCCAGGGTGCACCAACGGGGAGGCGACCTACTCTACACCTCTGGTATGAACTCTTTCCTTAAAGGCTCATTTACACGGGCCGATTTTCTGGTGCGGAATGGTCAGGAAACTATATTGCTGGGCTGGATTAAGTGTTGGTTCGTTTCTTCACAATTTTTCGTATCCGAAAACGGTCCGGAAACTATACTAAAAAAACAGTGAGAGATCTTTCTGGGTGGCGGATCAGAGTCCAATAGGCGTCTGTGATGTTTCACTTAGACGTCTATATACGTAGATATGTAGTTTCGTTTTTCTAAGATTTAAATTAAATTTATTTAAAAAAATCATTATTATCTGACTAACTACAGTGATAACTCGATATTTAAATTAAACTAAATGTACTTAATTAAATGTATGCTCTCCCATCTGAGTATGACTAATGTATACCCTCGAGTGGGGTATAAGTTTTGTACTGGTACAAATCAGGGCCACCATAGCCGTAAAGTAGCTTTCCTCGTCCATTTTCATCATAATAGGGATAACGATATTTTGGTCTGAAAAAAAAAGTTTTATAAAAAATAATTTTAATCAGGAGGCTTAAGGGTCAAATACATAAAGCTTTGTTAACCTCGCCTGACATTTGCTACCTCAAAACTTTGCGTCCAACTTCAGAGGTATGCTACAACGAACTCTTTGACGCTTTTCTTTTATACATTTGTTGTCGTTATTTATTTCTTTGTATTCAGAGTGTTTTGGTTAATATATTAATTTAATAGAGAAAACATGAATTAATTATTATTTCCTCCAACTTTTTACTCTCTAATTAAAGCAAAGTCATCAACATCTGATTGTCAAAGCAAGCAAAGCAAGCAAAATTTGAGAGTTTGCCAAATTTTAACCTTGCTTCAACTTTGTGATCTTTAATTTGCCATGCTTCGTTTAAATACGTCTAGTGAACTTTTCTGTCAAAGTCAAAGTTCAAGGTAAAGTCAAAATAAAGCTTTATGTAACTGACCCTTTAGAATTGGACTGAATATGTTTTCTCACTTGACTTACCTCTCAAAATATTGAAAATTTGGTGCTCGCGGTTGAACGGTGGCGTATCCAAATTGCCACGTACAGCCCATAAATAGTAGTAACTGAAAAATAAAGTACAAATTTCAATTGGAAAAAATCAATCTGGGAATATTTATTATGTGTACAGAAAACAATTTAAAAATAACATTTTAATTTAAATTATCCACTTTTTTACCCTCTTTTTTGGGAGGCGCGATTTAGTAATTTCCCAACTGGCAACTGGCTTATCTTCCTGCATATAAAAATAAAAATCTCACTCCTAACTTAAGGCTCATTTACACGGTTCGATTTTCTGTTCGATTTTTGTCGTTACACTGTGTAAATAGCATTTCGATGGATCTACACCTTGTATTTGAAGGTAGAAAGCAGTGGAACGACAAAAATCGACTAGAAAATCGACCCGTGTAAATGATCCGTTATTCTTTCAGGACAGCACTCCCTTTAAAAGAACAATTTCAAAACTAAATAAAAAAATTCTTTTATTTCATTGAACAAGTAATCGATTCTAATGGAAGTATCATAATTGTTGATTGGCGATTATTTCAATAATCGCAAAAATTCAACTGATCGAATAATGAAAATGGATTAGAAATCGCATCAAAATCGAATAATCGAATATTCGAATCAAGCGAATAGTTTCAACAGCCTTAATATTTACACACATATCTACGCATATTTCCGCTGCAGCATTTGCAAATGTTGTGCAATTATTTCAATTACGCATGCTCAATTCACATTAATATATACATATGTATATATTAGGGTGGGTAAACTTTTCTCGATAACAAAATTTCCGAATTTTGATTTCTTAAAAGAAAATTGAAAATGTATGTTATTTAATTCTTTCTAAATTTCAATTCCTGGTCGAGTGGGCTATAAATCAACCCTGCAAACATATTGACTATCATTTGATATATCATTTGATGGTCAAGCTAGATGTAAACGTACATCACGTTCCTCCATCAAGTTCTTAAAGGCAATGTGCAAAACTTGATGGACTCCATCTTCTTCCCACTTACTTATTTCTCCGTTCAATATGTAATATAGCTGTACTCTTCTGTTTACTTGATCAAACTTGATATTTGTCATGTGCCAAACTTGATCCACTTCATCAGCAATGAGTGTCAAGTGATGCCTCAAATGATAGGCACGGCAAAGTGTGGGATTGAAAAACATATATTTTATTATTTGTGGGGAAACAATTGAAAGCAGGGGTTATAATGATAACCTGTTGGTATATATTTTGTCTACCCTAATGTACATGTTTGTATGTAGTATTACCGAAAACTTATGTAAGTAAATATGTTTGTTTATATTTAATTTTGATTAAAATTGGAAAAATTTATTGCGCTCCAACATCAAGCGGCAGCTCATACAAAACATTTTTAGCGCAGTAGAGCATAAGAAAGTGATTACGTGAAAAATTGAGAGAATTTGACGACTTAAGCTTCGAGTATGCAATAAATCTTATGTGTGCATGTGCGAATATTTACATAATTAATATTTTGTAGTAGCGCGCAAAAATTCGGGATATTGCTAAATTTGTAATATCGAACTTAGCGCCTTCTCGTTAGTTCCAAAGCCTAAAAAGTCGAAATGGAAGCTTAGATATTTTCGACAGCCTGCTATACCAAAGGTCCGAACTTTAACATGTGAAATTAAAAATATTTTCATGTTCACATTTCTATGTTCACCGCTGTATTATGTACAAAGTTTTTAGTTGTCCTACTAAGTGTCAACCACCTAAGTTTGCGTTTTGAATTTAGTTTCTTTATTTCATATTCGTGATTTGGCATTTAAGATACCAAATCGTCAAATGTTTGAAATCAACCGATGACGATGATTGCAATTTTGATCTTGTTGAAGGATATTTTCAAATCGCTTTGTATTGTACTGTTGCTAAGCAGTGTTTGGTGTGATGGTTATGGTTTAGAAATTCCCATTCTCCTGGGTTCGATGACCAGTAAAGGTGATGAAAAATTTCTAAACATTACAATACAAAGCAGATCCTTTAACAAGATCGAAATTGCAATCTTCGTGGTTGGTATTGTTTGTAGTATTTTTCAATTTGTTTGTTGTGTTGATAAAAAATGACCAATAATAACAACAATTAAATTATTTTATTTCATTTCGCTTAATTTAATTTCATTCCATTTCATTTCATTTCATTTCATTTAATTTCATTTAATTTCATTTCATTTTATTTCATTTCATTTCATTTCATTTCATTTCATTTCATTTCATTTCATTTCATTTCATTACATTTCATTTCATTTCATTTCATTTCATTTCATTTCATTTCATTTCATTTCACTTCATTTCATTTCATTTCATTTCATTTCATTTCATTTCATTTCATTTCATTTCATTTCATTTCATTTCATTTCTTTTTATTTTATTTTATTTTATTTTATTTTATTTTATTTTATTTTATTTTATTTTATTTTATTTTATTTTATTTTATTTTATTTTATTTTATTTTATTTTATTTTATTTTATTTTATTTTATTTTATTTTATTTTATTTTATTTTATTTTATTTTATTTTATTTTATTTTATTTTATTTTATTTTCTTTAATTTAATTTAATTAAATTTTATTTTATTTTATTCTATTTTATTTTATTTCATTTTATTTTATTTTATTTTATTTTATCTAATTTTATTTTATTTTATTTTATTTTATTTTATTTCATTTTATTTTATTTTATTTTATTTAATTTTATTTTATTTTATTTGAATTTATTTGATTTTATTTTATTTTATTTTATTTTTTTTTTAAATTTAATTTATTTTATTTTATTTTATTTTATTTTATTTTATTTTATTTTATTTTATTTTATTTTATTTTATTTTATTTTATTTTATTTTATTTTATTTTATTTTATTTTATTTTATTTTATTTTATTTTATTTTATTTTATTTTATTTTATTTTATTTTATTTTATTTTATTTTATCTAATTTTATTTTATTTTATTTTATTTTATTTGATTTTATTTTATTTTATTTTATTTTATTTTATTTTATTTTATTTTATTTTATTTTATTTTATTTTATTTTATTTTATTTTATTTTATTTTATTTGAATTTATTTGATTTTATTTTATTTTTTAATTTTATTATTTTTTAATTTAATTTATTTTATTTTATTTTATTTTATTTTATTTGAATTTATTTGATTTTATTTTATTTTTTAATTTTATTTTATTTTATTTTTTTTTAATTTAATTTATTTTATTTTATTTTATTTTATTTAATTTTGTTTTATATTATTTTATTTTATTTTATTTTATTTTATTTTAATTTATTTTATTTTATTTTATTTTATTTTAATTTATTTTATTTTATTTTATTTTATTTTATTTTATTTTATTTTATTTTATTTTATTTTATTTTATTTTATTTTATTTTATTTTATTTTATTTTATTTTATTTTATTTTATTTTATTTTATTTTATTTTATTTTATTTTATTTTATTCTACTTTATTTTCTTTAGATATATATTATTTATTTAATTTAATTTTAATTTAATTCAAAGTGGTCGATCCCAACCATTTGACGATTTGGCATGGAATGAGTCAATTGACACTTCTTCTTCGGATGCCCTATGAGTGGTTAGGCGAAATTTGAGAAACAGCAAGTTTTATGTTTTTACTTTTCAACAAAAACAATTTATATGCCAAACACATCGTTAAAAAGTAGCGCCTCAAACAACAACTATGCAATTTCGAAAGCGACACTTTGCGGATGGGAATGCCACCACAGCACGTACTACGGTGGAGTAGTTAATAAATTGTTTGTTATTGCTGTTGTCAGACATGTACCTCAGCAATGTCGAAGTTACTGCAATTATTGGCATTCAAATTAGACTTAGACAAACACTAATTCAAGCTAAAATTTTCAAAGTTCTGCTAAAAGGGAAAATACTCAACTTTTAGTGAGAGCTGTGAGTTTTTTTTTATAAAAAAAGTGTTAATTGAAACAAATATTAGAACACTCTAAGCACCATTGCATACACACACACACTCATCTCCAGAAAATACACTGCACTGTTTGCCTTTATTCCGTTGACCTACTTTACATCACCTCATTCCACTCATAACCCAATTTAAGCAATGCACTTGCGCAAGCGCTGTGCTACAAACAAACCACGCCTTATAACCAATTTTTAGCTACATTTAGCCACTTACTTGCAACAAAATAACCACTAATTTCGCCATTTTCAAAAATTTTCTCGCTTTCTTGTAACAATTTTGAAAATTGTGCGGTACTTCCGCCTTATTTTGCTATAATTTCGTTCTTTTCACAATTTTTGTTGTGGCGCTGCTGCAACTTTGCCTCAATGGCTGAAAGTGTCTTCCTGCACAGCAAGTTTATTACTAAATTTGTAGCTATTGTAAGTTGGTTAATAGGTGGTTGAGCCAAGAAGTTGACTAGTTAAAAGCGGGAAGCTTATTTGGTGTAAAGAAAAGAGAGGGAGAGATGCAAGATTTATAAAGAGCTGAAATACCTAACGAAAGAGAAGGTTAATGTAAGAGTGACTTTGAAATAATTTCTCTTTGAAAGCGTTATTGTTGGATTGAATGCGATCAGTTGGGCTTAAAAGTTTTAGTTGGTTATTATTTAATACGTAATGAAAGATTTATCTTTCATTCGTAGGGTAGTCCTAAGCGTTTTTTGTAGCAGAAAGTTAGCAGCGATCGCTGGTTTTGTTGTTGTTGTTGTTGTAGCGAGGTGTAGCCCTGCCTAAATGTCAGACAGGGTCACCTCGAGTGTATTGCTCTTGGCCGGGTCGATATAAGAAAACGGCCCGGGTCGTTTCGGCACGATGGGTACAGCACAAGTACTGGCACCGTTCTCGTAGAACCGGCAATACAAGAAACTAGCCGTGTAGGCTATGTAGGTCATTTAGCGTTACCCAGGGTGCACCAACTGGGAGGCGACCTACTTTTACACCCCAAATCGCTGGTTTTCAAGCCATTTGCTGATCATATAAGAACAAAGGAACGAAAGACTTAAGCAACGAACTTTGAAATATTCATTTAATACGCTAGAAAAACCCAAAGTAATTTAATAGAGACGCCTGTTGGGAAAAAGAAAAATGACTATAGTTCGTTCAGATGAGGAAATTCCACCACAAAATACGCTCAGAATAAATTTATTTGTAACCTCTTCGCACTTAATTATGTTGTTTTTTTTCCATTTTAGTTTATTTTATTTTATTTTATTTTACTTTATTTTATTTTATTTTATTTTATTTTTTTATTTTATTTTATTTTATTTTATTTTATTTTATTTTATTTTATTTTATTTTATTTTATTTTATTTTATTTTATTTTATTTTATTTTATTTTATTTTATTTTATTTTATTTTATTTTATTTTATTTTATTTTATTTTATTTTATTTTATTTTATTTTATTTTATTTTATTTTATTTTATTTTATTTTATTTTATTTTATTTTATTTTATTTTATTTTATTTTATTTCATTTTGTTTTTTTTTTTTATTTTATTTTATTTTATTTTATTTTATTTCATTTTATTGTATTTTATTTTATTTTATTTTATTTTATTTTATTTTATTTTATTTTATTTTATTTTATTTTATTTTATTTTATTTTATTTTATTTTATTTTATTTTATTTTATTTTATTTTATTTTATTTTATTTCATTTTATTTTATTTTATTTCATTTTATTTTATTTTGTTTTATTTATTTTATTTTATTTTATTTTATTTTATTTAATTTAATTTAATTTAATTTAATTTAATTTTATTTTATTTTATTTTATTTTATTTTATTTTATTTTATTTTATTTTATTTTATTTTATTTTATTTTATCTTATTTTATTTTATTTTATTTTATTTTATTTGATTTTATTTTATTTTATTTTATTTTTTTTTAATTTTATTTTATTTTATTTAATTTAATTTTATTTATTTTATTTTATTATATTTTATTTTATTATATTTTATTTTATTTTATTTTATTTTATTTTATTTTTTTTTATTTTATTTTTTATTTTATTTTATTTTATTATCTTATTTTATTTTATTTTATTTTGTTTGACTGTATTTTATTTTATTTTATTTTATTTTATTTTATTTTATATTATTTTATTTTATTTTATTTTATTTTATTTTATTTTATTTTATTTTATTTTATTTTATTTTATTTTATTTTATTTTATTTTATTTTATTTTATTTTATTTTATTTTATTTTATTTTATTTTATTTTATTTTATTTTATTTTATTTTATTTTATTTTATTTTATTTTATTTTATTTTATTTTATTTTATTTTATTTTATTTTATTTTATTTTATTTTATTTTATTTTATTTTATTTTATTTTATTTCATTTTATTTTATTTCATTTTATTTTATTTTATTTTATTTTATTTTATTTTATTTCATTTTATTTTATTTTATTTTATTTTATTTTATTTTATTTTATTTTATTTTATTTTATTTTATTTTATTTTATTTTATTTTATTTTATTTTATTTTATTTTATTTTATTTTATTTTATTTTATTTTATTTTATTTTATTTTATTTTATTTTATTTTATTTTATTTTATTTTATTTTATTTTATTTTATTTTATTTTATTTTATTTTATTTTATTTTATTTTATTTTATTTTATTTTATTTTATTTTATTTTATTTTATTTTATTTTATTTTATTTTATTTTATTTTATTTTATTTATTTTTATTTTTATTTTATTTTATTTTATTTTATTTTATTTAATTTAATTTAATTTAATTTTATTTTATTTTATATTATTTTATTTTATTTTATTTATTTTATTTTATTTTATTTTCTTTTATTTTATTTTATTTTATTTTATTTTATTTTATTTTATTTTATTTTATTTTATTTTCTTTTATTTTGTTTCTTTTATTTTATGTCTTATCCCGTGAAGATTTTAATTGACCACATAATTCCCCCCTAAACTTAAAATGAAAGTAAAAGTGATGCTCTCTTAGATTTATAATCTGCAATGAGTGAGCAAGAGAAGATTTAAGCTTAATTTATACAAAAAATAATAATTTTTCGATATTTCATACATAAATATAACTGAAATCGGCTTTTTATTGTTAAGTCAGCGAAGAGACTAACGCTAAAGTGAAAGAGAAACGATGGAAACATGTCAGATAAATGACGGTTGAAAGGCAGAAAAAAAAAAAAAATTATAATAAAAACAAACAAAAAATGTATCTGGTGAGAGATAACAAGAAATGTAGGTAATTGTATTACATGCAGGTGTGTGTTGTGTTGAATTATGTAATCGAAACTTCAAAGTGGCCAGACTCAAGGAAATAGTTTTTTTTTACTCACCTTGTTTTTGTTTTGGCTATACCGGCAATTATGGCCGACGTGACAATTTAATGATAGCTCATTTGCTAGTGAATAACGAATATACTCAGTTTGTAAATGCCTTGCAAATAATGCGATTAGTCCGGGATGTTTCGGGATCAATCGCAGAGTGACAGTAGACTACTACTTTTTTTTGGATCTTTATATGAAAGAAATTGATCAAATTCGAGCATGTCCTATGAAGAGACTAATTGTACCCTCTTTATACCAGAACGGAAACATGAGTTCGATTCTCGGTGAAGCCAAAAAATGTTTTTTTTTAAGAACAAGGAAAACATTAAAAAAAGTTTCAGAATTTTTACATTGCCTTTACCAAGAATCGAACTCAGGTGACTTGAACTGCCAACTCAGGTGTCTACCATGATGCCAGCAACTACTTATACTTGAGACCGTCTAATTACAGCTTTGTTCTAAATGAGGCGATAGAGGATATTTTTCTGACTAATCTCCAACTCTACCCGTAGGGCATGTGTTGGGCACAATTGTAGACTAGTTGTACTCGAAGGGGATCAATCGAGGACAACTCTCCTTAGAGATTAATCGCACAAGTTTTTGCAGCGCAGTTTGAGGGACATTGAAAGACTACAAGTGAGTGATGATGGATGTCTGTGCACCAGAGTCTTCACTGTTGATATAAATTAATAAAAAACACTATCTGCACTTCAAACGAGGTTTTCTTCATTTCAGAGAAACTAATTAACAAACAAACATAGTAAATTTGATATAAGTCAATTGTCATTTAAATTTTTTCAGACTCATGCGTGCTTTGTGTAACACTTAAAGCAAATGATTAGATTTCAGTTTGGCTAAAGCGAGGGCACATATATACGTCCATCAGCCAAACCTCACGATATTAGATGTTAAAGGTCGGCTTCTGCAATTAAGTTTATAATGAGTTTTGCTTTGTGAACTTGCCCCAATGAACTTGAAAAATGTGCAGTTATTTCCAAAAAAGATAAATACAATAAAAAAATAAAAACTCATCGGCCACATAAGTAGACATAAGTAGACTCACGATAGACAGTTGCTTTAATCTTCAACCTCAGCTAAAAACTCAAAGACAAGACATAAATTACTCATAGACGGGTCATAAATTACGCATGGACGTGTTTCAAATGACTCATGGATGAATCATAAATTACTCATGGATGAGTTATTTTTGAATCACCCAAGAGTCAATTATAGCCCGTCTTTGAGTCATTTTTGACTCAAGCATGAGTCATTTATGAGTCATCCATGAGTAATTTTTGAGTCATTTATGAGTCATTTTTGATTCATTCATGAGTCATTTATAATTCATCCATGAGCCATTTATGACTCATCTATGAAAATGTTTAAAAATTGAATTTCTAATTTTTTAAATTTTCGTTGCTTCAGCAACACGAATGTGTAGCAAAATTGTTACGTATACGCCATGGTGTCTGTTGTCGAGTGCAACACATTCATGATTCTGGCACATCGAAAATTTTAAAAAATTTGGAAACTAAATTTTTAAACATTTTTGTTGTGCCACAAACATGAATGTGTAGCACATTCGTTTTTCTGGCAAAATTTTCAGAAATTGAACTACACATTCATTCATGACCTGTTTTTCACGCGAGAAGTTGAATTTCTTGCAAAATTTTTCGGGTTTTCCGGTTTTGACGTCATTTTTTTTGGCACTAATTGGCAATGAATGATATTTTTTGGGTATGTGTCATCGAGAGGCATTCACTACTTAACTGTACTAATTTTTTTTTTTTTTTTGAAAGAACTTCAAGTTTTCAAGTTATGCAGCATACTCCAAAATCTAATATTTGGTTTTAAGCGCCCTACAGGGGTACTGGGTGTAAGAAGGCGGGTCGATTTAAAAAAAACACCCAAGTGACAAGGAAAATCGTATTTTAGGGATAAAAATAAGATACTTTGGCGAAGGAGGCATAATTAAGGCACACATTTTTAACAGTGTAGCAATAATAGATTTCTAGAAATTAATATCAATTACTGAAACTTTTAGACTGTGACTCTTTTCAAAAATTATATCAGTACTAGTAGACCCGACAGATGTTATCCCACCCAAGGTAGAAAGCTGGTCGAAATATTGGTCGATAACTCCGAAGTCGGCCGATAACTTTGAAATCGCTCGAGTTATCAAAATGAGGGATATCTTAAATTTTAAGTTATATGTTTAGTAATGCAACAGTTTCATTCAATCCCAGTCAGCAGTTTTTGTATAGTCTACGTTTCATAATTTTCGGACCTACCTCTCATTTGACTCTTGTTCAAAATTTTTTCTGAGGCGGTCTAATGTATAAGGAGATGTATTTAACTCAAATTATAAATGGCTGGGTTCACCGATGCCTAATAACCTTTAAATACCTTTAGCTCCCTAATAAATATTTACTCAATATTAAATAGCCTCATTTCACTTTCTATTGACAGATGTAAACCAAAGCAAGCATATTTTTCAAAACAACAAAAAAATAAACAAATAAAGATAAAAAAACAAGTTTGCAACAACTTTAGCTTGCCATCTGAGCGAGAAGAGTACGTGAAGAGCGTTGAGAGCGCTTGTGCGCATGCGCACTTATTAACTTTTGGCGAATGCAAGTATGATCTTAATAATATTTATACCCAGTGTACACACTATAGTTGCCGAATTTCAATATTAAAAGTCGCCAAAGTGCAGAGTGATAGCAACTTGATCATATAACAACTAGCAAACGAAAGACTCAAGAAACGAACTTCTCAAATATTTTGTGAATGCGATTGTAAAAACTTGCGAAGCTGGAATAGAGACGTCCAATTAGAAGATACCAGGAATGTCATTCCCTCTTTGATACAAAATATTATAATTATTTGCTGGGTATAAAAACTTGTACAAAAGAGCTTCACCATTCCACGTTTTATATTAAACGAGCGTTGTGCCTTACCTTCTCTGTTTTGCTCAAAATTCGATTTTACAAAAATATGCGAAAAAGGTTGGTTGAAGAGAGCTTCAACTCAATATGACTCATAGCTCGCATGGCAAAATTGGTGAGGTCGAAACCCACTGAAATGAAAATTTAATGTCAGTCAACTTTCTATAAATTTCAGTAAACCCTCTGAAAAGCTATTATTAAAAACTGTATGGTCTGATTAGAGGCCAGGCTGACACGAGCATTGACGAAGCTATATATGTAGCTATGAAGCCCAAAAGCGCGGCCTAAAACTCGTTAGCTTTAATTTTAAACCAAATTTTTAGTTTGCACATACATACACACATACTTACATATGCACACATTTCCTGAAGTTAAAGTTGGTTGCATGTATGGATCGATCTGTTTCGCTTAGTTACCTAAATATTAGTTGCCGATAAGTAGTTGCGAAGAATGGAGTTTTATGAACGGTTTTTAAAACGGTTTTAGTTTTTTGTTGTTGTTGTTATTACAAACAAATATTTGCTTACATACATACAAAGTAGTGCTGAAATGTTATCAAAACAATGGAATTTTTGTCTAGTAAGTCAAGATGATCATTTTTGAAATTAGTTTAAGCTTAGTTGAAATATAATTTATCAATGAATAATGAAAAAAAAAACACATTAACCTATTGAAATACATATATTTTGTTGCATTTCTTAATACTGAAAGTTCGAATCAAGTGAATCTAAAAAAAAAATTATTTAATTTCGAAAGACCTTAGAGTTAAAGAGCTGGAAAAATGGTGGATTATGACTTTGCTTATATTGGTGCTTCCAAATGGCGTCAGTCGCCTGGGTGGTTAAGCGGAAATAAGCGGATGATGAATGAAGGATGACGATGGCTGCATCCTGTTGCTCGCGCCTGTGAACGAACGTCTCGCAACATCTCATAAGGACAAGTTTTAGGAACTATATTGGTACTAACCGATCGAGAAACATGATATAACCGCATATCTATTTTCAGTCTTTAGATACCTCAGCCCAGATTCCTTTTCTGTGCATCCTGAAATACAAGCAAAACGGCATGCACGACGGATAGCCAATGACTTCGCTGAACGGATCTCCATGCCGCCGCTAATGAAGTAATTGCGTAGCCGTGACCTCGAAAGCGCTAAGAAACCTATGAAGAATGAAATATGAGCCGTTTACAGCATAAGTGGCATAAGTCCAGTTTTCGTTCTTGTTTGTTTTTTTTTTAGTTAGACATGATGCTATATTAGGGAAAATGTGTTCTATATAATACGCTAACTAGGTAGCTCCTAGCTCCCATAGCAACCGAATAAATAAGATAACTAACTTGTGAAATCAAGGGTACCCCCTATTTGTTAACAACACAAAACATTGAATATCTCAGTTCGATATAAGGAGGACTTACATATGTCACTTGTGTTCTAAGAGGCTTATGTGTATCTTGTTATATTTTTTGTGACTGCGAAGTGTATTTAGAAAAACACCTGAAAAAGATTTTACCATTTCTCGGAAGATACGTTATCTCAAATTTTATCAAGGTGAAACGCCAGCTACAGGCCAAATATGAAGTTCATCGAGTCATAAATATGATTGTTTAGAATAGATCAGTCCCTGGTCCAGTTCCTGAAAGAAAAATCATACCCTACTTTAACCTAAGCAAAACGCTACTTACATACCAAATTTTAAGTAAATCCAACCATCAATACTATAGTTTAGAATAAGTCTGTCCTGGGTCCACTTTCCGGAAGAAAATTGATCCCATATTTTAATCTAAGCAAATATCAAGCTCATCGAGTCACTTCCCGGAAGAAAAATCATACCATACTTTAACCAAAGCATAACGCTACCTACATACCAAATTTCAAGTAAATCCAACCTTTTATACGATAGTTTGGAAAAAGTCAGTCCTCGGTCCACTTTCCGGAAAAAAATTTCTCCTATATTTTAATCTAAGCATATAGCTACTTACACACCAAGTTTCAATCAAATCGAGCCATAAAAACGATTGTTTAGAATAGATCAGTCCCTGGTCCATCTCCCGGCAGAAAAATCATACCAAACTTTAACCTTAGTAAAACGCTACCATACCATTTTTCAAGTAAATCCAGCTATTTATACGATAGTTTCGAATAAGGCGGTCCCGGGTCCACTTCCACAAAAAAACTTTACAGAAATACTCTCCAGGCTCCTACTAATCTACTCCGAAAATTTGAAGAAAATCGGCCGAGTAGTTTTGGAGTCCATAAGCTACATACATACATACATCCAATCTTATATATGTATATAGATAACAAAAGTTATGATCAATGTATTGAGCAAACAAAGTTACTCATACGCCATGTCATTAATTTACAATTGCACATTTCACATTCTATTTCTAGATAGCTTTGACCATCTTGCTACAATGCCTGACCTACAGTGAAGCTTTCATAGTACGTCTGATAACAGAGACACTACAAAATAATGTGGCTGGTGAACCAATAACACATAAACGTACCGAATGGGATTTCGATCCAGAAATTAGTCAAAAACGACGAGCGCTTTTTTATGAGGTATCATACAACTTTTGTTTAAATCTACCAAATATTTTCAATAAATCACAAAAAAATTTTAAATTCCCTTCATTCCAGACACATGGTTATCGTGCTGCAAAATTCATCGAACGCATTGGTTTGGGACTCGATGGACGTGAAGAAGAGCGACGTGCTGAACAACAAGTGCGTGATATTGGACGTCTTAATGGCTTACATAATATTAATTTTCCACCAGAACCACAAACTTGAACACTGACTGATATTAGGGAGGAAATAAAAAATAAAATATAAAAATTTGTCTTTATTAAATATCAAGTCATTTTAATCTTTAAGACAAATAAAAACTGGAAGAACTCAGTAAATCAGCCACTAAGTTGAAATGAAAAGCCACATGAGTATGTATGCAGGGGATGTGTGCTACGAATTGTGTTGTAATGAGGATGGTACGGTGCACCTACTCACGTGCAAATGTGTTTGGTTGTGTGTGTTATCTAGGACATTGTCATCATTTTAATTTGCTACGATTAATTTTCATTTCTACTTATTGTTGTTGGCATTATTTATAATGCGCTTCACAAGGATTTGCATAATTTGTCATTGGAGGCGAATATGTACATATGGCTCTTACTTTATATGTATGCACATTAAGGTGGGCCTTATTTTTCAAAGTATTCAAAGCAGTGGCGGATCTAGGATTATGGGAAGGGAGTAAAATTTTTTTTCGATGATATATTTGATTCACAGTTTCTCAAAACACGCCTTTTGTGGTTGTTTAAAAAAAATATATTTACATACCTACATTTGTTGGTATGGGCAATGTAAAATTCAAGGTTTTACGTAACTTTTGTATAATTTACTTAATAAATGTACTTTTTGTATAATTTAATTTTTTACTATATTTTTTGTGTATTTTTTTTGCTACATTTTTGTTCAATTTTTAATATATTTTGTGTAACTTTTACATATTTTTTTGTGTAATTTTTACTACTAAAGTTTGCCCAGTGGTTTAAATTCAACCACAAAGCCTTATTCCAAATTTGTTTCCTTTGATTTCACTATTTTTCTTTACTTTTCGATATATTTTTCTTTTCTTCAAATTCTTATATAATTTTTTAATTTACTTTTTTCTTAGGTGTCCTTTTCTTCACCTTCTACAATTTCTACAGCCTTTTCGTAACTTTCCTTTTCTTTTTTAATTTAATTTTTTCCCTTCCATTCCTTTCGCTTCCTTTCCTTTCCTTTCCTGTCCTTTCCTTTCTTTTTGTTCCTTTTCTTTCCTTTTTTCCCTTTCCTATCCTTTGCCTTCTTTCCGTCATTACTTTTTCCTTTTTTTCATTTTCTTTATTTCACTTTCCTTTCCCTTCCTTTCCTTTTCCTTCCATTCCCATGTTTCCCAATTTTTCCTCCCTTTCCTTACCTTATCATTTATTTCCATTCCTTTTCTACCCTTTCCTGGCCTGCCCTTTCCTGTTTCCTTTCGTTTTCTTTGCTGTCTTTTCCTTTCCTCTTATTTCCTTTCCTAAATATCCTTTGCCTTCATTTACAGTCTTTTTTTCCTTTCCTTTGCTTTAATTTCCTGTCGTGCCCTTTTTCTTTTCTGGAGTTTGCTTTCCCCGTCCTCACCCACCCTTTTCCTTCATTTCCTGTCGTTTCTTTTCCCTTTCCTCAATTTTCTTTTATTACCTTACCTTCCAGTACCCTTCCTTTCGTTTCCTCTCCCTTTTCCAGTTTTTTTACTTTTTAATAAAAGTTCAATATTTTATTTATTTTATTTGAGTTTGTTTTTGCTTCCTTAATGTTTCCAACAAAGCAAGTCTTGCACTCACGATCAGGTTCTCCTACAAGAACACCAATGCCTGTGGTCACACCTATACACAGAACAGTGGCTCTATAATAGTAGTGGTGTGACTTTCAAATTAATTTTTTCATATTATAACTAATTTTTTTATAATTTTTGGTTTGTTGAGGCACACACAGCTCGAGGAGACCAATCGATACATATAAAATGTTGTATACCTTTGAATTGTGGTTATTGCATAATAGGGGAAAACTTTTGAACATTGCGCATTTATGTATATATAGGATATTTTTATGTAATTTTTACTATCTTTTTTGAGTTATTTTTATTATATTTTTTGCTGCATTACTGTGAAAAATATGACTTTTTGGATCCCGAAAGGGAGGCTTTGAACCTGAAAACCACCCCCGTCGATCCGCCCCTGATGCACAGCTTGTGTGGTAATGGTGTTGCAATGGTATTCTGACTCTGATCACTGTAAAATAATTTCTGTTACATCCCTAACATGAACATAGCAAAATAGGCGCCCACAATTCTTGCTGCATCGCAATAGAAGCGGTGTGCAATGGAACTTGGGGGCGGTAGCAGAGATGATTAAAATCTTGTACGCATTTAATAAACGTTATTAGCGCATTGTAATGTTCACTTTACAACCAACTTGTACCTTGTTGTTGTTGCATCAGACTCAACATCTGCAATAGTACTCAACATCTAGTTACATTATTTGCATTGCTCTTCTTTTGCTTGAATGATTGTACTGTAGCGTAGGCGGAGAAATGGTGTGTGTGTGTGTGTGTGTGTGTGTGTGTGTGTGGCTATGTGGTATGTGCACTTGTGTTGGTAGCAAAATAATACTACATACAATTGCCGTAATTACATTTCGCTGTAAACAATGCACTTCATAATTTCATAATGCGGCGCATAATTTGAGCCAATTTTCTACTTACATAATCAGGACATTCGTTGCTTGTCGATGAGTAGCGGTACTGTGGGGGGGCGCGTTTTGTGGGGAATAATCATTTGAAGGGGTTTTAGAGAAAAGCCTACCGTTCGGTACCAAGAGAGTGGTGTGGTTGGTGTATTAGAAGCGCCTATACTTTTATCGTTGCATAGTTTTAGGCGATTTGTACTTTTGAAGCAAATAATTATTTCTCTTTGAATGATAATTACTGATCATTTAGTCAAATTACAATTATGTTTCATTCACTTTTTTTAAACGATGATGACGTTGTTGCTTCTTAGAAAATAAATAAAAATTTCTTTCTGGGAATGTAATTAAATCATAACATAATTATATTGAAAGTTCTTAGATGATATAATGGTATACATACATTCAACAAGATGTCCTTAAAGCACTCTGTGAACTTCATTGGGTATTTAATTATGTTCTTGAATTAGCGCTGAGCTTAAATGGGAAATGATAATGAACTGCTGTCGAAGCCGAACACAATTAAAGCAGAATTAATTTGTACATAATCACTGAAGTATGTACATATGTAGTTTTATCAGATATTTGTGTTTTTACGTGAGTATACATATTTATAACATTAGCATACATATGCACATATAACTATATATCTCATAATAATTGCGATAACACCATAAAATTGTTTAATAGATTGGTAATATAATGTTGTTAATAATAAAAGTGTTGTGTTAATATCAACAAATAATAACAAAAAACATACATAAGTACCTACGTACATATGTATAATCAATGAAATTATTATAAACTAGTATTCCAGCCTCAGGCATAATCGCGTGGGAATTTGCATTCACTACACAGCCGTTGAAATTATTGATATTGTGGTTTATGACACTAATTTAATATAACCGCTTATCAAATGAATATTGATAAAGTAATGCGCAATAAAATATAATATAGTAGTACATTTGTATATTATAACGGGCCAAAAGTATGTTGATGTTAATTTTCAGTATGAAAAAAAAATTTCTGTATAATTTCAGAATTTAATACTAACTAGGTGGAACTGTGAGCGCCTTGTGCAAAAAAAATACAATAAAGCTCCAAAATTAGTTAAGAGATGAGTTCCCCATCGGACCATAACA
>CAXKVI010000004.1:103836459-103863959 GCA_964058755.1 Campiglossa producta | reverse complement strand
AAGCAAAGAGGCGAGCTTAGTTTGTGCGTGAATCTAGTTAGTGTCGAAGAAAAATCCTTTGACTTTTTTTGGTTTGTATGCGCGTTGCCACGTTCTTCTGGTCACGCCCACTTAGCAACAACGAGTGTTGTAATTAGTTTTGCAATTTTCACTCCCCCCACACCCCTTCCGCGCTCTAGATGCGTGTACGCTTTTCCAAGAATCCAGTAGCAGACATTCTTTTATACATCTACTGCTCCTACTTCTTCGCTTGTTTGCTTAATGGCTGCCACTGTTGAATTCGATATCATTTGCTTTGGTTTTTTTCTGCTTGGGGTTTTTTTCATTCACTTTATTATCGTTGGATTTTCTTCTTTATTGAATTTTCTTTTCATTTGTTTGTTGATTTTTGGGATTTGGCTCGATTAGTATTCGCAGGAGACTCACGCACAAACCAAACTAAGATGACAACGACGTTGAGCAAACTAGCTGATATTGGTGTGTTATGAGCAGACCCTGTAGAAAAAGCTGGTACACATTTTTCGGTAACATTAACATACATGTAACACAATTGTAACAGGCCGATAGCGCTATATTATAGATCGTATGTGGGTGACCAAGCTCTGCTCGTTTGATATTCATATAAGAATAGCAAATTTCACTAAAAAATAGGTGGCAACGCTCACTGTAAAAAAATCCGAGTGGCAACACTTAAAAATAAGAGTTTGCTATGCAGAATATTAGCTACGAATATTCAAAAGTATATCCAAATAAATCCAGCGGTCTTCGAAATATAAAATAAAATACGACTATGTGGCAACCCTATTTCTAACCACATCGTCGCTCGCTTGCCAGAAATCGTATTTGAAAGTTTATTCCTCTTTTAACCCTGTAAACCGCTAAGTGGCAACACCCAATTGGACAGTGTCAAAAGCCAACCATACTATCTCTATGGCAAATTTTATATTTTTATATTTTATAAAATTTTCCCCTAAAATGATCCCAAATGATCCGAAAATTATCTCAAAATGACCCTAAAGTGAACCCAAAATTACCCAAAAACGATCCCAAAATTTGGCCCCAAAATGAACCCAGAATTATCCCGAAATGGCCCTCAAAATGATCCCAAACTGACCCTAAAACGACCTCAACATGGCCCAATAATGACCCCCAAAATTATGCGAAAGTGACCATAAAATTATCCCCAAAAATGATCCCAAATGATCTAAAAATTATCTCAAAATGGCTCTAAAGTGATCCCAAAATGATCCCTAAATGACCCCAAAAAGACCCTTAAATGATCTCAAAATTATCAGAAAATTACCCTAAAATTATCCCAAAATGATCCAAAATTTAACTCAAAATGATTCCAAAATAGCCCCAAAATTATCACAAAATTACTCCTAAATGATCCCAAAATGAACCATTTAAAAATCCAAATATAATCCCAAAACATACAAATACAATGCGGTAAAATGGTAACCCTGTTTGGCAACCCTCTTTGAAAATATTTTAGTAAGTATGTCGCCGAAAATACCTTACATTTCATACCCATATTGGCATCTCTTTCTACATTATTTAAAACAAATTGAGATATATGGCAGCCCTGTAAACCGCCCCAAGTGGCAACACCAAAGTGGACAGTCTTAGAAATCGCATACTATCTCTATGCAGAATTTCATAGAAATCCGTAAAGCGGTTCTCGAGATAGTACCGGCTATACTGCGATAAGGAGGCAACCCTAGGTGGCAACCCTACTTGAAAATATTTTACTTGGCAAGCCGCCGAAAATACCTTTCTTCTGATAACCATAATGGCTTATCTTTCTCAATATTAAAAAAATGAGACAGGTGGCAACCCTGCAATACCCCGCAAGTGGCAACACCCAAGTTGATAGTCTTATAATCGAACATACTATCCCCATGCCAAATTTTATCCAAATCGGTTAAGCGGTTCTCGAGAGAGTACCGGATATACAAATACATATACTGCGGTAAGGCGGCAACCCTAGGTGGCAACCCTACTTGAAAACTATTTTTGTTGGTATGTCGCCGAAAATACTTTTCGTTTGATATCCATATACCCAAGCTTGCTCCATAATTAAAAAAAAATTGAGATAGGTGTCTACCCTGTAAACCGCCCCAAGTGGATAGTCTTAGAATCAATCATAGTATCTATGTTTATTTAAAATTTCATCCATATGGGCCAAGCGGTTCCCAAGATAATACGAATATACAAATATACATATATATAAGTTTAGCTCGTTTAAGGTTATACGATTATACTATTTCCACTGATATAGTTTTTGTGTTAATATTCCTTCAATTCCTCGAGATTCGGCACATTCATCTTTTAAAAAATTCCAGAGAAAGTTTTTAAAAATTTTTGTTGCGTCAGAAACATGTATGTGCTGCATGAAACCATGGCGTATACGTAACAATTTTGCTTACAAATATTTAGGATGCACAGGAGATAGAAAGGTGATATCCTAGAAATCGATTTTACAATATAGGTATCAAAAAAAGGCGTTCATGAGAGCTTGAACGTAGTGTAATTGTTGTTTCGATATCTCAATCCATTTCGGAGGTATCAACCAAAACATGAATAAAATTTAACTAAATGTTACTCATACGCAATGTATGAGCTATAAAAAGTGCACGATGGCTGCAAAATTTTAAGATATACACAGTTATTTTTGCTAGAAAACATATTACTACGCAATATACTAAAAAACATTGGAAATGCCAACGCCATTTTTGCGTGAATACGTTTTTTCAATATCCAAGTGAAGGATCCTGTTGTCCTTAAAAAAATTCATTAATGGACTTTTTTGCGAACTTTGAATAAGCTGCTAGATAACGCTTTAACTAAAAACCAAACGGGTTACCGTTATCCTAGAAAAAAAATTGCACCCTTTCTTACCTATCTCACGTACTTTCTTTGCTTCTAATTTTTCCTACAGGCCACCTTAGAGTAAATAACGAAGTGCAATACAAACGTTTACGAAATAAAAATAGTAAGTGAGCAAAGTAACTCAATTTCAATACTTTAGCCAATCGTATATTTATTTAGTTAGCTAACGATACTTTTTTTTCGTGACTTCTTGAAGTTTATCTATGTATGTGTGAGTGTGCTGCTTCGTCTTTGTTGTTTTGCCAATAAATTACTTTGTAATCAAGTGAATTGAAGAGGAAAACTAGAGAGTGGAGTGAGCGAAGGATGTGGGCGTTGGAATCGTTGACAAGGCATTTGCCGCAAAGGAAATGAAAAAACCAAGTCGGTATAGAATTAATTTGAAAAACATTCACTTTTATTGAAATTTTATTATTTACCATAAGGTTTGGCGTAGGAGGCGGTATGCCATGAGTGATGAGTAACAAATAAATACGAGTTTATTAAGAAAAATCATAGTATGTACATAGTTGAGGGTGAGAGTGGGAGCAGTTTATGGGTGGCCCATCTTTGTATTGCTGGTTTTACTGTTCAGTTAAATTTAATAAAATTTTGAATAATTTTTTGCAAATTTTTTCTTTTTTAATTTAATTTTGATTATTTTTATGTATTTATTTTTAGTACCTGGGTGACGGAGCTTCCTCGGTGCTTTTGATTTAGCGCTAAATTTACTTACCCAAAATGATCCCAAAACGACCCCAAAAAGACCCTTTAATAATCCCAAAATGATCCGAAATTGAACCCAAAACAACCCAAAAATGATTCTAAAATGATCCTAAAATGATCACAAAATTCTCCAAAAATGATTCCAAAATAACCCAAAAAACTCTTAAATGTACCCAAAATGTGTCGAAAATGACCCCAAAATTATCCAAAAATGATCCCAAAATAATCTCAAAAATATTCCCAAAATGAGCGCAAAAAGACCATCAAATGTTCCCAAAATGATCCAAAATTGAACCCAAAACTACCCCAAAATTATCCAAAAATTATCCCAAAATGATCCCAAAATAACTCCAAAATTATACGAAAATGACCCCAATATTGTCTCAAATTAATCTGAAATTGAACCCAAAATGATCGTAAAATAGCCCCAAAAATATCCCAAAGTGAGCGGTAAATGATCCCAAAAGCTGTTCCCGAAATAGTACCGGATATACAAATATACTTGACAATATTGACAATATTTTAGTTGGTATGTCGCCGAAAATACCTTTCAGTTGATACCCATATTGGTGTATCTTGCTCCATTATTTACAAAAAATTGAAATAGGTGGCAACCCTGTAAACTAATATACAAATATACAAGTTTAGCTCGTTTAAAGTTATAAGTTTTGGTTTGAATTCCCTTCGTCTTATTTTATTTTTAAATATTATTGCATACATTTTGTTTCTTCTTTTTTAAAGGCTGTTTTCTTTTTATTCGTTCTTCACAGCGAATTAACCAAGTTCACTGCCCCTAAAAGTATGCTGCGCTTTTTGTGCATTCGTTTCTGTAAGTGGAAGCTGTTACTTACTTCAAACAAACAATCGATTTTATACATTTAATGCATTTTACTGAGATTTTCTGCTAATATTCTCGTTAGTATGTATTGGCTTACTCTTAGCCCTCAAACTACTTACATAAATCCTTTTTTGTAAAATTCCATTATAATGCTTAGAGAAAATCCATTAAGGCGGGCATTAAATAGCTAATTGTGTGTGGTTAAGCTTTTAAAAATAAGTAATAAGTTTGCTTACATGTTTTACTTGATGTGGCAAAACTATGGGTTACACGACAGTTCTGTATTTATGATATGTTACTAGAGGTTGGAAAATATGTCAAAATCAAACGCCTAAAATTATGCTAGCGTAATTGCCACAGTTTATCCAATTTTTTTTTTAAATAAATTTAGAAAAATTTTTTTCAGGCGCTTGATTGGACATATTTTTCCGATCTCTATTCATGACCTTTCGCAACTTTCAACTCCAAGAAAAGTTCATGTTCCCCCGAAACGGACTTAGAACCAATGAATACCTCCACGCGCAACCATTTATTTTTTTTTAAATTATTTTTTTAATTTTAAAATTTTACTCATTTAGGATGCTGCTGTCAAAAACATATAAAAAAAAAAAGTTAAAACAAAATTATGCATCACAAAGACTAAGTGAAGCTCGTCATCGTTTTGGCCTTTCTTAGTAGCTTCTGCAACTGATTTTGATGATGATATCATTAACTTTTGCCGACAACAATGAAAATTGCACAAGTAATTACCCTAAATAAGGATATGCTAAATGTGGTTAAATGTTAAGGCACCCCCGTTGTGGTGAACTGTACGCAAACACAGTTTGTTCCATTTGAATAGACCCACTCAGCACAATGGTGTGTCTTAAATACTTTTTTATTTGTATTCGAATAATTAGATTTTATAGTTTTTGGGATCATTTCGGGGTCAAATTGGGGTCATTGGATAATTTTGGAACATTTTGGGATGATTTTGGGGTAATTTTGGGATCATTTTGCTATAATTTTGGGATTTTTTGGTATAATTTTGGGGTCATTTTGGTACCATTTTGGAATCATTTTGGAATCATTTTGGAATCATTTTGGAATCATTTTGGAATTATTTTGGGGTCAATTTGGGTTCAGTTTGGTTTTATTTTGCAATCATTTTAAAATGAGTTTTGGGTCTATTTGGGATCATTTTGGGGTCGTTTTGGGATAATTTTGGAATAATTTTGAGGTAAATTTGAGATCAATTTGCGATCAATTTGGAGAAATTTTAGGATCACCTTGGGATAATTTTGGGGTAATTTTAGGACCATTTTAGAATTATTTTGGGGTCATTTTGTAATCAATTGGGGGTCGTTTTTGGCAGCATTTTGGGGGTAAATTTGAGATAATTTTGGGATCATTTTGTTATAATTTTGGGATCTTTTTGGTATAATTTTGGGGTCATTTAGGGACCATTTTGGAATCATTTTAGAATTATTTTGTGGTCATTTTGGAGTAATTTTGGGATCTTTTTAGAATCATTTTAGGGTCGTTTTGGAATTATTTTTGAATCATTTTGGGGTAAATTTGGGATCTTTCTGTGATCAAATTGGGGTCATTTTGGGATCATTTCGGGATAATGTTGGGGAAATTTTGGGATCATTTTGGAAACATTTTAGGGTCATCTTGGTATAATTTTGGGGTTATTTTAGGAACATTTTGGAATTATTTTGGGGTCAGCTTGGAATCATTTTGAGATCACTTTAGATTTATTTTGTAGTATTTTTGGGATAATTTTTGGGTCGTTTTGGGATAATTTTGGAATCATTATGGGGTCATTTTGGGGTCATTTTGGGATGATTTTGGTATAATTTCGGTATCATTTTGGTGTCGTTTTGGGATCACTTCGGGATAATTTAATGTTAATTTTGGGAGCATTTTGAAATAATTTTGGGCTCATTATACCTTTCATGAACATGAAATGGTATTATAACTTTGGTCCGATGTTTGTAAATATGAGAAGAAGAAGAGATAGACCCATCAATAAGTATACCGAAATGATCAGGATGACGAGATGAGTTGATTTAGCCATGTCCGTCTGTCCGTCTGTCCGTCTGTCCGTCTGTCTGTTTGAACGCAAACTAGTCCCTCAATTTTTGAGATATCTGGCTGAAATTTTGTATGTGGCCACCATTTTGTAATATAGGAATCATTTGTCGGAACTGACAAGATCGGACCAGTATAACATATAGCCCCCATACAACCGATTGTTCAGATATAAGGTTTTTTGGCCAAAACTTCTGCAATTAAAAAGTTAGAAACGTAAAATTTTGCAACTCGAGTACTTTCTATTTATGTAGTGTATATAGTGAAAATCAACCAGATCGGGCAAATGTAACATATAGCCCCCATACAACCGATTGTTCAGATATAAGGTTTTTTGGCCAAAACTTCTGCAATTAAAAAGTTAGGAACGTAAAATTTTGCAACTCGAGTACTTTCTATTTATGTAGTGTATATAGTGAAAATCAACAAGATCTGGCAAATGTAACATATAGCCCCCATACAACCGATTGTTCAGATATAAGGTTTTTTAGCCAAAACTTCTGCAATTAAAAAGTTAGGAACGTAAAATTTTGCATCTCGAGTACTTTCTATTTGGGTCCCGTACGATATGTCGAAAAAAAAAATGTCGAATTTCCAAGACCGAATTTAAAAAAATTTTAAAATACCGAAGAGATTTTTGACCGAAAAAAAAAATGTCGAAAAAATGCAAATGACCGAAAAAGGTCGAAATTTGGATGCTTAATGTAAAACTTCGGAAATTTGAGTTTAACAACGTGTTTTATGACAGTATACAATTATTTATCACTTCTTTACCTCTTACCAAGAACTTTTCAACCATTTTCCAATACAAAGTCTATTCAAATTTTCCCCTTGTTAGAGGTAACAACAGAAATATTCTCAGACATTTTCGGGCTACAAACTGCACATGTAAAAATTAAGATTGAGAATGACTTATGATTTGTACTTATTAAAAGCATAACACTAATCATTTGGTAATGATCATTTCGAGAAAGGTCCCGTTATCTTATTGAGCTAAACTATGCTGGAGTCACCAATGGCAAAAATAAATCGATGTGTCTTTGATGCGAAGTCTATGTACATTTGTTTCGCTATATATGTATATCGATGCTTCGACTTGGTTAGTTTTGTAATATGTGTATATTTTTCTAATTACGTGCATATTTTTGAACAAGGAAAAGATGTTGGTCCAATTTACTTTTGTTTTTTGACAAGTGAGAAACCGAAATAACGTTTAAACGTTCAAAATTTCGCATTTTTTTTAGAAACATCGATACATCAAATATTTACGTGACTATAAAAGTCGCCAAAAATCAAATTTTTTCTGACATCTTTAAACCGGAGATTCGTTTCTGAGAGGTTGATGTTAATTATATTGAGAAGAGCTTAAGAGTTTGTGCTTGTAACTTTACCGTCAGGTTTTATATTTGCTTGCAAGAGCTATTGCAAAACACTAGAAAAATAATACTCAACATTAATATATAAGATGTAGAAACAATGTAATGAATGATGTGTTAAATTCGCGCGAATTTTACACATCATTCATTACATTGTTTCTACATCTTATATATTTTTTTTTCGACATTTTTTCATTCGACATTTTTTTCGAGACATTTTTTTTTTCGACCTTTTGTGTTTTCGACAAATTTTTTTTCGACATTTTTTTTTCGACATTTTTAGTTTCGACTTCTTTTTTTTCGACATATCGTACCAGACCCTTTCTATTTATGTAGTGTATATAGTGAAAATCAACAAGATCGGGCAAATGTGACATATAGCCCCCATACAACCGATTGTTCAGATATAAGGTTTTTTTGGCCAAAACTTCTGCAATTAAAAAGTTAGGAACATAAAATTTTGCAACTTGAGCACTTTCAATTTATGTAGTGTGTAGAGGAAAATCAAGAAGATCGGGTAAATATAACATATATTTAGCCCCATACAACCGGTTGTTCCGATATAAGGTTTTTTGGCCAATACTTCCGCATTTAAAAAGTTAGGAACGTAAAATATTTCACCTTTAGTACTTTCTACATATGTAATGTGTATAGTGTAAGTCAGTACAATTGAACACGTATAATATATAGCCTCCATACAATCGATTGTTCCGATAACTCGGATCCTATTATTTTGTAAGTTTTTTTTAAATTATAACAAAGATGTGTAATGTGTATAGTAAATATAGTTAAATTGAAACAGGCTGTACTGGGGATCGAACAGTGAAAATCATGACGCTTATTCATGAAAGGTATATAGCCTTCGGCACAGCCGAAGACAGCTTTCCTTACTTGTTTTTGAAATAATTTGGGGTAATTTTTGGACCATTTTGGAATCATTTTGGAATTGCTTGGCGGCCATTTTGGGATCATTTCGGAGTAAATTTTTTACCATTTGGGGGGTCACATTGGTGTAACTTTGACATAATTTTCGGGTCATAGAAACAATAGCTCTACTCAACTGAACCGTACTGTAAGTCTCCAACATACAACTTTTAATGCGAAAATAATAAAATAAAACTTACGAACAGATTCTCAAGTGAAAAAGCCGCACAGAGTTATGTTTGACAAATGTGAAAAAAAACAACACAAAAGCAAGCGAAAACCGAGAGAAAGAGGCCACATGGAAGGGACGAAAGCATGTGCAAGGATTATTTGAATTCTATTGTCGTTGATGAGCACGATCTACATACATACAAACCATTAAGAAGTATGAAGGCAAGTACGCAAATATGTAACCTTGCTAATGCAAATGCGTAAGTAAACAATGAGGCGAAACACAGTGGGTGGTAGCCAGCTTGAGCAGATTTATTTTTCATAATACAAAAATATCATATTATATTACATTAGAGGCTAGTTAAGTAAGCAAATGTAAGATAGAGAGAAACGGAGAGCGATATGCAAGTATAAATAAAATTTTGAAAAATAATAATGACTGTGCATAAATGGCCATTTATTTAGGATGGAAGGACAAAAGCTTTCATTTGCAGAAATTCACTGAAATCTTTGATATTAAAATTTTGTTTCAAACATATTAAATTTCCTACAAAAAAAGAAAAACAATAATAAAAAATCAGTTACTTAAATGTTTGCGGCTCTTCACACCCATCCTACAACAACCACATTCAACTCTTTGTTTTTAAGGTATGCTGAATATCGTTTTTTCTTCAAGTAGCAATTTTTCAAAAAGTCATAAACAGCACGGAAATGCATTAAATTCATTATTGAGATTGTTGACATTTTGTTAAGCGCGGGTGCAAAGCACTTAGTGCTTAAGTGAGAGAGGGTAAGGTGCGAGCTCCAATGTTGTTGTTGTTGTTGTTGTTAAGCTGCATTAGCACATTGATTTGTTTACAAGTATTTCTTCTATTCCATATGTGTTTAATAAAAAGATCTACATGGCCGTGCATTAACTTGAAGTGGTTGGAAAATGCATTATGAGAGCAGAGCGGGACAAAAGATTCCCATACAAGTTTTATTGGTTGAAGTGAATATTTAGCTCTTAGAAAGAAAAGAGTGTTTTCGATTTTTAACTTTTTTCCAATATTACCAACATAAACTTTTCAAAATGAATTTCCGAAAAAGTATAAAATAGGTGGCAACTTTATAAACCGCCTAAAGTGGCAAATCCAAGTAGAAAATCTTAGAATGAAGTTTATCTACTATCCAACACATTTTTAAGAAATCATGGTTGGTATGCGACTGAAGGTGACGGCTCAATATTTCAGAAAAAATTAGATAGGTCTAAACCCTGTTAATGGCCCTTAATGGCAACACCCAATTATACCGTTAAAATCAAGCATGCTATTTCTGTGCCAAATTTCAACGAAATCGGTCAATCAGTCCAAAATGATCCCGAAACGACCATAAAAATATCACAAAATGACGCTAAAACGATCCTAAAATGATCCCGAAATGACCCCAAAATGATCTCAAAATGACTCTAAAGTGACCACAACATGGCCCAAAAATTACCCCAAATGATAACCAAAATTATCCCAAAAAGATCCCTAAATGACCCCAAAAAGAACCTTTAACGATCTCAAAACGATCCGAAAATTACCCTAAAATTATCCCAAAATGATCCAAAATTGAACTCAAAATGATCCCAAAATGGCCCCTACTATCTCTATGTCAAATTTCATAGAAATCCGTCAAGAGGTTCATGAGATAGTACCGGATATACTGCGATAAGGGGGCACCCCTAGGTGGCAACCCTACTTGAAAATATCTTAGTTGGCATGCCGCCGAAAATACCTTTCATTTGATACCCATTTTGGCTTATCTTACTCAAAATAAAAACTGAGATAGGTGGCAACCCTGAAATACTCCCCAAGTGGCAACGGCCAAGAGGATATTCTTAGAATCAAACTTACTATCTCCATGCCAAATTTCATCCAAATCGGTTAAGCGGTTCTACAGATAGTGCCGGATATACTGCGACAAGGAGGCACCCCAAGTGGCAACCCTACTTGAAAATATTTTTTAATTGGCATGCCGCATTTTCCTTTCATTTGAAAAAGTAAATTTGCATGGCATAACCACGACCCCATTTCCTATTATGACATATTTTCGGGAATATGGTATGATATCGTACATCTCCATATCAATATACAGTTCCCTTCCTAGAACCCTCATGGAGATATTTCGTCTTAAGAATTAAGTTTGTATTCGATATGCCACGCCCCCTTTTCAGATAGCTCGAACGTTTTTTGTAAAGACCAATTTCCAGGCACCTGTCATTAATCCTTTTCAAGTTTGTATGGGAGGTTTCACGCCCATACTCCAGATTACTCCCATGGTTTTCTGTGAGAATAGTACGGTGTACGTCCATACCAATTTACAGGTCCCTGCCTTTTTTCCATGCCAATTTTTAAATCCTACCATGAACCCGTTTTGGAGATACTACGCCTGTAAAATCAAGTTTCTATGGGAGGTGCCACGCCTCTTTAATATTTTCTTCTTTTCTTCTATCTAAACTAGTGCGTAGGGAAGGTTTCCCTAAGGGGGAGTCTCTACCTGGGATCTGGAGGGAACGATTGGCCTCCGAAATATACATCGAGCCATTAGCCCAGCAAACACAGTCTCTAACGTTAAAGAAATTTTGATTGCCCAATTTTTTCGATTAGGAATTATGTCCCATTTTGTTTAAGAACACTATGCTAGTCAAGTAGTTCTTGAGTCGTTCTCTATCGTTCGAGGTTAGAGAATGGGGCTAGTTGAGAGTTGGGATAGTGCTGCTTTATCGACATAATCTCTGTTCGGTCGGGTACTTAGACGTAGATATCTTGAGAGCACCACAATCAACCTGGTCAGGTACTATACTTTCAGGTTTCGAGATTTTATAGAGTCACATCCCAAAAACAGCTTTTTCTAACTAGCATTTAAATCAAAAAGATCAAACAAAGTCCTATAAAAGTCAAACTAATTGCCATTTAGCCACTAGCCTGCATTAAAGCAAATAATTTGAAACTCATCAAGCAAGCAAATGAGTACTTCAAGCGGCACAAGGAGCCAAAATGAAAAAGTGATAATAAAAATTGCAATGAAATGTAACGAGCCTAGAGTTCATAAAAACAAAAACAACAACAAAAGCACAATCTATAGTAGGGGTAGTTGTAGCATGGTGGCAGTTAAAATAAATCCAAGCTAAAGTAGTCAATTTCACAATTTCATATGAATGCAAATGCGAGTTTACGAGTTGGGGCCTATGAAAATCAAGGAGTCTCCGTTGCAATACAAACACCTCATATGAATTTGTGTGTATGTGTGTGTATTGGACACACATACTCTAACACATGTGCGCGTGAATATGTCTTCCCTCTGAGAGTGTTCATTACGAAACTTGTTCAAAAATTTCATTAAAATCGGCTGCCATTGTTGATTTTTTAACCCGAAAAAATTACAAAAATGAAAACTGCATAATGCCATAGTAATAAAATGTAATGAGTACCCACTTCACACCCAACCAGAAAGCACCAACATGTCCGCTAGCTATGTATGTACATACATAGCATTGGCCAATTCTGTTGCACTCGAGATGATGTGCAGGGGCACATATGTAAATGTAAAGTATATATTTGCCTGTTTATGTATAGTTATACAGGGCATGCAATAAGTTCAAATCCATGTATTTCAAATTTAATTAAAATTAAAATTAATTTAAATTAAAATTAAAACTAGAATAAAATAAAATAAAATAAAAAAAAAAAAAAATAAAATAAATTAAAATAAAATAGTATAAAATAAAATAAAATAAAATAAAATAAATTAAAATAAAATAAAATAAAATAAAATAAAATAAAATAAAATAAAATAAAATAAAATAAAATAAAATAGAGTAAAGTAAAATAAAATAAAATAAAATAAAATTAAATAAAATAAAATAAAATAAAATAAAATAAAATAAAATAAAATAAAATAAAATTAAATAAAATAAAATAAAATAAAATAAAATAAAATAAAATAAAATAAAATAAAATAAAATAAAATGAAATGAAATGAAATAAAATAAAATAAAATAAAATAAAATAAAATAAAATAAAATAAAATAAAATAAAATAAAATAAAATAAAATAAAATAAAATAAAATAAAATAAAATAAAATAAAATAAAATAAAATAAAATAAAATAAAATAAAATAAAATAAAATAAAATAAAATAAAATAAAATAAAATAAAATAAAATAAAATAAAATAAAATAAAATAAAATAAAATAAAATAAAATAAAATAAAATAAAATAAAATAAAATAAAATAAAATAAAATAAAATAAAATAAAATAAAATAAAAAATAAAATAAAATAAAATAAAATAAAATAAAATAAAATAAAATAAAATAAAATAAAATAAAATAAAATAAAATAAAATAAAATAAAAGAAAATAAAACAAAATAAAATAAAAAAGTAAATAAAAAAATAAAAGCGAAATAATCTGTTAAATAATTTGACGAGAATTCCATGAGTTGACTTGCCGACTAGGCCCGATGAAAAACCATTGACATGGGAAAACATTAATCTGTCCGTGTACCTGTGGTCAACCCTGTATGAGTATGAGCCTCTGTTAATATTTTGGGTGGTTTGCAGCAAAGTTCAGTGAAAAAGTCGGCATGCGAAATGCCTCAACTGTGATCCTTTCCAGCTCAAAATTGTAGACGCTTATCCGTTATACGCCAACAACGAGTGCTGCCTGATGAAAAGGAAATGTAACAACAACCAAAATAACGAAGGCAACAACAAAAATCATCAAACGAGTGAATATGAAAAAATTTAATATAGCGTGGAAAATTGCATTCAAATGATGCTCGAGTCACAGTGTGATGAAGGGAGAAGACTTGGCCTAACGATGGAAATATAGAGGAAGTGTGAGTATGTCCGTTTGTGCTGCATGTGCTCTTGTATGCAAAAATTTTCTTTATTTGCCAACGAAATAAAATTTCGAGCGCCTAAAAAAAGAGGAAAATGCAATCGTTCACATGAGCCTCAATTGATGCGCACACACACATTTGAGTACATCCATGAAACCCCAACTCGCGCCAACAATGAAAAAATGAAATTTGTTACTTTTATTGCTTAACGTTGTATGCTTTTTTTATTTGGTTGGCGCGGACCTTTTGCAACAAATGAACAAATTAAACCCCCTAAAAGTAGACAAATGATCTGCTTGAATTGCATACATGACTCTGGGTATGGGAGGATGTGTGTGTGTATTTGCAGCTGTGGTGCTGCATTTAGGCCGCAGCTTTGTGGCGAGTGCAACTTTTATTTGACTTTGGCATTTAATTTTTATTTTTTTTTTTCGTTTTTTTGTTTTCTTTCATTGGTTGCAATTTTTTTTGTAAACAATTTTTGCAAATTTGAGTTTTTGTTATCTATTTTTTGGCTGCTAAATGCAATAAGCGTATGCGCCTAAAAGCATACAATGCCAACATATTCTTTATGCATCGCTTGTATCTATGGTTGTGTATGACGTCTGGCCCTGCTACGCACTATGGGGCGGACCACTTGCTTTGTTGACCAATTGTCATTTTGGGAATCCCTTTGTTCCGTTATTTTATTATTATTTTTTTTTTTTGTAAACCTAAAATAAAATAATGTTAAGCAAATACATAAAATAAAATAAAATAGCATAAAATAATAAAAAAAATTAAAACAGTTAAATAAAAAAATATATACAAAAAAAAAAATAAAAAAAATTTAATAGTAAAAAATAAAATTAAAAAATAATAAGATAAATAAGAAATAAATAATAAATAAGAAAAATATTAAAGAAAAAAATTTAATTATATAAGATTAGATAAATTATACATATAAGCATAAAATAACAAAAATTTAATCAAATAAAAGAAAAATAGGAAGAAGAAAAAAATAAAAGGGCAAAAAAATAAAAAAAGATATAAAAAACTCCGATATTGGCAAATTTTTTATCTTATACTTTTGACCATCAATTCTCAAAATGACGTTAAGTGTTTTTTTCTCAAAAATTGATTTTTACACAGAGAAAAATGAGCATGACCAGCTTAACCAAAATATGGTTTGAATGTTGTTTAACAGAAAATTTTGTTGTTTGAGGAGTTGCTTTCTATATAAGCCTAAAAAGTGTTATTTTAACACCAAAAGGAGTCAAAGTGAAAAAAAAATATATTTTTCAGAATTCTTATACACGTTGACTTTACCTAGATTCCAATACAGGTGTTGTGAACGTTCAACCCAAGTGTCTACCATGATGCCACCGTATATCTATGCTTGTCTAATTATAGATTTGTTTTAAATGACACCACACTTTCTCACATATCTTTGTTGGCTTTGCCGAGAATCGAGCTAACAATATTTGACTGCTGAACGCAGGTGTCTACCATGATGTCATGGTGTACTTATGCTGGTCAGCGTCTAATAACAATTTTGTTCTATGACAGTAATGACAATATCTCCGCTGTTGGATTAACTACAGGAGTTTGTTGTTTCAACACAAAATTTTGTTAGATCAACAAAATCTCTGTCAGTTCTACTAACTAAATTGGATGATGCTATAAATTTAAAATGAAATTTCCTTCGCTGTCTAATTAACTAGAGCAAATTGTTGTTTTAATACAAGATTTTGTTTGATCAACAAAATATCTGTCAATTTTACAAAATTTTGTTAATTAAAAATTGACAGATCTTTGACTATCAACAATTGAATGCAGTTACTTCCACAAAAACTTCCGTTCAAATAACCAAAATCTGATCAATTTAACAGAATTTGGTCAAGTTCAGGATAACAGTTGATTTTAACAATGTCATTTTTTTGTATGTAAATTTTGATGTATTTAATTTTTTTTTAATCTTTTTATATCCAGCGTACTAGTACAAGGGTATTATAATTTTGTCCACATAACGTGTGTAGTACACGGTTAAAAATTTGAACCTAAGTTTTACACTTTTTTGGACTACATATGTACATATATGACCAAACCATAATTGGTTTCCAATTCAATCTAGGCCAGTTTTCAACAAAATTGGGTAAATGAATCGGGCTTCAATAAATGAATCGGGCTTCATAAAGCACAAGTGGTATAAGTCCACTTTTCTCGAACTGTGATATTGAAGGTTTTGTGTTGTCAACAAATAGGGGGTACCCTTGATTTCACAAGTTAGTTCTGCTATTTATTCGGTTTCTATGGGAGCTAAGAGTTACCCCGTTAGCGTGTTATATAGAATACATTTTCCCCTACATAGCGTCATGCCTAACCAAAAAAACGAAAACGGCTCAATTATAAATCAGAAATGTTTTAACAATTTTTTAAGGATAAAAAACTTTTTTTGTCCGTTGGCGGGGATTCGAACCAAGACTCCCCGTATCATGCCGTCTGCTCAACCACTGAGCTACATCGCATGTTGGCAAAATTCAATCTTGAAAAAGCTTTCAAAAATAAATGAGAACAAAACAAAAATTGTAGACCGAAATGGTTTTAATTTTAAACCGAAAAGTTTTAATTTTCATACCAAAAAGTTTTAATTTTCAAGAGAATTATTTTAATTTTCACACCAAAAAGTGTTAATTTTAAACCGAAAAGTTTTAATTTTCAATCAAAAAAGTTTTAATTTTAAACTGAAAAGTTTTTAAAATAAAATTAAATTAAAAAAATGTGACACTTGGCAGGATTCGAACGAAAACGCTCAGGAGTCACAGCCGACTGCTCTACCGCTGAGCTATGCCGCTCATAAAGTTTTTGTGGACAAAAAGAAGTTTCATTCAAACAAAGAAAAAAAAGAGGCTTAAAATATTTTAAAATTTTTTTTTAAATTTTAAAATAAATTTTTTTCATGCACTTCAAAATACGTGCGTTTTTTGTTTTTGCTAGAAAAAATTTTGAAAATAAATTTTTCAATTTTGCCTAGGTGATTTTGGCCGTCCACTCTTTTTTTATCCCCTTTTAAAATTGCCAGAGTTTTTTAAATACAGAAATTTCCTACACTGAACCAAAAACGTACATGTTTTTTACGAACAAAGTTTCATAGAAGTTCGCGCTGGTTTTTCTGAAAATATAAGAAAAAATTCATAGAATCTAAGAAAATTTTCTTACAATTTATGAATGAATACAAGTTTTCTGTGGATTTGTTTACATATTTTACGAAAAAGTGCTTATATTCCAGGAAATGTTCGTAAATTTCTACGAAAAAGTTCTTTGGAGAGGTTTTAACGAACAATTCTTAAAATCTATGTACTTTTTCATTGGATACATGAACTTTTTTGGTTCAGTGTAAACAAAAAAAAAGAAATAAACTTTCAAAGGAGGAAAGCGAAGAGAAAAGTGGAATTTTGAATTTGCATAACATTTAAAAAAGTTTCAACCGTTTTTGAACACAAAAACAAGCTTCTAGCCCCATAGTACAACGGCAACGGACATGAATATGTTTAAAGCCCACCTTCTCTTCTCTTCTCAACCAAAAAATATATTTTTTTTTGTCTCTTTCAGCTCAGCGCGAATTAAAACTTTATCTGCCAGTCAAAGCTTAAGCTTTGTTTTGCATTTGCCATATTTTATTTTGATTTATTAAGCTCGGTGTTGCTTTTTTTCTCAATCATCGCTATGGCAATTGCATACTTGTAGGCGTTGCATGTGCAAGCTAGCAATAAACCGCATTTATAAAATGCTAAATAATAAAAGTTTTTCGTATTTTTTTGAACAACATAAATTGCCAAAAAAGAGGAAAAATCGAAAAAGACAAACAAATGAGAAATTGATTGATGGCTGCATTGATGCAATGGAAAAGAATTGAAAATTTCATTTCGTACAAATTGCTTTTAATTGTGATAGTACGAGCATGAGTTTGTTTGTGTGTATGTGTGTGTGTGTGAATGAAAGGATACAGTTTTGTGTTTGATGAATACCTCTGTTGGATGCTTTTTGATTGAACTTTTTGTTTTGTTTTGAGATGTTGAGCGCGGCGTGAGCAAAGAGTTTGTGGTTCTATTATATTGTTAGTCATGTAACATTTTGTATTATATTTGAAGTGTGTGCTTGTTTGTGTTGGTTTCATAATGTGTCTGAAATGTTACAAAATCACTCATAATCTTTACCAACAAGTTAACGAATTATGACATCTGCCATATTTTTTGGTGGTTTTTTGATTGCTTAAAAGATTAATATTTAGCTATTCATTGAGAAGCTAATAATAAGCACTTTACAATATGACCTTAACACAAAGAAATTTTGCACGTTACACGGTTAAAAACATGAGCCTAAATTTTAAACCCGTCTAAAGTTTAAAAGATTTTTTTAAACTTTTTTTGGAAGTTTTTTAAACCTTCCAAAAGTTTAAAACTTTTTTTTTTAAGTCATTGAATTTTGTCCACAAAAACTTTATGTGCGGCATAGCTCAGCGGTAGAGCAGTCGGCTGTGACTCCTGAGCGCTTCTGTTCGAATCCTTCCAAGTGCCAATTTTTTTTTATTTTTATTTTGTTCTTAACACTTTTCGGTTCAAAATTAAAACATTTTGGTTTGAAAATCAAAACATTTTGGTTTGGAAATTTAAACATTTTGGTTTGAAAATCAAAACATTTTGGTTTGAAAATTAAAACTTTTCGGTTTAAAATAAAGTCTTTTTGTTTTGAAAATTAAAACTTTTTGGTTTAAAATTAAATTTTTTTCCTTTCAAAATTTAAACTTTGCGGTTTAAAATTAAAACCTTTTCGGTCTACAACTTATGTTTTGTTTTCATTTATTTTTAAAAGCTTATTCAATATTGAATTTTGCCAACAACATTTATGTGTGCGATGTAGCTTAGTGGTAGAGCAGACGAACTTCATGCGGGGAGTCTTGGTTCGAGTCCAAGACAACAGACAAAATATCATTTTTTCTTTAAAAAATTGTTAAAACATTTGTGGTTTAAAATTTAAACCCCTTCCATTTAACCAATTTTCTTGAAAACTGGTCTAGTTTAAATTTGCAACCAAATTTGGTTTAGTCATATATGTAGTACAAAAAAGTTAAAAATTTAGGCTAAAATTTTTTACCGTGTACTCATCGATCTGTATATTCGATTAACTAATAGTTACACAACTCACCGAGAAAAGGGCTGTTAAAAATTTAAACACTCCCCGAAGGTTTTGGGGAGTGATGCCGAAATTAATAGTCCTTGAACCCGGGACGCTGCGGTACTCCCTTGCGGTACTGCCCGACTGTCGTGGTAGCGATTTGGTATGACCAATGGAACCCTCTAGGTCATGATATTCCTCCATCCATATGGAAGGAGAAGATGGGTAATGAGAGGCATCATATCGGTAGATCAGCCATCGGCATATTCTAAACCCCTAACCCGCAGGTAGCGGAAGCTGCCTTGGTAGCTCAATGTTGAGAACAGAGCTAGGAAGGGCTCGGTTGCTTTGTATTGTTGGGGCCATTGGAAAGCGATGGGCAGGGACTTTCTTCAAGCGTGGTGGGTGTTTTCGGTCAACAATTGGGAGTTAGCAGAAAGTTTAGGCTACCCAAACATTGCAGCGTCTTTAGCGGAGGTTGCCACTATAAAGGATGCTGTCGATGGGACTATGTCTAGCGAGGGCACTGTCAAACAGTTTTAAGTACTCGGAATGTCTGGCATCGTTGATGATTATTAACTGGGTACCAGTATACTACCTGCAGTCTACTTCTAGGAAAGTTGGCTTCTCATCAGCTGAGAATTCTTTTGGGATCGCTATAACTTTGTTTTCGTGATTGTTTTGGATTCATTTTGGGACTTTACAGTATATTTTTGAGGTAGTTTCGGGGTAGCTGCTCGAAAATGATCTTGAAAGTATCTATAAAGTGTTCCCACAAAACTCCCTATACGGATCGAATAACTGATAAATCACACATCCCAAAAATTTAATGAAAAATATTTATGATTTTAAATCACAATAATTTTTTCGATATCCAATGAACTCGCTAAATAACTCGGTCACACACTACCTACATACTTCGATACTCAGAAACCTATTCACAATATATTAAATAGTTGATAGCAACACCGTAACCAACTTCCCTTAACCCACATCCCCCCACTTCCAAAAGTCCGACTATGTTACTTTGTTCATTTTGTGTATGCTGCTCTCCACTAGTAAAGGTCCAATCCAAAACTGCTGCCAAAGAGTATTTCATGGTATGTAGTGTGGGTACAACGCATACAATGGCACCACCGGCGGGCATAATAAATGTTCCAATATGCCAACCCGAATTTCAAGAAACAAGTTCGCAAGGATAATAGTGTGTTGTGTGTGTGTGTGTGTGTCTGTGTGTGGTGGATGCGGTTGCTCTCATCAAAGCGATGCGCAACAGATATTCGTAGTTATCCTCACTGGACTTGTTAGTGGGTGGGACCGAGGACGGGATTACAACGCTCGTTTTGATGGGCAGAAACTATTATATCTAACTGCCAGTAGCAGAAATGATGTTTACTAATAAACTCTTTGCAATATTAAATTATAAAGTAAAAATTGTCTAAGTGATTTTGTGAAGTGGTTAGAAGTTGGTTAGGACGAAGGGATGAGCTAAGTTGAGTTGTGGTATATTAATGAATTTTATTGAACTCTAAACTAATGGAATGTGCGGTTGTTGATGGGGTGGAGATTGAATGTTTTGGAGTTGATTATTTGATGTGCTTAGCTTCAATATTGTTGGGCAATGAGTAATGGAGTTTTGTGTAAGTTCAAAGTTAGGAAAAGTAATTTGATGAACTTATAATATTTGCATGGGGCTAAGAGTGATTAATTTTATTGGATACAACTTTACGATGGACAGTTTGAGTAAGGAGAAATGCCATTAAAGTAAGGTTAATTTGACTTAAAATTACGCTGATTGATACTTGAACTTCTCTATTCGTTGTATAAAATAAAGTAAAGTAAAAAAATAAATATAAAAAAAAACAAAAAAAAATTAGATAAAAACAAAATAATATAGAATAGAATAGAATAAAATAAAAAAATTAAATTCAATAAAATTAAACTAAATAAAATGAAATGGAACAAAAAAAATTTAATAAACTAAAAAAAAATAAAAAAAAAATAAATAAAATAAATTTAAATAAAAAATAATAAAAAAATAAAATAAAAAAACAAAAAAAAACAGAAATAAAAAAATCGAACAACAAAATAAATAAAATAATAGAATAAATAAAATTTAATAAAACTAAACAAAATAAAATGAAATAAAATAAAAAATTCAAAATAACAATTAAACTAAAAAAAAATAAATTAAATTTAAATAACAAAAAAAAAATATAAAAAAAACTAAAATAAAAAAAATAAAGACAAATAAAAAAATATAAAATAAGAAGAAATTGAACAAAAAATAAAACAAAATATGAAAAATAATGAAAAAATAACAAAATAAGAGAAAATAAAAAAGTAGAAAAATGAAAAATTAAATAAAAAATTATTTGTTACAAAAATAAAAAAAAATAATAAAATAAAATATATATATTCAAATAAAATTTAAAATAAATGAAATAAAATAAAAAATTAATAAAATAAAATAATTTGATAATTTTAATTGAGATTAAGGCCAGATTTTTGAATAAAACTTCTTTTTTAGTGGCATTCAAATGTTTATTTGTTCGATATTTCAACTGAAGTCATCATCAACCTGTAGTCATCATCAGGAATGATTATTCAACAATCTGGCCTAAAGCTCAATTATAATATCCAAGCCTATTAAATTTATCAATACAACAAAATAAAATAAAAAATTAAGTAAAAAAATTTAGTAAAATAAAAAACAAAATACGTATCATAAAAAAAAATTAAATAAAAAATTAAATAAAATAAAATAATAAAACAATTGTAAAGTAAAAATAAATAAAGTATTAATAAAAATAAAAAAATCAATTGAAAATAAATAAAGAAACAGAAAACAAACAATAAAAAAAAAATAATATAAATGAAAAAAAAAAAAAAAATATAAAAAAATAAAATAAAATAAAAAAAAATAAAAAAAAAATAAAATGAAGTAAAATGAAAAAATAAAAAAGAATATACTGAAAAAAATAAAATAAAAAAAAAATAAAAGAAAATAAAATAAACGAAAAAAAAGAAAAAAAAAATAATTTAAAACAAATAAAAATCAGATAAAAAAAAATAAATCAAAATAAAAAAATTAAATTAAATAAAATAAAAGAAAATAAAATAAAATTAAAAAAAGTTATAAAATAAAATAAAACAAATGAAAATCAGATAAAATAAATCAAAATAAAAAATAAAATAAAGTAAAATGAAATAAAATAAAACAAAATAAAATAAACAAAATAAAGTAAAATAAAAAAATAAAAAATAAAAAATAATAATTAAATAAAATAAAAAAATAAAAAAACATATTAAATAAAATAAATTAGTATAAAATTAAATAAAACAATTAAGGAAGTCTAAGCTCGGGTAAACCGAACATTAAATACCCAGCGGTAGTTTTCATAGGATATTCGAAATATTCCATTTCGGAAGTGGGCGTGGTTGGGAAGCTATTTGTTCCAATTACATTAGCAATACTCCCTATTAATTACTAATCAGTTTAAAAGTTACGACCAATCAAATTTTCAAAAATGCCTCGCTTAAAAGTGGGCTGTGCCACGCCTACTTTTAAAGATTTATCAAAAAATCATTATATAATGACCAGTTGCGTTCACCCTACCAAACTATATCATTTTAGCCATTTCTGTTACCGAATTATGTCAATTTAGGTGATATTCGAAGCTTTCGATATCGAAAGTGGGCGTGGTTGGAGGGCGATTTTATCCGATTTCATCAGGTATACTCCCAACGTTACTAGTATGCTTTGTGCCAAATTCCATCGTTCTATCGTAATCAGTTTAAGAGTTACGACCAGTGAAATTTTAAAAAATGCCTCCCTTAAAAGTGGGCGGTGCCACGCCCACTATAAAAAATTTATGAAAAAATCATAAGAGAATCACCAGTGGGATTCACCTATAAAATTATATAATTTTAGACTTTTCAGCTGCCGAGATATGTCAATTTGTGTGATTTCCGAAATTTTCGATATCGAAAAAGGGGGCGTGGTTATCATCCGATTTCGCCCATTTTCAATAGCAACCTACCTTGCCCAAAGAGTAGCCTGTATATAAAATTTCATGCCAATATCTCAATTTTTACTCAAGTTATCGTGTACATAGACGGACAGACGGACGGACATGCCTTAATCAAGTCCTCTTTTTTTAAGCTAAGAACTTTCATATATGGAACTCTATATCTAACTCGATTATTTTGTGCCGTTACGTACTACCGTTATGTGAACAAAATTAATATACCCTTGTACTAGTACTACTACGCTGGGTATAAAAATAAAATAAAAGAAAATGAAACAAAATAAAATAATATAAAATAAAATAGAATAAAATAAAGAAAAAAAATTTCATTTAAATAGAACAAAAAAATTTAATTGAATAAAAAGTGAGAGGAAATAGAGAACAAAATAAAATAAAATTAAATGAAATGGTGAAAAAAGTGAAAAGTATCCTCCTGGTAAATTGATAGCATCTGAGTAATTCCAAATCAATACAAAAATTATGTGTATGTATTTAAACGCTAAAAATGTATTTCTAAGAAATTCCCATATGTTTTGTCCAGGTGTTGGACCGGACTTGAAATGTCCAAAAAATTTAGAATAGATTTTTATCATATTTCACAGTAATCAGAACTAATGTGAATACATGTTACTCACACACTTCCGTATAATTCAAATCCTTAGAAAAAATCTGCAGCTAATCTAGTGAAAGTTGACACCCAAATGTGGGCAAAAAGTAAGCTGATGATGGTTTTATTAGAGAAAATTGTTTTATTTAAAGTAAGTAAGTAACACACTTATACAAATATATATACTCATATGAAACAATGGTCACACATCACAATCGAAAAAAAAACCAAATACAAAGCTGATAAGCAATGATCATCAGCACCCAAATGAACACAATTGTTATAAACAAAAAAAAAAAATCACATACGAGGCCAACAGATTAGCCATGCAAATTTGGCCAGAAGAAAAGAACAAACAAACGAAAGCCGACCAAATTCTGTGGTAATTTGCAAAAATGTATTATGTATGGTGTGAAGAAATCAGAAATGCAGTAGCCATCATGTGGACGACTTTTCTAGTGACTTATGAATGCAGGTAATTTCTTTGGAAAATCTTTGAAACTCGGTTAGTTTTTTTTTGTAGTCCAGTTGTGTGGGCGTGTCATGTGGCAGATAATGTGTGGAGAAGCGATCGGCTAGCTCAATGCATAAAAGGTATTTTGCAAATAGATAAATACCTATGTGGGCGTGTTGCTCATTTGTGACCTTTGAAACAAAAAACAAACACCAAACAATGAATGTGCAATTTCCATAAAAATATCATGTCGAACATATGTAGTGTGCTAAGTAGGTATGTGCCACTTGAATTACATAAAAATTGTCCAGAGCAGACAATGCGACTCCTTGACCAACAAAAGTGACAAACAAATAAGACATTGAAAGCAATGGGAAGAAAAGGACAACAATGAAGGTTAACAATGCGAAAAAAATAACAAAAAAAAAGATATGTGACATATTATTCTATGTATGGAAAAAGAAACAGAAAGTGTGTGGGAGTAAAATGAGGCAGAGAAAGTAAGGCTACTTTATAGAAAAACAAAAAATATTGCTCGGATCATGTATCGACGAAAAGTCCGAAAGGATTTGCTTGTAAGTAGTCCAACAAAGAAAGTGAGATATTTAAATCAGCAAGTGACCACGGACTGCGAGTCTTTATATGAGTTTCGGAACAGTAGGTTAATATATATAAAATAAAATAAAATAAAATAAAATAAAATAAAATAAAATAAAATAAAATAAAATAAAATAAAATAAAATAAAATAAAATAAAATAAAATAAAATAAAATAAAATAAAATAAAATAAAATAAAATAAAATAAAATAAAATAAAATAAAATAAAATAAAATAAAATAAAATAAAATAAAATGAAATAAAATAAAATAAAATAAAATAAAATAAAATAAAATAAAATAAAATAAGAGGGGCATGGTAGAAGGAAAGAGGGGAATGAAGAGCAAAAGGGAGGAAGATAGTGTGAAGGCGAAGGAAGATAGGAAGGAGAGTTGTAAAAGGGGTTGTAAATTGCGGTTAGGTGGCAGCCCTAAGTGGCAACCCTGCATGAAATTGGCATATTTGGAATACGACCGTAAATACATTTCATTTGATACCCATATTGGCATATCTAGCTCTATATTAAAAAAAAAAATGGACAGGTGGCAACCCTGTAAACCGCCCTAAGTGGCAACACCCATGTATATAATCTTAGAATGAATCAAATTGTCTATCTGCCAAATTTTATCCAAAGCGGTCAAACAGTTTCCGAGACAAACGATAAAATAAAAAAAAATTAGATTAGGTGGCAACCCTAAGTGGCTAATTGAAATTATCTTATTTGGAATATGGTCGAAAATACCTTTCATTTTATACCCTTTTTGGCATATCTATGTAGCTCTATATTTAAAAAAAAATTGGGATAGGTGGCAACCCTGTAAACCGCCATAAGTGGCAACACCCATGAATTCTGCTCGGCCTAACTATTACAATTTGTGCAATGTTAGCTAGATCCTAGAACTTAACCTCCTATTTGATTTGCACAGCTAAACATCTTGGTGAAAATCGCCTACGCCTGAAAGTCGGCTACAATTTCTATTTCCGTTGCATTATTTCCGTTGCATCATCAGCCATTTTCTCAAATTTTACTCTCAATCAGAACTTCATATCGTCGCCTAAGAAGTTAACTGAAGTTAATAAAACAAAAAAAATAAAATAAAAAAATTAAATGAAAAAAAAAAAAAAAAAAAAAATTAATAAATTATGTAAAAAAAGAAATACCAAAAATGGAAATAAAAAAAAAATTAATACCACTGTTACTGGATGTTTCGAATTCAAGTGTTAATGGTTTATTAGCTAGACTATTCACATGCATTCGTACATACATATGTCAATTGGTCAAAGCATGAGTTTTTAAGGCGTTGCCTCTTTAGACACGTTGGCGACTACTGTTTTATTGTTTAGTTTGGGCAGCGATTTGTATCAATCTTTGCAAAACAATATTGTTCACACAAAGTGTGCCGGCAATTTTCCAAATAACTGCTGAAAGAAAACAAAAAAAAAGAGAGCAGTTTAAAAGTGAAAAAAAAAATCACCAAAGACGTCAAGCATTTCGTGAGAAGTTTTTCCAAGGATTAATGCCATTGGAGAGAATGGACCCTGAAAATGTATTCGCCGCACGGGTTTTCAATCTGGCCACACTACGCACATTGCAAGTTCTTGAGAATTTTTGGTGCTCCGTCAGTATTGTCGCATTGAGTTATCTGATTCCGGAGTCCTCGAGATAATACTCGACCCATCAAAACACATAAGTCTTCGGAATCACGGAGGAGAGTCCCTTTATCTTATAACTTTAAACGAGCTAAAGTTGCATATTTGTATATTGGTAAATCCGGACTATCTCGGGAACCGCTTGGCCGATTCGGATAATATTTTTAATATAGATAGTAGGATTGATTCTAAGACTATCCACTTGGTGGTTGCCACCTGGCGCGGTTTACAGGGTTGCCACCTATCTCAATTTTTTTTTTAATTTTGTAGCAAGATATGCCAATTTGGGTATCATATGAAAGTTATTTTCAGTGACATGCCAACTAAAATATTTTCAAGTAGGGTTGCCACCTTACCGAAGCATATTTTATACAGGGTTGCCACCTATCTAATTTTTTTTTAAATTATGGATTGAGATATGGGTATCTAATGAAAGGTATTTTCGCCGACATACCAACTAAAATATTTTCAAGTAGTGTTGCCGTCCAGGGTTACCATTTACCGTATTGTATTTGTATTGTATATTTTTGGGATGATATTTGGTTTATTTTAGGATCATTTTGAGATCATTTACGGGTCACTTTGATATAATTTTGGGGCTATTTAGAGATCACTTTGGGTTCAATTTTGGATTAATTTGGGACAATTTTGGGGTAATTTTCATATAATTTTGTAGTCATTTTGGGATCATTTTTGAATCATTTGAGGTCCTTTTTGCGGTCGTTTTGGGACTATTTTGGGATTATTTTAGGATCATTTCGGGATCATTTTTGTGTAATTTTGGGGCCATTTTCGGATCATTTTGGCTATATTTATGGGTTTTCTGGGGTAATTTTGGAATAATTTTGGGATTATTTTAGGGTCATTTTGGGATCATTTTGTGTAAGTAAAGTTAGCGCTTAATCAATAGCACCGAGCAAGCTCGGTCCCGCAAGTACTACACATTTAACCCAATTAATAAATGAACCAATCTTATATGTGAGAATAGCCACATACAATTTTAGCTTGCGACCAGATAATATTTTAAAAACACGTTAACCAAACCCCCCGTCTCAGTTTTAATATTCAGACATTTGCATATATTTAGGTACATAGGTAACCATGTACAGCGTTGTCCAATTAGGCTGTTAAATTACGACAATCTGTTTACTAATA
>CAXKVI010000004.1:103776459-103831459 GCA_964058755.1 Campiglossa producta | reverse complement strand
AGTAAGAAAAGTTTGACGTCGATATAGACAGCGGATACCTATTCTCTTCACTCAGTTCTACAACCAGCTCACTGGCTCTCATTAACTATGTACCACCGCTTATGAAACTATAGGGTTATATCAGTAGTCGGCATGGACAGAGCGCTTGCTATGTTAAAGCATTGGAGTTTTCCTCCCAGGAAAGTAATTGCCGGCCTTTGGGTTATATACTTAGAAGGAATAAATGTTAGACTTGAAATTATGGCTGGAAGGTTAGGTAAAGTTAAGCTGGCCGGTCTGCGAATACCTCACATAGACTGAAAAAATCCATAATGTTACGAGTTAAATCTATGGCCTAAATATAAGACCCCTCAACGCCCAGGAACCACGATAAAAAATAGCTCTGTGCTTTTGCCAAATACTAGAAGTTCTTAGGACCCGGCCTACTTACTTGGAGATGATATAGCTTTGGAACTCCTAATGGCAGGGGCCTTAGTCTAGCGAGCGCAGGTCAGGCCCCATCTAAAAAAGAGACACAATTCCAAGCCAAGAGACATGCCTATGATAACCTTTAATACCCCGAACCAGCACTGCCTTCGCGATATTGTTTTTCTTCACAGTACCCTATTTTTCACTACACAAGCTCCTATTCAAAAGTTGGCCTTTTCAAATTCGGCTGGAGCTAGATATGTATGGTAACGTTTCAGATGTTGAAAAATTACAAAACGTCTTCAAAAACATCGCACACACCAAGAATAATACTTTGCCGTGTCATAAAATTTGTTTTTATTTTTAACAAAAACAAAACAATAGCTCTACTTTAGCCCACATTGTTTTCCTTTATCTAGTTTTGGTGTGCTAATTTTTGAAACTAACTAATTGTAGTAAAGCTCCGCTCTAATCCTCTTTAATTCGACTTAGTTTAGACAAATTGATCCGCTTTGCTTGATCGCTTCTTCCGAAAATTTTGTTGAGAATTGCACTACATACGGCACCTGCAGTGTGCAAAAATTACGAGGAGCTCGCTTCCACCGACACATAACCTATGTAGTAAAAGAAAAAGTCCACTTTGCGTTCGAAGACAATGGCCAAACTAATCATAGGCGACACGTAGTCTTTGTCTGAGCTCATCGATCACAATTGTCGTGTCGCCGATTTAGTTAATCCTTTGTTTTGATAGGAGCTGCTCAAAGTATTGCCCCTTTAATAAAGATCAGGATTTCGCGGTTAAGGTTAAGGTAAATTTTGTAGCACAAATGAATGACAACAATGGCAAGTATTTTGGTTCGAAGGAGGACGAAGGTTAAATACTGTGTGTGGATGTAGTGTTACCGCATAAATTACATGAATGTATTTACTTGGGAAAACAATGGAAGTAACAAATCTTTAGTACTTTATTTGGTTCGCATGCAGTCTTCCCTTCATAGCGGAATAATTTCCGATGCTTATCGGACTTTAACCCACCAGGGATCGATTCATCCATCCCGTATATTGATTACTTACTTTCCTTCGAGGGGAGGGGGGTCTACAGTAACTGACTGATTAAATTATATACGTCTATGGTTAAAGGGAAGGGGTAGTGTTCTGAAATAAGGTTTTCATATCACTGCGGTGGCCGTTTTTTTTTTATACAGGTCAGCCTCGTATTGTCGATCAGCATTCAGCCGCACTTTTCGAACTTGTATGCTTCATTCAATAGTCAAGGGGTGAGGGCAGCCGCCGTACAAGGCTCCCCATGGGAGGCTTCTCAGCAAGCAGAAATCTCCTTTTTAGATGGCGCTCGGAGTCCGCAAAAAACTGTAGGTCGTATCAATTTGTAGGAAAATATTCAAAGCCGCACACTATAAATTGAAAGAGAAGCTCGGCGCAAAAGAACCACAATTAGTTTAACACGGGTTCGGATTGGCTCGCTTCGAAACAAACTACGGTTTCGGACTTGAGTTCAAAGCGTTTGAAATGATAACGGTTCCGAGTAAAGCCAAGGTCGCGGCTACGGTTCAGAATTTACCAGGTAAAGAGGTGCTAATTTTACAGTGTAGTTTAAGGTTATGATTGCGATTACAAATACAGTTTATTATATTAAGTTTACGATTAAATTTAAGGTTACAGCTAATTGTACGGTTATGGCTACGGTTAAGGTTACTTAAGGTTACGGTTACGGTCAAGGTTACGGTAAGACTTACTTGTTATGCCTGCAGTTGTGTGCCCCGTACAGAAAAGCTCCGTTTCAAGGCCTCGCTGCAATTGGAATCCCTTAAGTAGTTTGACACGGGTTCGTTTTCCTTTTTCAAAGCAAGCTACGGTTTCAGACTTGAATTATGGTTTAGGTTAAGGTCACGCCAACTTTTACAGTTAAGGTTAGGGTGAAGGTTACTGTCGCGGTTACAGTTGAATTTACCACGTACGTAGCTGTTAACTTCACTGCTAAGGGCAGTGACGAATCCAGGATTTTGGGAATTTTTTTTGAAGTTAACTTTTTTGGCGGCGATATGAAGTTTTGATTGAGAGTAAAATTTGAGAAAATGGCTGATGAAGGAACGGAAATTATGCAACGGAAATATAAATTGTAGCCGACTTTCAGGCGTGGGCGATTTTCACCGCGATGTTTAGCTGTGCAAATCAAATAGGAGGTGAAATTCTAGGATCTAGCTAACATTGCACAAATTGTATGAGGCCGAGCAGAATTCATGGGTGCTGCCACTTATGGCGGTTTACAGGGTTGCCAATATGGGTATCAAATGAAAGGTATTTTCGACCAAGTAAGATAATTTCAAGCAGGGTTACCACTTAGGGTTGCCACCTAACCGCAATTTGTTTATTTTTTCGTATATCTCGGAAGCTGCTTGAACGATTTGGATACAATTTGGCATATAGACAATTTGATTCATTTTTAGATTAATACATGGGTTTTGCCACTTCGGTCGGTTTACAGGGTTGCCACCTTTCTCGATTTTTTTTAAAAAATATTGAGCAAGATATGCCAATATGGGTATCAAATGAAAGGTTGTTTCAACCGTATTCCAAGTACCACAACTTCAAGCAGGGTTGTCACCTGACCGCATATTATTTATTCTTTGTTATTTCGACCAATATTCCGGTTGGCTATTGACCCATTTGCATGAAATTTTATTACAGTGTTGGTATGCTTCATTCTAAGTTTTTCCACCTGGGTGTTGCCACTTGCTATCCCAAAAACTTTGATTTGGTCAAATTTTGCCTTCTAAAACATATGCATTCATATACATATCAACCATTTAGTCCTGTAATTATCAGCGAAAGAAAAAAAAAAGCTTTAATTTAAAAAAAAATCCTTTAAAAAATTAAAACAACCAACTTAATTCAACAGGGATTACTGATTGTGAAAAGAATTTCAAGTTAATTGATAAAATAAAAACAAAAAATAAACAGAGAGTAAAAAGCACAAAAACACACATCAAAATTCAATGAGAAAGTGAGAATAATGAGAGCATAAACAGAAGAAAAGCGTTTGGGTTATTATTGTGGGCGCTGATTGATAACGCATTGGTTTTATCACCATGGGAAATAAGTCAAAAGCCAATTCAACAATCTGGTTTTTTTTTTGCGCGCACAAGAGCATTGTTGTTATTCTTTATGATTGTCAACAATTTTTTTTTTAGCACCAACGCAATGGCGTTTTGTTGCGACTGTATGAGTGAGAGCAAATGGGTGTGAGGGAAAACAAATCCATGCACGCGAAGGTGAGCGTGTATTAAATATAAATCAGCTTAATTTCCTATACATGTGTATGTGTGTGTTCGCCTGTGTGTGGTAACACCCCTTGTATGTTGTTGCAGCGCCTACCTGCAAACCCATTACAATAGTCAAACACCAAAAACCGGAAAACCTACCCTACGCATGCTTTGAACAAACGAGAGCGAAAGAGATAACTACGCTGCAGGATACTTCAAATTGCTGTGTGTGTGTGTGCAACACAGGATAACTCACTGTCAAACGCATCGCAGGACCTATACGTTTGCTGTTCTGTTGCCATTTCATTCAGACACTTGCCGTCTGGCCATTAGCTCGGTTCACTCGCCTCATATTAGAGCCTTTTAGTTGCATTCAAATATCCAAGTCCATGCTGTTATTTTGTCAGTCGGTGGTTGTTGATTGAAACGTGAATTTGTTTGACGTGCGCGGGAAATGTGCGATTTTTCTCGTATTTGTACTAATAAGCGCAATGTGTTTTTTGTTTGATCTAACTAAACAAATTATGGAAAATTGATTTTGAAACCACAAAATAATCAAATTTGTTTTTTTTTTTTGGAAAAGTGCAATTAAATATTTGTGATCTTCAATTGATTACCACTTTGTTGAAAATAACTGTGAACAAAAGCAACTGCTGTCTACAAATTAAACAGTATTGTGTAAAAAATTAGTGATAAATACAAATTTTTGGCAGTCTCTGTTTAAAATGATGACCACAACCGCATCACATCCCATCATGGCTCCAGTTATGCGTCCCGTACAGGATAGCTCCGTCTCAAGGCCTCGCGCTGTTTACAGCATTGATCAGATTTTGGGCAATCAAACTAAAAGAAGTGGTGAGTAGAAATATTTTTTTTTTACCAGAACAAAAAGTCGTCCAACTATTTTGGATCATAAGAGCTTTGGGTAAGTTTTAATAATCACGGAGCTTTTATTTCAATTTAAGTTCCGCTTTGAACTTTTTCCTACAATTTCGTGGGATTGAACGGCTCAAGCTCTTAAGAGCTGAGGGCAACCAAGTTTTGTAAATTATATTCTAAGTTACCCGAGCCAACATATGAATCCTGGACCTTTGATACCTGAGTCCAGTATACAATCCACTTTTCAAAAGATAGAAGCCTTTGTTGTTGTATTGGCAGAAAAAGAACTCTCCGTGCGTTAAGAAAAGTGTTGTTGAATGATATTAACTTTCGATGTATATTGGAACGATTTCCACCCTGTCGGAAAAACAAAGCGAAACATATTGACATTCCTTTGCGGGATTTGAAGGCAAAAAGACTCCGAATGTACTCGGTGCTCTTCGGTACTTGAACCTTTGAAAATTTGTTTAATCCCGACGGACATTTCGTCTCCGCCTTCGACAGATATACTCTCCGGGCTTTTGATATAGGCCGCTGATCCGCTGGGGACTCGATTCTTCAGGCAGTCTCACCTTTTGATAGTAAGTAATAGACGATCTTGTAGCAGATCATCAATAGAGTTACCCTTTGTGGTACGAAGAGGACCCTTTACAGATTAAGTTCTTCTGTCGCTTTTTTTCAATGATAGCTTAGGGTGAGCTCACTCACAGATCAGATCAGATACATTTTTACTCCATATTTGTTACCTAATGATACTTACAGAGAAAAAACCCAGTCTCGTATTAGATTAAACAATTAAGGAAAGCTGTCTTCGGCTGTGCCGAAGGCTATATACCTTTCATGAATAACCGTCACGATTTTCACTGTTCGATCCCCAGAACAGACTGTGTCAATTTAACTTCAGCTCATGCCGAAATTATCGGAACTATCGATTACATGGGGGCAATGTGTTATATTGATCCAATCTCATTGATTTTTAACACCGACATTCCACATTCGCAAAGAGCAATACTTACAAAATTTCACGTTCCTACGTGTTTAATTACAGGAGTTATCTACAAAAATCCGTTTATCGGAACAATCGATTGTATGGGACCCATATGTAATATCGGTCCGATCTTGATGGTTCCGACAAATGATTCCTATATTAGAAAATGGTGGCCGCATATAAAATTTCAGCCAAATATCTCAAAAACTGAGGGACTAGTTTGCGTTCAAACAGTCAGACGGACATGGCTAAATCAACTCATATCGTCATTGTGATCATTTCGGTATACTTATTGATGGGTCCATCTCTTCTTCTTCTCATACTTACAAACATCGGACCAAAGTTATAATACCATTTCATCTTCATGAAAGGTATAAAAATAGTCCCAGTAAGGCCAATATTCCTTCACTTATATATTGATCACCTTAAATGGCTGCTTCTTTAACCGTCTAAACGATTGTGACCTTAGAATAACAAAGAGCGCCACCTGACTCTATCATTTTCCAGCTTACGCCAATTTCAAAAACCTAGGGATCGTAGGTAGCTCTTTACTTGGGTTTTCCCCCGGAGTGGTGGTCTCCCTCTTCCTCTGCTACCTTAGGTGGGCCAAGAATATCTTCTGGGATGGAGCATCTTCTTTCATTCGCTCACATGGCCAAGCTAACGAATACGCTAGATCTTCGTTCATCATTATGTCTTCATTAGCAAACCCGTCGTCATCGTGTAGAGACGCATACATCCTTCGAAGATATTTTCTCTCGAATACTCCAGGACCGACTCATCAGCGGCGGTCATATGGAACATCCCTGAGTTGTTGGGATTCTCCACATAGCAGAATCCCGAGACTGACACTCCTAAACCGACACCGTTACACCTCCTCAAACCACTTAGATGACTTTATGAAGGCCATCAAGTCCTTTATGTTCAGTTCCGCCATCTGGCGTAGGCTATCCTGGAAGTGAACTCCGGAAAAACGCGTTCTCGCACCGCTTAAAGCCGGGCAGTTGCAGATGAGGTGCTTCACAGTTTCCTCCTTCTCATCATGTTTGCAGCTCCTACAGCATCGTCGGTGGGGCACACCTAGCCTCTCTGCTTGCCTACCAATAAGGCAGTGCCTAGTTAAAACACCTATTAATATGGAGATTTCCTTCCTTTTTAGGGCGTATATGTGTCTAGATCTTTTAAGATCGCATTTTGGCCAGGTTTGCTTGGATATCCGGCACCCTGGGGCTTGTAGCCATCTTTCGTTGGCTTGACGGAGTGTGTATTCAATATGAGTTTCATGTTAAAATAACATGATCGATCGTGTTGAAAAATAGTAACCTGAAAGGTGTTGATTTTACATGAAAATTTCTCTGTGTGTGAGAGTTTTTTGACAAATTATGAGAAATGACAAAAAAAGGTTTACCAGATCTTCTACTCAGCCAATGGATATGGTTAAGGCTACTTGCGTTCGTTTTAATTTAAAAATTGTTCACAACGATCGATACTTTGAACTTTTCAACCACCAGCCGTGTCATATAGAGATCATTCTTTCTATACATATTGCATTTGCCATTGTTTTATTTCGCCACAAAATATTTTTTCGCGTAATAAACAGCACAAATTAATTTTTTGAACAAGATTTGCCTTACAAGTTGTTACAATATAACAATTTTCGTTTAACTGCAAGGATCACGCTGCCTTAATGCAGAGGCACAAACGAATCCAGCCAGCATCGAACCCATTCAAGGCTCATTCAATACCTTAACGTGTAATCAAATTTTAATGAGCCTCAAATTATTAATTTTTCACAACTCAACGATATGCACTGCGACGGCTAAGCTGCTGTGCCGACGCAGCAGGATATCCAAGCATGGTTGAATGGAGCGAGCAGTGAATGAAACATGTTTGCTTGATTTCATATTTTGCAGATTTTTGTATGAATGAAAGTTCAGGACACGTTTATATTTTTTGGTTGACATAATAAATACATTAGGTTGTTGTTGTTGTTGTATGCTTTCTTTAGCATGAGGTAATTTTAAAAGCATCAAATTACTTATCATTGAATTAATTCCAGGGGTAAATATTGTATGTTTTATCGATAAGGGTGGTTCGGAAAGTTTTTGACAAATTCTTCCTTCGAATTTTTCTTCAAAATGGAAAATAAAATAGAGAAAGAAAAAAATAAAAAAAAATAAAATAAACTAAAATAAAATAAACTTAAATTAATGAAATATAACAAATAAAATGAAAAAAAAAAAAACAAATAATAAATGAAAAAAAAATGAAAAAAAAAAATTAAATTAATATAAAGTAAAAAAAAAAAATAAAAGAAAAAGATTAATTAAAATAAAAAAATAAAATAAAAATAAATGAAAAAAATGTATATTAAATGAAATTAAAAAAAAAAAAAACAATAAAATAAAATAAATTTAAAAAAGAAAAAAAAATATAAAAAATAAATAATAAATATAATAAAACAAAAAAAAAAATAAACTAAAAAAAGATAAAAATAAAAATATTATATAACAAAAAAAAAATAAAATAAATATATATTAAACAAAATTATAAAAAAAAACAAAAAATAGAATAAATTGAATAAAATAAAGTAAGGTAAAAAAAAAGTAAAAAAAAAAAATAAGAGAAAAAAATTAAATAAAATAAAAAATAAAATAAAAATAAATGAAAAAAATTTATATTAAATGAAATTAAAAAAAAAAAAAAATAAAATAAAATAAATTAAAAAAAGAAAAAAAAAAAAATATAAAAAAATTAAATAGATAAAACAAAAAAAAATAAACTAAAAAAAGATAAAAATAAAAATATTATATAACAAAAAAAAAAAATAAAATAAATATATATTAAGCAAAATTAAAAAAAAAAAACAAAAAATAGAATAAATTGAATAAAATAAAGTAAGGTAAAAAAATACAATAAGATTGAATAAGGTAAAAGCATAAAAAGAAAAAATAATAAAATAAAAAAGAAGAAACAAAAAAAAAAATAAACATGTATATATTAAACAAAATTAAAGAAAAAACAATAAAATAAAATAAATTAAAAAAAAAATAAAAAAAATAAACAAATAAAATAAACTAAATTAATGAAATAAAACAAATACAAAAAAAAAATAAAATAAAATAAAAAAGAAATAAAATAAAAAATAAAATAAAATTGAATTAAATAAAAAAAAAATAAAACAAAAAAAAAATAAAAAAAAAAAAACAAAATAAAAAAATAAAACAAAAAAATTAAATAAAAAAGAATAAAATAAAAATTAATGAAAAAAAATTTATATTAAAGAAAATTACAAAAAAAAAACAGTAAAATGAAATAAATTGAATGAAATAAAAAAATGAAAAAAAAAAAAAATATATAAAAAAAAAGATAAAACAAAAAATTAATAAAATAAAAAAAGATTAATAAATAAAAAAAATTATTTAAACAAAAAAAATAAAATAAATTTATATTAAACAAAACTAAAAAAAAAAAAAACAAAAATAAATTGAGTAAAATAAAATAAAAGGATAAAACAAAAAAAATGATAAAATAAAAAAAGAAACAAAAAAAAAATAAAATAAATATATATTAAACAAAATTAAAGAAAAAACAGTAAAATAAATTAAATTAAACAAAATAGAATAAAGTAAAAACAAATAAAAAAATGAAATTGAATAAAATGAAAAAATAAAAGAAAACACAAAAAATAAAAAATAAAATTAAGTAAGAAAAAACGCAATGAAAATCAAGTGAGATTAAATTACGTGAAAATAAGAAAAAGATAGAATAAAAAACAAAAAACAATAAAATATAGTAAATTAAAAAAAATTTGAATAATAAAATAAAATAGAGAAAATAAAATAAAACAGTATAAAAATAAAATAAAATAAAACAAAATAAAGTAAAATATATTAAAGTAAAATAAAAAAGAATAGAAAAAGTATTAAAAAAAATAATAAAAAAAATAATAAAAATAAAATAAAACAAGATAAAACAAGTAAGGAAGTCTAAGTTCGGGTGAAACCGAACATTACATACCCAGCTGTGCACATAAAGTGGGCGTGATCGTTCACCGATTTTTCTTATTTTCTGTGGTAGTACTCTACATAAACATAACATGCCTGGTACCTAGTTTCGTAAATCTATCTCACACCGTTCTGAAGTTGTTAGCAGTCGAATTTAAAAATTGCTTGACTCATAAGTGGGCGGTGCCACGCCCACTTTCCAAAATTTTGAAAAAATTATGTAAAGAATATGAAAGTTGATGCATGTACCAAATTATATTATTATAGCGAAATCAGTTAATTAGATATGGACTTTTCAATATTTCCACCTCCTTTCAATATAACTTTTATGAAAAAGTAGGCGTGGTCGCGAAGCGATTTCGTTTATTGTCTATAGCTGAATTTACCACAACAATAGTATGTCCTCTACGAAATTTCGTTATACTAGCATAAACTGTTCTGAAGTTATTAAGAGTCAAAATTTTAAAATTTCTTCAAATATACGTGGGCGGTACCACGCCCCCTTTTCAAAATTTTTTATAAAATCGGCCTTAGAACATCTAAATCAATACATATTGCAAATTTTATCATTGTAGCTGCTTCTAATATTGAATTAACCCATTTTATACGTTTTTCGAAATTTTCGATATCGAAAAAGGGGCGTGGTTATGGTCCGATTTTACCCATTTTCAATAGCAATCTATTCTGAACCCAAATAAGTACGCATGCCAAATTTGGTGAAGATATCTCATTATTTGCTCAAGTTATCGTGTTAACGGACAGACGGACGGACGGACGGACGGACATGGCTCAATCAAATTTTTTTTCGATCCTGATCATATTGATATATGGAAGTCTATATCTATCTCGATTCCTTTATACCTGTACAACCAACCGTTATCCTAACAAAGTTATAATACCCTGTGTACAAGTACAGCTGGGTATAAAAATTGAGACAAAATAAAAATAAAGTGAGAAAAAACAAAATTAGTAAAATTAAAATGAAAATATAAAAAAAAAAAATAAATATCAAAATATCAAAAAAAAAAATCCTTGATATACCCACCCTAATTGAGAGAAACGCACTAGGTTGCCACAAACATACAAATATTTTTTCAATCAAACAGCATCAATGTAATTGAATTTGTTGCAACTCACACAATTGTTACGTTTTTGTTGAAATTTGTTTCACCTCAACAGCGTCAAACTATTGTCATTTTGTTGTTTTTTACACAAGTGACAGCCGCTTCGAGCGACGTCATTGCAGTGCGCGCTGACAGACGCCCAGCTTAGATGTCCTGTGGTGACATTATATGATTTTACATTAAACTTTTTTTCTGAAACTAAATATTTTGCCGTAGGCAAAAACTGTAACTGAAACATTTATTATTATTATTATTAGGTGCGTTTTGCTTATGTCAAGGAAATTGTATTTCGCTACAACAACAAAATGTGAAATATTACTTCTCTAACGCCCAGATGTATACATTTCAACGTATAATTAGCTGCAGTGAAACACATAAGGCGATGGATCTAACTGAAGCTATCAAATCCAAGTGGAAACGCCCCAATAATTTATTTGAGATTTGAAATTTTTTTTTAATAAACAACAATAGATTTGTTTTGATAAGCAGTGGCTTGATTTTCAAAATTTTGTGGCGAAAATGAGTACTTAATAGGGTTCAAAGGCGGAGTAGATATGATATAATCACTGTGAAAGGCCGTAGAAAATATCAGATAACTTTTCATACTTAACAAAGTAATTTATATTGTAGTCTGAACATAGTTTTACTAAAAATTCGCTGCATCACCGAAAGTAGCAAAAAGCGTTGCATAGCCACAGGCGCATTCAACAGGAAAAGAGCAATATCCCTATAGGAAATTGAGGCAATACAAACATGTCAATAAATTTTGATTGTGGCATTTTATCAAGAACTAATTACTGATCTAGACATTCCAATATATGATTCTTAGGTAAAATCTGTAAAAAAATGATAAAAATTTACGTCTACTTAAGGTCCATATTTGAAGCTATTATTGACTTTTTAAACAGGGAAAAATGTTAATTATGAAAATTTCTCGTCGCAAATCAATCGATCTAATTTCAATTTGAATTTTGTCGTACACACACAAAATGTTCAACATACGATAACGCTAAATTCATAACAAAAGCAACAACCTTCAATAGCACGCCATAGCAGCTTTATACTCCAAACAAAATGGCTCTCTAATTTGCATAAAACCAACAGAGCTCATTCAACAGCACAAGCATAAGCAAGCTTGATTGTTTGTATAGAAGGTATATATATACATAGATGGATGTATATATTCACATATGTATATCTGTGTACCGAAAACCAGTATCATCGCTTTGATAAAACTCCATACTGCCCCTATACGCTATTGTTGTTGGTTGTATATCTAAAAAGCCAAAGGTGCCAAAATATTTGCTCAAATTGGGCGGTTAAACGTGATACGTGATATATTGCTTTTGAGCTTCGTTGCCCTATCACAGATACATATATGTATATTAGGGATGCCAATTATTTGTATTTATGCGATCTTGGGATTTTCGAATCCCGGAATGCTGGAATTAGTCTCAGAATTTGGACATTAGCTATTCTCTAACAGAAGAGAGTGAAGAAATTATTTAAAAACAACTCTTTCTCTTACCTTGAAAAATATATGCATTAGGGTGCTCCTTATTATCAAGTGTATAGTTTTTTTTTTTGCAGTCTCACCCCCTAGACAGGTTGCACCACGGTGAAATATATGGCACAAAAGTTTTTATCCCGATTGGAGATGGTTTAGGCGTGCCATCATCGTTTATCGATAACTGACCCCCTAGGGAATTCAAGTCATCCTCCACATGTTCTTTCCATCTCAGTCGAGGCCTCCCCTTCCTCTTCTGCCGAATTCGGGTGACGATAGGAAAACCTTCTGTGCTGGAGCTTCTTTGTCCATTCGCATAACATGACCCAGGCAGCGCAGCCTTTGGGCTTTAATACGCTGAACTATGGTCAGGTGAAATGTTTCCTCCATAACTTAAGTACAATCTGTACGTCGGTTACCAGGTCGCCATTATTGTCCTTGTAGGAATTTGCCCCGATCTTAAAACTTCCGTCATCCGCCGGATTTTTTCGTAGAATTTTCGGGCATCATTCCTGTCAGCCAGCATCTCAAGCTCCGCACTCTCACGCCTATCGGCCTCACGTTTATTTTGTCTAAAAATGCGTCCCTCTTCCTTCTTCGCCTAACGATAGCGTTACCATACACTGCGGGTTGCGCCCGTTCGCAACGTCTCCATGCAGGCGGCGTCCTTTTCATCCCAGGCGGTTGGGTCTACATTCCTCATCGTATCGATTGTTCTTTCGAGTTCGCTGGCACCCTATAGTGTCTTTAGCGGCGGTACGCAATGATTGAGAGATATGCTCCCTTGGCTCGGTTACATCGTTAGGTCGGAGATTGCTCTCTGATAGCAGGTGTGAGATTCGAGTGGAAAAATTATCAGCTGTCTCTGTCGTACGCAGCTGTTATATGGGTATGGTTAAGTCCCCACTAATTAGGCGAAAGTAAAGTTGTGTAGCTTTTCTCAACAATGTTGCTAATTTTCAGAAATAAGAAAAAAATAGTGCCAAAAATCTGGTGAGAATTTTTTTTAGAAAAAAAACTAGATTGCAAAAATCGCGAGCACAAATCGACCCGCCCTAATGTATATGTATGTAAGTGAATTAAGTGTCTACTCAGTGAAGTAAGTAAGCTGATCCATTTCATGGTCAACCATATCCATAATTGAGTTAATGGAGCTTATTTCATCGTATGGTTTGTGGTTTATTTTCAATACCTTAAATTTTCAATTTATATGCTAAACAGATTTACTTTGATATTTGTTGCAGAATTATTGATTGAGTGGGCACTAATATTATATGCGTATTTTCAGTTGTGCTATCGTGCTGCATTTTGCATCAAAAGGCGAGTTCTAGAAAATCTTTAAAGTAAAACTGCAAAATTGCTATTAGTCTAGATTCTAGAATGAAGATACACCGAATCGCAAAGGTGAATGAGACTAATGACCCTTTTGATCTCTTAATATGGTTTGCCCTAAAACGACTGATTTACACCCTGGAAACAATAATCACAAAAATGTTCCAGGCAAATGTTGATAAACGAAGTATAATAAAATTGTTGCATATTTTAAGGCGACAGACAGGGCGACTCCCTTTCGTACGATTTTTTTAACCTGATGCTGGAGAAGATAATTCGAGCAGCAGAGCTAAACCGCAATGGCACAATCTTTTACAAGAGCGTACAATTGCTGGCGTATGCCGATGATATTGATATCATTGGCCTTAACAACCGCGCCGTAAGCGCTGCTTTCTCTGGGTTGGATAAGGAAGCGAAAAAAGTGGGTCTTGCGGTGAACGTGGACAAGACGAAGTATCTGCTGTCATCAAAGAAAGAATCGGTGCCTTGGCAGCCAAGTCACCGTTGATAGCTACAAGTTTGAAACGGTGAGAGACTTCGTCTATTTGGGAACCAGCATTAACACCGAAAATAATATTAGTCTAGAAATCCAACGAAGAATCACCCTTGCCAACAAGTGTTACTTTGGACTAAGTAGGCAATTGAGAAGTAAAGTCCTCTCTCGACAAACAAAGATCACGCTCTATAAGTCTCTCAACATACCACTCCTGATGTGATGATGGAGTATTTGAGAGAAAAGTTCTCCGAAGGAAATTTAACGATGAGCTGTACGAGCTTTACGCAGACCTGACCATGGTTCACCGGATTAAAGCCCAAAGGCTCCGCTGGCTGGGTCATGTCATGCGAATGGACAAAGAAGCACCAGCACAGAAAGTTTTCCTATCGACACCCGAATTCGGCAGCAGAGGAAGGGGGAGACCTCGACTGAGATGGAAACAACAAGTGGAGGATGATTTGAACTTCCTTGGGGTTTCCAATTGGCGTCAGTTATCGCTAAAAATGAATGACTGGCGTGCTTTGATACGAAACGGCCAAAATCGCCTAGGCGGTTAAGCGTCATTATGACGCAAGCCAAGATTAGATTAGATTTTAAGGCGAAAATTCGTATTTTATTATGCCTGCGAGCTTTTATGTTGTTTTTAGTAGATCTAACAAGGGTGTTACTGTACGTATTACGTAATTCCCTAAATTACTGTGCACACCTCTCCTTCAAAGGCAAATCACGCAAATTAATAGCATTTAACGTCTTCAAAACGAAGCTAACCAACAAAACAATAAAAAATGATTCGAATAGCATTTTAAATGCTCACAAAAGAAGCACATGGCCAAGCATAAATTTCAACTACTTCGAAATTATTTATATTGCTTAATTCGCATAACTTCACCAACCCACTTTTACGCCCATTTTTAAGCTAAGCATGCATGCGGGTATTTCTTTGTGTGTGTGTGTGTGTGTGTGTGTGTGTGTGTATAAATAAACCATTTCAACTCGACTTCACTTCGTCAAACAAACAATTGAAAATTTCTTGTTCAAATACTTATCGAAATAATTTTTCAAACAATAGCAACAACAAACGAAGAAGTGAATGACTTTACTATTCACTTTTCGTAAATGCACACATACATACATACATGAATTTTGATTTTTATTCTGTGCATTTCTTTTATTACTGCTACATTAATTCTCTTATTTTATTCAAACTACTTTGGGTAATACTCACTTATGTACTATGTCTGTAGTACTATATCATTCTAGTAGCGTATGCATTAGAGTGGTTCGAAAAGAAAATTAATATTTGATTTGGTTTGCTAGTATGTTTAATTTTACTGCATTTTTTTAGATTCTATTCTATTTCGGATTATTTTATTTTATGTTTTTTATATTATTTTATATTATTTTTTTTTTAATTTTATTTAATTTTATTTTTTTAAATTTATTTTATTTTATTTTATTCTTTTATTTTATATTTTATTTATTGTTTTTTTATTTTATTTTAATTTGTTTTTTATTTCTTTATTTTGTTTTGTTTTATTTTATTTTATTTTATTTTATTTTATTTTATTTTAATTAGTTTTATTTTATTTTATTTTATTTTAAGTTAATTTATTTTATTTTATTTTATTTAATATTATTTTATTTTATTTTATTTTCTTTTATTTTATTTTACTTTATTTTATTTTATTTAATATTATTTTATTTTATTTTATTTTTTTTTAATTTAATTTTATTTTATTTTAATTTTTTAATTTAATTTAATTTTATTTTATTTTATTTTAGTTTATTTTATTTTATTTTAATTTATTTTATTTTAATTAATTTATTTTATTTTATTTTATTTTTTTTTTTTATTTTGTTTTATTTTTATTTTATTTTATTTTTTTTTTAATTTAATTTAATTTTATTTTATTTTTTTAATTTAATTTTATTTTATTTTACTTTATTTTATTTTATTTTATTTTAATTTATTTCATTTTATTTTATTTTATTTTATTTGATTTTATTTTATTTTATTTTATTTTATTTTATTTTATTTTATTTTATTTTATTTTATTTTATTTTATTTTATTTTATTTTATTTTATTTTATTTTATTTTATTTTATTTTATTTTATTTAATATTATTTTATTTTATTTTAATTTATTTTATTTTATTTTATTTTATTTTATTTTATTTTATTTTATTTTATTTTTTTTAATTTTGTTTTATTTTATTTAATATTATTTTATTTTATTTTAATTTATTTTATTTTATTTTATTTTATTTTATTTTATTTTATTTTATTTTATTTTATTTTATTTTATTTTATTTTATTTTATTTTATTTTAATTTATTTCATAATATTTTATTTTATTTTATTTGATTTTATTTTATTTTATTTTATTTTATTTTATTTTATTTTATTTTATTTTATTTTATTTTATTTTTTTTAATTTTATTTTGTTTTATTTTATTTTACTTTATTTTATTTTATTTTATTTAATATTATTTTATTTTATTTTAATTTATTTTATTTTATTTTATTTTATTTTATTTTATTTTATTTTATTTTATTTTAATTTATTTCATTTTATTTTATTTTATTTTATTTGATTTTATTTTATTTTATTTTATTTTATTTTATTTTATTTTATTTTATTTTATTTTATTTTATTTTATTTTATTTTATTTTATTTTATTTTATTTTATTTAATATTATTTTATTTTATTTTAATTTATTTTATTTTATTTTATTTTATTTTATTTTATTTTATTTTATTTTTTTTAATTTTATTTTGTTTTATTTTATTTTACTTTATTTTATTTTATTTTATTTAATATTATTTTATTTTATTTTAATTTATTTTATTTTATTTTATTTTATTTTTTTTAATTTTGTTTTATTTTATTTTATTTTTTTTATTATTTTTTTTAATTAAATTTAATTTTATTTATTTTTCTTTATTTTAATTTATTTTAATTTCCCTTATTTTTTTATCACATAAAAAAATACAAATTTTCTTCTTAGTCACCCTAATTTGTGTATCACGTCATTCAACTTTGCTACTTGCCAACAGTGCATACTTTTATTTACCGCTCGTCGGTGCAAAATCAAAATCAATAAATCAAAAGATTTTTTTTGTTTTTTATTTTTTGGTAAACACACTCATTCATACACGCATACATTGATCAAGTGTGTAAACAATGGGTTAAAAAATTGCAAATTCAATTCCATTCAATAAAAAGAAATTATTCGAAGCGTTGTTTGCCGCATTTCAATTGAGAAGTTACGTCAATTCGGTGGAAGTTCAATTGAATATGAGTTGAAAGAAAAGTAGTTCATTGTAAAAGCATTAAGTATTTTTGGCGATGTATAAAAATGTGTGTATGAATGAAGGAAGGAAGGAAGCGAATGCGTTGTATATGTGAGGCTCTTTAAGTAGCAATTTCCTGCGCGAAAAGTGGCAAAATTGAAAATTCGCTTGGCCAAAAATCAAATTTTTCCTTGATATGAGCTTAGTTATTGATTTGAGTGAAAAATGTGGTATACTTTTAGGCGTTCAAACGTGTGGTTGGTCTTTGAAGATTTCTAGCATATGAAAGGGATTCCAGATCGTCTTATATCAAAATGTAAAATATTTCTAACCTTATTTCTTTTATTTATCTTTTTTTTCAGATTCTACAGAGTCCTTAAATGCTCATCAATTGCACACTTTACACAATAATAATTTGAATAGCCAAAATTTCAACACCAACAACTCCAGTAATGGCAGCAGTAATAGCAATAACAATCTTAATTTGAACTCTTTACATCATAATAATCATCATATGAATCAACGTGATGATTCACCCACAAATATGGATAACAGTCTGGATGTTGATAATGATGATGATTTGTCGAATAGTTTAAATAATGGACATGATTTGGGTGATATGGAGCGACCGCGAAAAGTGAGAAGGTGAGTGGAATTATTGAGATTTTATTTTGAAAACTATCGACGATAATATACATGTAAGTATATTACTTACTTAAAATAGCCTTTAACCGCCTAGGCGATTTCGGCCGCCTAACATGTTTTGCCAGTCGCCTCTTTGTTGAGTTCTGGCCAAGGCTAATGAAAATGGGCGAAATCGGATGATAACCACGCCACCTTTTTCGATATCGAAAATTTCGAAAATCACATAAATTGACATATCTCGATAGCTGTGATGGCTAAAATGATATAATTTTATAGGTGAATCCCCCTGGTCATTCTCTTATGATTTTTCCATAAACTTTTTATATTGGGCGTGGCACCGCCCACTTTTAAGGCAGGCATTTTTGAAAATTTGACTGGTCGTAACTTTTAAACTGATTACGTTAGTATCGTTGTAGTAGCTGATGAAATTTGATAAAATCGCCCTCCAACCATGCCCACTTTCGATATCGAAAACTTCGAAAATCACCTAAATTGACATAATTTGGTAACGGAAATGGCTAAAATAATATAGTTTGGTAGTATGAACCCTCTAGTCATTATATTATGATTTTTTGATAAATTTTCAAAAGTAGGCGTGGCACCGCCCACTATTCAGGGAGGTATATTTTGAAAATTTCACAGGTCATAACTTTTAAACTGATTAAGCTAGAACGATGAAATTTGGCGCAAAGTAGTGTCGTTGTGGTGGCTGATGAAATTGGAAAAAATCGCCCACTAACCATGCCCACTTTCGAATATCGAAATCTTCGAAAATCACCTAAATTGATATAATTCGGTAACGGAAATGGCTAAAATTATATAGTTTGGTAGTATGAACCCCCTAATATTTAAGTGGGCGTGGCACCTCCCACATTTAAGTGAGGCATTTATGAAAATTCGACTGGTCGTAACTTTTAAACTAATTACGGTATAACGATGAAATTGGTACAAGGTGTACTAGAGTAATATGAAGTATACCTGATGTAATTGGACGAAATCGCTTCCCAACCACGCCCTCTTCCGAAATGGAATATTTCGAAGAACATATGAAAACTACCGTCGGTTATTTAATGATCGGTTTACCCGAACTTAGACTTCCTTACTTGTTTATTTTTATGTTAATTTTATATTTTGGACGGCCAAAATCGCCTTTAGGCGCTTTAAGGGTATTTTAAGTAAGTAAGAGATTTTATATTATTTATTTTTAATTTATTTTATTTTATATTATTAAATTTAGTTTTAATTTTGCATTTTTTAATTTTTTATTTTTTTAAAAAGCTTTTTTTTTAAATTATTATTTTTTTTTATTTTTTTTAATTTTATTTTTTTTTTTAATTTTTTTTTTTTGTTTAATTTTCTTTGTATCTGAATTTTAATTTTTTATGTTATATTTGTAATTTATTTTATTGTGTTTTTTTATAATTTTTTATTTTTTTTTTTGTTTTTCAAATCTTGCTCTCAAAGCTCTAGCTTCAATCCTTCGTTCCTTGACAAAATCAAATCAAAATTTTCCCTTTGACCTTGTATTGTTTGTTGCTTATTTGATGTGAATTAAATCTAGAAACTCTTGTTGTTTATTGTTAAAATTAAAATCCGCTTAAAAAATAAAAAACAAACGCATTACATTTAACTTTTGTAAGCAGCATCAAAGCGGCTTCGCTGCTGCCGATGAAAGTGATTCGTTTAATCCTTGTTAGTATTTATTTATTTCAATTGCAGGTATTAGTGAAACAATAAAATTAATTTCTGCTTGTTTTTTTGGTTGTACTTTCCAATAGATCACGCACAACATTTACAACATTTCAATTGCATCAATTGGAGCGCGCCTTCGAGAAGACACAATATCCGGATGTATTTACAAGGGAGGATCTGGCGATGCGTTTGGATTTGAGCGAAGCACGTGTACAGGTACTAAATAGAAATTGTTGTTTTATTATGCTACTACTAGATGGGAAAATGTATGAGATTGAGTGTGTGACATTAGGGTGTCTCTTTTGCTAGCAATGAATTTCTCTACTTAGGAATAGAGCGTATTTATTGCGGGTGTTCTGAAAAATATTTTAAAATAGGGTGATCTACCCACTTAGCCATCAATAAATAAATCAATATATTCTTGCTGATTTTGTTTTTTCTCAAGGAAAAAATCTTCCAATCTAGAAAAGATAATAATTTTTAGTATAAAAATGTCACACCCTAATGTACATTACTTTTTTATTGGCTTGTAATTGAGTTTGTCCGAAGCTTGTGAGTATCGTTATCTGATTTTGTAATTATTTACGGATTAGAGCATTTTTTAGCAACAAACACTGCCAGCTGCACAGCAAATACAGAGTAACTTCTCTATGCGGAAAGTTAAAACATCATTTGATGTGTCTCTTATTAGCTTGAGCGCTGATGTTCCCATGACGATTGTAGCGATTTATCACTTTTTTTTGTTTGTTAAATGGGCGTATTAATGGTGCAATTGTCCGATCACGTGAGTCAATTTGATTGTAAGTGGATGATGAGTTAGATATGTTTGTATTTGATAAGAAAGGATATTTGTTAATAGTTTTTGTAATAGTAATCACGTTTTTGTATTGGTGCGCAGAGTGCGATTGCTGGTGTCTATACAGGGAGCTGTGCGCTAATATCCTTTCAAGTAAAACTCTACTACAACGGCTGTTTTTTACGGGTTACCATACCATGATCTATGTATCTCTAGGGGAGCATTTGATTCAATTATATAGTTTAAATAGATTCAAAATCTCAGGCGACCCATAGAATATATGACGATGTCTCGTGGCTTACTTAAAAAAAAAGAGTTAAGCAGCATAGAAGATTGAAATGAATAGGGTAAATAATCGACATTCCCAAGCCTTGACACAAAAAAAGTCAAAATAGTGCACTAGACTGTCCCAAAAAATCCAGTTGTTTTATTTAACGGGACTTCATGATAAGTAAATCGGTATTTTTTTTCGTACCAGATGCGCAGAATATCATTTAAAAGATCATAAATGTAACGCATCCCGAAAAATTTTAACAAAAGATTTATATGTGGGTTGTAATCTGTATATATGTGCGTCATTCCATGCCAAATCGACACATTTTTTACCTGACCCCCTTCGATTTCGCTAAAAAGTTGCTATCTTTTTCTATCCCCCGAAAGACATTTTTCAGAATTTTTTCAAATTTTTTCCCCAAATCAAAAAAAGTTATGAACTTAAAAAAATTAACGTTTTTTTAACGTTTAAAAAAAAAAGTTATTTTTAAATGCTGTAACTTTCAAGAAATCGACCGTTTGGGATCATTTTTTTTCGAAAAAAAAAAATAAAAAAATGTTTAAAAGCCCAGATATACATATAATTTTTTTTTTTCGAAAAAAAGTCCGACCATTTTTTTCAACTTTGGCTCATTTTATTTTTATTTCAATTTTTAATGAACCTTTTTTTAAAGCAAAAAATAAAAATAAAAAAAGGGTCGGACTTTTTTTTCTAAAAAAAAAAAAATTATTTATCTGGGCTTTTAAGAACTTTTTAATTTTTTTTTTCGAAAACTACATTTAAAAACAAAAATTTAGAAAAAAAATGATCCCTAACGGTCGATTTTTGAAAAAGTTACAGCATTCAAAAAAAAGTTTTTTTTTAAAAGTTCATAACTTTTTTTGATATGGGGAAAAAAATTTGAAAAAATTCTGACAAATGTCTTCCGGGGGGTAGAAAAAGATAGCAAACTTTTAGCGAAATCGAAGGGGGTGAGGTAAAAAATTTGTCGATTTGGCATGGAATGACCCATATGTAATATAACATTAGGGTGATTCAAATAAAAAAGGGGTTTTTTCGGTCTTACCCCCTGAAACTTTAGGTATTGATGAGAAAATAAGCCTTGCAAAAAATAAGCGCTTAACCCTACATTTTGTATGGAGAAAAATTACATTTTTTTAAAGCGAATTTTCTTTTAATTTTTGAAGCTTTTTTAATAGTTAAGATAATCGTACGCGGCTTACCGTTGGGAACTTCAAAGCCTCCTCTTTAAGAATATGGAAAAGTTTTTTGAAAATAAGTTCAAAAATTAAAAGAAAATTCACTTTGCAAAAAAAAAAAAATGCCATTTTCCCCATACAAAATTTTTTCGAAAGGTAAATTTTTGCTACCCCTCAGGGCTAAGTTAGAGCACTAATTTTTTGCAAGGCTTATTTTCTCATCAATCCCAAATTTTTTCGGGGGTAAGACCAAGTATTTTTTTTGAATCACCCTAATATAACATGTTTTAATTAACCTTTAATGACATTTAAATAATGTCCTTTAAAATGTTTATTCTTCAACTTTTTTATTTCGATATCTTAATCCGTTTCGGAGATATCAACTAAATAACTAAATGTTACTCATACGCCGTGCATGCCCTATAAAAATTGCACTATAGTTGCAAAACTTCAAGATATATAAAATTATTTTTGTTGGAAAAAATATTGTTTCGCAATCTACGAAAATACTTTTCAAATTCCAATGTCCTTTTCTCGTAAATAGGTTTTTTTTTTCAATATGCTGGTAAAGGATCCTGTTATCCTTATAAAAATTCAAAGGTGTAGATTCGTTACACAGTCCTTAATATATGGCAATATATTAAAGTTGTTTATGGATCTTCTTCTACAATTATTTATCACCTACTCTCCAAAATCACGGTACGAAAAAAATTTGTAGCAATATCGAAGGTAGTGACCTCCATAGCTTACCCCTACCCCTGATTGTCATCGAATAAATAATGAATTATCAAATTAAATGCTCCGTAATTAATTGGTTATAATCATGTTGAGCAAGTATATTTGCCTCAAGTGTGAATATTCATATTTATTGACTGTATAAATATTTGACATTTAATTGCAAAATGAGTTCCGCTTATTATTTTTGCAACATAATTTTCACATTAATGCAACAAATTAGCTGCAATTAAAATCGCACACTTCCATTCGTATAAAAGCGGAAATCGCGAATTGTAGCATTGTGTGTGAGTGGAATAAAGGATTAATATATGAATTGAGCGAGCAGTAGCATACGCAATGATGCCCAATTATTTTGCTGATTATGCAAATTATAAATGCAACAATTGCTACAATCAAATTTGAAACGAGTGGGTATTAATTGGAATGAGATAAATAAAACGGTGTATGCGCAGAGTATTTTGAATGGAATATGGTGGTTTGTTGGCTCTATGAAGTTTTGTGTGCGTTTGTGTGTGTGAGCCTTATGGCGTCGCCAATAATCGAGAAAAGGAGGTAGTTTAAATAAAATTTAAAAAATATAAAATGTGGCATAAAAAATAATTTATTATATTTTATTTTATTTTGTTTTATTTAATATATTTTAATTTTATATGATTTGATTTGATTTTATTTCATTTCATTTAATATAATTTAATTTTATTCTACTTTATTTTTTAATTTTTTTTATTATATATTTTTTTTTATTTTTTTTTTAATTATTGGTATTAGAAAAAATGGATTGGGGTTAGCAACATAACTTGAAAAAAATATATATAAGCATTGCATACATTTAGGCGTATGACGTTGCACTAATGTTAGTAGCAGACCGAATACATAAAATTGGAGCTGTACATTACATTACATTAAAGTTGGATCTGTAAGCGTTGCCTACATTTAGGCTATACTACTAACAGTGTGACGTTGTACATAAAATTGGAGTTGTATAGGCTATACTGTTAACAGGTTAAGGCTGTACTGCTTAACCATAGTTCGACCGACGATTTTTATAACTCATTTGGGCCAACGCAGTCACCCGGGTGACTGTATTTAATAAAATGCAAAGTCGGATGTAAATGAACAACAGGTAAAAACAAGTATGCGGAAATAGTGCAGTTGAGTATATTGTAACATTATCAGCATCTGGTAACCTTAACAGCTGTTATATATACGCATATATATATTCATATCTGTATAGCTTCTGATTTGGTCACCCAGGTGACTACATCGGCCAGAACAAGAAAAAAAATTTCAACTTCTAATATTTGGCTATAAATAAACTTTGTTTTGTATTTTTTCTACTTGAAATTCATTATTCTTAGATGTCAGGGAAAATAAGCTAACTGAGTTGATTACAAATTGGTCTTTTCGTGCCTCAAATGTGTAATAGTCACCCTGGTGACTCGTCGGCCGAACTAGGGTTAAAGTCATAAATATGCTCATTGAGTTTTCATAAATACTATAATTGCATAAGTTGATAAAAAGTGATATGCAACAGCTTTACCGCGGCAGTGCCCGAGTGCCACACGTCCTTTTTTATTTCCATTTATTTAATTTAATTTAATTTTTATTTTTTTTTGTTTTTTATTTTATTTTGTTTGGCTTAATTTTTTATTTATTTTTTTATTTTTTTTGTTTTTATTTTTATTTTATTTAGCTTATTTATTTGTTTATATCTTATTTTATTTCGTTTTATTATGTTCTGTTTAATTTAATTTAAATTTTTTTTTTATTTTTAAAATTTTTTTTTAATTTTATTTTATTATGGTACATTTTTCTTTTATTTATTTTTCAGCTTTATTTTTTATTTTTTTTTTTTTTTTATCCGATTTTATTTATTATTATTTATTTAATTTATTTTAATTTTACTTTTTATATTTGAATTATTTTTTTAAATATTTTTTTATTGTATTTTATTTTATTTTATTTCACTTATTTATTTGTTTATATCTTATTTTATTTCATTTTATTTTATAGTTTTCCATTATTATATTAAGATTTTTTTTTTAAATTTTTTTTGTTACATTTTGTTATAGTTTATTTTTTTTTTGTTTTTCATTTTAATTTTTTCAGCTTTGTTCAGCTTAGTTTTTTATTTTTTTGTTCATTTCGTTTCATTTTATTTTATGTTATTTTATTTGATTATTGTATTTTGTTTTATTTAATTTTATTGAATTTTTTATTTTTATGTTTTCTTTTCATTCTATTTTATTTTTGAATTTTGTTAATTTTTTTTATTTCCTTTTATTTAAATATTTTTGTTTTTAAAATTTTGTATTTTTTTATTATTTCATTTTACGGCGGCCGCCGTGGTGTTGCGGTTAAGTGTTCGACCTTCTACACCAAGCCGTGGCGGTTCGATGCCCGGCAAAAGTAACATCAAAAATTATTTAGAAAAAGAATTTTTCTAAAACGGGGCCGCCCCTCGGCAGTAGTTTGGCAAACTCTCCGGGTGTATTTCTGCCATGAGAAGCTTCTCAGCAAAAAATCCATTTGCTTTGCAAGTGCCGTTCGGAGTCGGCAAAAAACTGTAGGTCCCGCCAACTTGTAGGAAAAACTCAAAAAGCAACACACCACAAGTTGGAAAGAGAAGCTCGGCTAAAAAATCTCGTTAGAGGTTATGATAACCTGTTGGTATATCGCCGCCATTAGTTTTTTTTTTTTTGTATTTTATATTATAATATTTCTTTTATTTTATTTTATTTAATTTAATTTTTTAAATTTTATTTTACTCAAAAATAGAAGAAGCCATACAAATTCTATCGGCTCAATGCGGCTAATGTAGTGTTCATGCTGAGTTTTTAAAGCAGCATTTTCCATTTTCGGTCATACATTTCGAAGATGCGTTCATGCTGCCGCTTTTTGAAAATGCCCATTTAGCTAATTTTCAAATGCTTAAGGTGCGTTCCTACATCGCAAGTGGAAGTATGCTTGCCTTTTCAGATAAACTCCTTTTCTTTTATAAAAGTGAGTTCGTGGGTAAAGAAACCGACTTTCTTAACAAACTTGGAAACTCTTCACCTCGAAAATTGCTACTTTTAACAGAAAAAATTATTGCAAAAATACGTTGATTTGCTTAGTGAGAAGATATCGTAATATAAACAGCGGTTCGCGCAAAAGTATGCAACATTTTCTCCACGTTTTCTTTATACAAGGAAATTTTTGTTCGTACTGTATCTTCGAAGTTGACAGAGCTGTATTTAGCATTTATAAAGCGAATGCAGAAATAAAGTAACATTTAGTAGCGTTTAACTTTCAAAATAGTATGGTGGAAATGCTACATTTTGGGTTAAATGCTAAAATGCAAAATGCAGGCTCAGCATGAACAGCACATAAGCTCACAAATCATCCTACTTGTAAACCCTTCTTTGACTGTTTTATAAAGTGCATAATTTTAGGCGTTTTTTTTTTAAATATAATTCGCACACTATTCATCATTCACGAAAGGGGGTATATCCTCTCCATTTCCCTGCGTACGCTACTGTAGTTAGCTTCCAGTCGTATATGTTTGTAAATACATTTTTTAAATATGTACGTAATTTGCATAAGAATACGATGAAGTAGCAACGACTCAATGCGCTGCTGCTCTTGCACGCGTCGCTCGCCATGCATTCTTAAATACTTATCCCAATTGTACTGATGAGAATTTAATTGACTGGCAATTTTTTTTTTTTGCCTGCCGCGTATGTGTGCGTGATATTTTTATTGTTACCACGTTTGCTGGTAAAACAAATTTGTTAAAATTTGTAAATAGTGTTAAAACACTTTAAAAAATCATTTTGTGTATACAAAACAATCTTAAAAACAGTCAATGGGAAAAAGGGTGGGAAAGCATTAACCATAGATGGCGTGGCTATCTGCTTATGTGCGCCTTTATGTATACTATTGAATATAGTAGTAGCATAAGGGTGATGCGTGTGAAATCAAGGTTATTTATCTTTTCTACACTTTTCATTAGAGACAATTTTTCATCTGATTAAATTTTGGTATGCGCAATTAACTAATGGATGTTCCTCTGGACCCCAATTGTCGGCTTTTCTGTCAATGTTTCAAACTATGTTGCCAATTTTCACTCTAGGTTTTAAAAAAAAATAAGAAAGATATATCCTACTCTCTAAGCATTCGCTCACCAACGCCTCTTGAAAAGTTTTGGAAAAAAACAACTGAAGCAAGGGTTAATAGACCATCATTATCTCCTATAAAGTAACGATTTTAAATCAGATAACTCATTTCAATTCCATTTAGTTACAAATTCCACTTAAGCTATGGATATAATCTATTAGAAGCATATCAGTACCTACATAGATAAAAAAGCAATATAAGTGCCACAAAGGGCAATTGCAGATTGACTGTTTATCGTGTTGTCGTTTGTGTTGTTACATCAATTTGACCTAACAACACCACGGCTTAAATAAAGACTTCAATATGTCTAAGCATATGCCAAACGCCATACAACACCCCTCTTGTGTGTGAACATGATGAGTAGGTAGGGATCAATAAACAAAGATACTCGCACAATCCCCTTTTCGAACGAACGCTAATAATGATGGCAATAAAAAATAAATGATAAACAACAACAGCGACAGACAATTTTAAACACGAAATTAACAATAACGGATTTACTGAAATTGCCAAAAGAAGAAAGAAAAAAAAAAAATATACCTCGATAAATATGTATATATATATTATATATAAGTTTACTCCTGACTGGTCCTTTACTCGATATAATCCTAAACAAAGTCCTGCAAGTTTTGTATACTCATATGTTTTGAAGATTTACTTTTAATATGAGCATGCAAATACACTGGTGGCAAGCATTTTACAGTGCTTGGATAAATGATGATGATGCTGATGATGATGATGATGATGATGATGAAAAAATATAAATTATGTCCAGCAGAATCTGTTAAATGTACCCTATATCTCAATGCACATATATAGCAAGAAATCTGCGGAAAAAGCCACCAAATCGATAGAGTATTTGTTAAATGATGCGCGTACAAACATAAAGACAAAAAAATCAAAGAATTTAGTATTTGACATCAGTTAAATTTTTTCTTAAAGTATATTAAAACCTAAGTTAAACCTCTAGCAATACCTTCGTGAAGTCTGATCCCACTCGAGACAGTACTTTTTGAGTGATACGCTTACAAACATACAGACTGACAGACACAAATTATTCGAAAGCATTTTTTTCTTCTATTTTTTGTCAAATAGTATTCGGTTCCATTTTTTTTTTGCCACCAGTGTACAGACTTAAATCCATTTGTTAGCTAAATTGGTCATTGATAGATAGTATCTGTTTGCGTATAATAAATTCACAAATCATGTAAATACGTCATCATACTCTCGGCTCATGCCTTGTAGGAAAAATCTCTCAATGCGCTATATTTTCGATTAGGTTTTGGTATTTTTCGAACCAAAGAAATAAAAAACTAAATATTTTAACTGAACTAGTTCGTTCAGTATCTAATGTGAACTAAACTTTTCTGTGGTCACTTTTCAGATCGCAATTTATGTAAGAAGCATGAATGTGCCAAAATGAAAATTTTGGAAATTGTATTTGAAAGTTTATCCCTCTCGCAAAATTTTAAATTTTAGTTTTTGAAATAAATATGGTTTTGCAGGTTATATTCTCATTATACTTTGCACTGATAAAGTTTTTACTTTAATACTCCTTCAATTCCTCGAGATTCGGCACATTCACCTTCTAAAAATTGCCAAAGAAAATTTTTAAAATTTTTTATAGCGCCAGAACGTGAATGTGCTACAACGAAAATGTTCAAAAACTGAGTTTAAATTTTTGTTTTGCCCGGAACATGAATGTGTTGCACTCAAAAACAGACACCATGGCGTATACGTAACAATTTTGCTTCACATTCATGTTACTGGCAAAACGAAAATTTTAAAACTATGAAAATTTCAGTTTTTAAACATTTTTTTGCGCCAGAAACATGAATGTGTATCAAATTAGATTTTTTAGCACAATTTTCAGAGATTGAACTACACATTCATGAAAATGGCATTTGCAAACTTTGGAAACCCAGGATTTTTTTAATTTTAATTTTTGAGACCAAATTTTATTTTGGTTTTTATTAAAAAATAATTTAAGTTCCTTTTCTTAAGTTAGGTCGCTATTACAAACTTTTGAACTAGTTCATTTGGTCGAAATATACATAGTTCAGTAAGGTGATCGAGATATTTGCATGAAATTTGGTATACAGGTTACTTTTTGGCCAAGGTTGCTATTGAAAATGGGCGAAATCGGATGATAATCATGCTTCTTTTTCGATATCGAAAGTTTCGAAAATTACCTAAATTGACATAATTCGGCAACGGGAATGGCTAAAATGATATAATTTGGTAGGATGAACCTTCTTGTCATTATATTATGATTTTTTGATAAATTTTCAAAAGTTGGTGTGGCACCGCCCACTTTTAAGAGAGGAATTTTTGAAAATTCGACTGGTCATAACTTTTAAACTGATTACGGTAGAATCATAAAATTCTACAAAATTTACACAAGCATTATAGGGAGTATACCAGATGGAATTGGACGAAATCGCTCCCCGACCACGCCCACTTTCTATATGGAAAATTTCGAAAATCACATAAATTGGCATAATTCGGTAAGATAAATAGCTAAAATAGTATAATTTGGTGGGTAAACTCTACTGGTCATTCTATTATGATTTTCTGTAAAATATTAAAAGTAGGCATTCTGAAAACTATCGCTGGGTATTTAATGTTCGGTTCACCCCAACTTAGACTTCCTTACTTGAAGTTTGTAATAACAGCCAAAGTCAAATTAAGTTGAAAAAAATGTGTGCTACAGAAAAGTTTAGCTCACCTTACTAAACGAACTAGTTCAATTTAATAATTTAGTTCGTTAGTAATTTAGTTCGAAAAATACCCAACCCTAGCCGTATGCTAGTCGACTTTCCTGCCAGGTATGCGCATAATACATAGCACGTAACTCGTGTGGCTACTTTGGCATGTTGTAACATTTTTAAATACACCGATTAGTGCTCAGTAAATCGCTTACAAGTATCATACTCTTTTCTTTCATCCGTTTTTTTTATCATATTAATGCTATGTCCTTTTTCTCCCATACATACATGAACCAATGTACTCGTACTCGCAATTGTTGTTGTATGCAATTGAATCAATTCAATTTTTTTTTTATTCGCATTAAATGATCCTTTAACGAGTTGTCTATGGTGTCTATTACATGTATGTGTGTATGTGTCATTTTTAAAGGGTGTTTATTCCCCGGCACCACTCGCTGTGTAGGCATGTGTTTGTATGTACCTATGGATAACATGTTGGCATGAAGATGGCAATTATTTTCGGATTTAATACACTTGGAAGGACATGAGCGACTGACATTAAATTGAGCGAGAAAAAAATTGAATACAAAGAGAAAAAAAAATTAAAAAAAAAAAATGATACAATCGCGTTGGTCACACATTTGCAAACATACAGGCATGTAATGGGTTAGCCCAGTTAACAGCAGACAAAATATTCTCAATGGTTTGACAAAGTTTTTGTACGCAATAAGAGCGGGAGATTTGCTTGTCATAAGGGTAGTTATTTGTGAAATGCCTTAAAATTGAAATCAAACAAAAATGTTTATTGGGTTACCCATATTCAAGCAAATGTAGTCGAATAAGCAATAAAAAGTCGTGCAATTGACTGGTAACTGGTTTAGCATTAGACAATTTGTATGTTTATCATTTTCATTGGAGTGGGGTTGAAGGCCAACGATATACGAGCTCATTTGTGTGAAGTTGTTTGGATTGCACTATCAATAGACATGTTGACATGAATGGTTATTGATAAGCTTATTTTATATTTGTTACAAAAATTATCTTTTGTTGATAAAAACGCAATAAGAATGGGCCGTTTAAATTGAAGCTTAAAACGATGAAACATAATTTAATAAGTACCTACCTGGGTGACCGAGCTATCAATTTAGCCCAAAAAATGCCCCAAAATTATCCCAAAGTAATCCTAAAATAATCCCAAAACGACCCCAAAAATACCCAAAAATGATCCTAAAATACTATCACAATGACCCTAAAATGATCCCAAAATAATCTAAAAACGATTCGAAAATGACCCCAAAATTGTCCCAAAATAATCCCAAATTTAACCCAAAATGATCTCAAAATAGCCCCACAATTATCTTAAAGTAACCCCTAAATGATCCCAAAATGATTCTAATGTAATCCAACTATGATCCCAAAATGACCCCAAAATATAAAAATCAATACCTGGGCGGCAACCCTACTTTAAAATATTTTAATTTGGTATGTCGGCCTTTCATACCTTTCATTTGATACGCAATTAACATATCTTTCTCAATAATTTAAAAAAAAATTAGATATATAGGTGGCAGCCCTGCACACCCTTCAATTGGCAACCCCCAAGTAGATAGTCTTAGTCTTAGGAACAATAATACTATCTCTATACCAAATTGTATTCCAATCGGTCAAGCCGTTCTCGAGATAGTACCGTATAAACAAATATACTGCGGTAAGGTGGCAACCCTACTTGAAAATAATTTAGTTGGTATGCTGCCAAAAAAAAATACCTTTCTTTTGACACCCATATTGGCATATCTTGCTCAATTATAAAAAAATAAAATTAGATCAGTGGCAACCCTGTAAACCGATCGCTTTGAATAGGGATAGAAACAGTAATCTATAAAGAACCAAGTCGTTTTTTAAATAAATAACTTAAAAAAAGGAGTAATTCCAAGAGGCTTTTTTTCAAAGGGTAATAGATTTTGTAGCGTGAAAGCCAAATGGAAAAAATACTATTTTGGGTAAAAAAAAATATTTTTTATAAAAAAAAATAATATTTTTTATAAAAAAAAAATAAAAATTAAAATGCAGTCAACCTGATGTGCATTATTAAATTTTGTACATACTACCTCAATTACCATCTATTTCGCAGTTAAAAATCATACATGATAAATTTGAGTACTTATAATTACCCGGAAGCATGTCTACGCATCCGCTTTTCGTCTGTTTTTTCATCATCTTTTACATTTTTCGTTTCATCTTTGCGCAAGAAAATGATACAAAATAATAACTCGACATTACAGTAGTCCTTGTAACAATTAAAATACTCATACATGTGAGTGTGGATGAGTGTATACACAAAATTTAAGCTCGAGGGCTTTCAAAATTGTCAACACCAAGTACACAAATGTCTTCTTCGTCTAAATCATTATTACAATAATCATCTCGCTCATACCTCTTCGTCACCCGCTCTACCCCAAACGAACTCTCGCTCTTTGTGTAGTCAGGAGACGGTAGCTATTTAGAGCAATTATTGTCAGGAAATCATTACTAATTTTATTCTCGCATTGCTGCTCGCATTGTTGGCCAACTGTCGAAATGAACGACAACAACGTCGTTATAGAGTCGGCAGTTGATTTTCCACGGACGGGGTTGTGGCAGAGGCGGTTGTTATTGCTTTATTGAAATAACGCCCCAACCAAGGATTTATGTACATCATCTCACACTCCTATCTGCAATTACTTCAGAGATAAATGTTTTTGAAATTTCATCAGTTCACACATCCTCCGCAAACTCTCTGTACACATTTAACAATAGCATCAAACATGTTTAAATGTTAGCCAATTTGAAATTTTCAACTTTATGAACTTTACAACACCCTCATACTCTTGGTTAGTTGTAGATGTCGCTTGTGCTTTTGCCATTCATGTCATTGACGTGGTTGGACGGACAGACGGTGCTCTTTTACGGTCCTTGAGTTTTGTGCAAATTTACTTACAAACAATTAATTTTCTTAATACCCCACCGCAACAAGCTTTCGTGAATAGTTCACACAAACACAAGCTCGCAGACGCAACCGAGTTAGCCACAGACACGCCCAAGTCGCAAGGTGAGCAATGTAATGCAAAAGGATCTTAGCATTTAAGTATTTATCTATTGAAAGTCATACATAGAAGCACCAAAGTTAGAGATTTGTTTTGGTTGCGTGTGGGTGTGTGTGCTTAAGCTTGGAAAGGACAAATTGTATCCTGCCAGTGGCATACATGAAAGCGGAAATGTTTATCATACACGCCCATCATGAAATTTGACTATCTAGAAGAGTTAATAGTGAAAAGTTGGTATGACTAATTTTACAAAATACAACAAGAATTAATATTGGAAATAGCTGGGTTTCAAGAAGAGCGGGAAGCTCCAAGCTTTCTAAAGCAAGAGGAATTGTGGCCTAAGCAGTTGTCAAAAACCTCGCCGGCGCTAAAGCCCGGAAACATTCTAGTCGTAAACTCGCCACTGACTTTACTTAAATATATTATGTTGCATATTTTTAGGCGTTTATTTTTATATATAATCCGAACTCTACTTACTATGGTCAAAAATCCCTCACAAAACCTATTACACACAATTCATCAATTTTTCTTCACAGATGCGCCAGAATGCAGCTGCATTTCGAGTTCCCATAAAGACCTTATTTTTTGTTGTTAAATTAGGCGCATTCGACTTGCAACACAATTGCTAAATTGCATTTAATAATTGTTTGCACGAACTGCAACAAATCTCTGTATGACTGCTAGGATGGCTAATTGAGTCGTGCTAATCTTTTACCTTTGACGGTTGTCCTTTGGCAAAACTCAGCCTATCAAAGGGTTGTTACTTGGTCTATGGAGTGGGCAACTAGAGCTGCATACCATTTTCCTGTAGGAGTGAGGGGCATCTTTTACGTAGTCATTTTTGTGTTTGTGTTGAAATATGCGCTTCACATTGTTGGGGTTAATGTAGGGTTGTTGATTGAAGACAAGCAGAGGAGCATCTAACTTCCGATTGGACTCTATTGTGTTGCAATGCTTCGAACGTCAGCCAAGGCGTCAAAATAGGGTTGAATGCCATTTGGAAACATCAGCAATGTGAACGAAAGGCTAATGCTCTCACTAATAAAAAAGTGGGACGGGGAGCTTATGATGGGGTTGCAGAGCGTTAAATGTACTGCTGTTGTTGTCCTCAAAATTGGACACGGCAATTATTTTGGCAATTGTTTGTTTGCTAATTCTGAAGCTAACTCAAGTAACTTTTTTTTTAATTTTTCTTTCACAATTTCATATAAAGGGGTATATCATTTTTTTTTTTTAATTTTTAGATATCTAATTTGACGTATTATTTTATTTCGCTTCAGGTTTGGTTTCAGAATCGTCGTGCCAAGTGGCGTAAACGTGAAAAGTTCATGAATCAGGATAAAAACGGATACTTGCTGGCCGATCAAGGTTGGTATTCAAATATTTTAGATCTTATTTATTTATTAAAGCTGAAACTGAAAACTGACAAAAGAAAAAACAAAGAAAAAAAAAAATATTTTTTTTAAATAAATAAAAAAATAAATAAATAAAAAAACTAATAAATATAAAAAAAAAAAAAATTAATAAAAAAAAAAAAATTAAAAAATTAAATAAATAAAATAAAAAATGAAATAAAATAAAATAAAAAAGAGTAAAATAAAACAAAACGCAGCAAAATAAGGTAAAAAAAAATTGGAACAACATTAGAATAATATAAAATAAAATAAAATAAAATAAAATAAAATAAAATAAAATAAAATAAAATAAAATAAAATAAAATAAAATAAAATAAAATAAAATAAAATAAAATAAAATAAAATAAAATAAAATAAAATAAAATAAAATAAAATAAAATAAAATAAAATAAAATAAAATAAAATAAAATAAAATAAAATAAAATAAAATAAAATAAAATAAAATAAAATAAAATAAAATAAAATAAAATAAAATAAAATAAAATAAAATAAAATAAAATAAAATAAAATAAAAAAATTTAAATAAAATAAAACAAAACAAAATCAAATAAAATAAGATAAAATAAAAAAAATAAAAAAAAATAAAATAAAGTAAAATAAAAAAAGGAAAAAAAATAAAAAATAATATAAAGTTAAAAAGAATAAAATTGAAAAAAAGAAAGAAAATAAAGTAAAAAAAAAATTAGAATAAAATAAAATAAAATAAAATAAAATAAAATAAAATAAAATAAAATAAAATAAAATAATAAAAAATAAAATAAAATAAAATAAAATAAAATAAAATAAAATAAAATAAAATAAAATAAAATAAAATAAAATAATAAAAAATAAAATAAAATAAAATAAAATAATAAAAAATGAAATAACATAAAATAAAATTAAATGAAATAAAATATAATAAAATAAAATTAAATAAACTAAAATGAAATAAAAACAAATTAAAAAAAATTAAATAAAACTAAGGCCGATACAATAAAATAAAACAAAACAAAATATAACATAGTGAAATTAAAGAGAAAAAAGAGCAAAAAAAAAAAAAATAAATTAAAATGGAAGTTATGGACATTTGTCGCTATATAGACGTTTTATTGTACCTTATAAATCAACCATGACCTATATTTACTCCTAATCTTTTCACGCTTTTTATTAACGCTTCACTTTTAACATTAATCAAAAAAAAAATTCTTGCCTTGAACTAGATTTACTGTTAATGAGATTTTAATTACGACACATTTATGTAACAAAGTTACTTTACGCTTACATAAGTCTCATTAATAAGTTATATCAACTGCTGCAAATTACTTTATTAATTCAATTATTATTATTAATATATATTATTTTTCATTTGTCACACGCACAACACTCACTAATGACCACATTTTCTTTGTTTCTTTTCTCTCCTTGCAGGTATGCCCGACTTTCCACTCGGTATACCGCTACCACATGGCTTGCCCGGTCATCCAGCAACATTACCACCTGAATTTTGGCCACCACATTTTGCCTTACATCAACATTTCAATCCCACGCTGCTGCCGCCCGGCCTCATGCCACACTACAAGCTACCAAATTTCCATACGCTTCTCTCACAATATATGGGTTTAAGTAATTTGAATGGCATCTTTGCTGCTGGTTATCCACAAAATTTATCGTTACATTCAACGGCGCAAGTGAGTCCACCGTGTAGTAGTAGTCCGCGTGATAGTCCACCAACTCAGCAGCAGCAGCAACAACAACACAGCGCAGCACCGCCAGCGCTTATTCCATTGGTGTCGACGTCTATGGTTGCGGGTGGTGGTATGACGATGACGCCTTCAGCGACGGCTTCTCCGAAAAGTCCAATGGCATCGAGTGTGGCTAGCAGCGCTTCAACGCCTGTGTCGGTGGTGACCAAAAGTGAAGAATGAACTTGACTATGACCGAGTTGTTGGCGGTTTAAAATTCAAGTTTAACCTTTTGTGTGGTGGTGTTTAAGTTTGGCTATTGATTGCTAATCGTGTAAAACTGTATGCTATGATGAGTCTTAATTTAAGTAATATTTTGTAAATATGTATGTAGACGCGTAAAATAATTTATTTACAGTAGGAAAGTAGTAGGGCTTGAACATATTTGTGTATGTAAAGAAATTTTAAGGACGAAACAGTCACCCGGGATTTGAGGATTAACTATTGTAAGAATGAGCTTGTTTTTCTAAGTCAGATCTCTATGTATATAAATAGTTTTAAAGACATACATATTTGTATAGGCAACAAATTATTAAGATTTAATATAGTTATTAGTTTAACCCATTGGTGGCCAAATATATGCAAGTAATGAACATCAATGAAGTAGTGATAAAACAAAATTACAAGAAATGTGAGCGAATAATTAATAGACTTAAATTATTGTAAATAAAAAAAGAGTAGAAAAAAATTAATAAGGTTACTTAATAAAATAATAAGAAAAATTTACACACTATATGTTAACTGTTTGTTTTTGCTAAAGAACTAATGTGGTAAGTCGACTCTGAATAAGATCTGCAAATCTCGAAAGTTTCTTGTGATTACTGCGCCAATTGGTTAGTTATTTGTGTGGCGAGTCTCTTCTGACGCCAAACCTAGTGAATCAACCCTAGAAAATTGAAAAAGCCCGCCCAGATTAATATTACTGAGCTCTGAGAAGGGTTTTAACAGAAATTTCATTTTTGAACAGCAGTCGCAACAACTGCTTCTTTCACTTCGGAACGATTGTTCCAGAGTCATTCGTACTTCATGAGTCCCACTAGCTAAGTGAGCAGCTTAACTAATCCGATTTTGTTCCTTATATTTGTCTTGAGAGTGGTTGTTGTTGTTGTTTTTGTTGCTGTTAACAATGCTTCGCCCTGCGTGGAGTGTATGATCATTACGAAGATCTTCATCAAGCTCTTCTAATGGGAGTCCATGGAAAAGTGCAGTTTCAAAAGGGTTGGACCAGAGAGATAGAGGGCTTAGAAGAGTAGGTTCAATTGAACAGTTAAATAGATGTAGAGTGTCATCTCTGTTACAGTATCCGGACCGCAGATGCACTATAGTGGCTCTAGTCTCCCTTGGTAAGGTGCGTTCTTCTTCAACAATATCGGGTGGAAGACTGTTTAAAACGGGGTTCACAGGCCGCGATATGACAAAGGTATCAACTGACTCAGTGTGGATGTCGGTTAGAGCCCGCTTATGATTCCACAGATAAAACGGCAAGGTAATATGATGCCGGATCTCGTCATAATGCTTACGGAGATGTCTCCTTATGTTTCTTGGGGGCGGGTCTGTGTCCAAAAGACGACAGTTTGAATGCCTCCGCTTGTGGCAATTCAGAAGGAATTGCCTGCTCAGCATTTCCGCGTGCTCTCTTACATTGAGCAATTTTGTCTCTCGGAGGTGAGACTTAGGAGAAATGAGGAGACATCCCGTAGCAGTTCAGATAGCAGAATTTTGGCAGACTTGTAACTTCGTCCAGTTGGTGTTATGCACGTTAGGCGACCATATGGCCTTATATGTAGTCAGCAAGGTTTCGTTATCTCCCCAAGTACTGCCGGCAAGTGACTTGAGGATCTTGTTGCGAACTCGTACCTTTGAGACATTTGCAGACACATGACCAGCAAATGAGAAAGTATTATCCAATGTCACCCCCAATAACTTTGGGTGGCTGACAGTTTGTAGCTTAGTGCCATCAACGTAAATGTCTAATTCGTTTCTCACTTGGCGCGTCCCTGTCGTAGATTTAGTCGGTGATACGCTCAGATCTCGCTCGGTGAAAAACCTGAAAAGGTCGCAGAGGTAACTGTTGATTTTCGCACAGAGTTCATCAGTATGGGCGCCCTTCCCCGTCGCCTTTATTGTACAGTCGTCGGCATACGAAACGATGTGACGCTCTCTGGTGGTGGGGGCATTTTCGATAGATAGAAGTTAAACAGTGTCGGGGATAGACCACCACGTTGTGGCACCCCCTGTCTAATACGTCTGGATTTAGATGTAGCGTTTCTAAAGTTTACCGACTCCTGCCGTCCGTTCAGATAATTAGCGGTCCACCTCTTTAACCCATCAGGGAGTTGTGTCTCAAGAAGCTCTTGTATGAGCGTGGCATGATTGACTATATTAAAGGCTTTTAACAAGTCCAATACCACTAGCACAGTCCTGTGATTTGGTTGGAGTTGATTTGGGCCGCTATTTATCTGCGATGTAATTGCATTGAGTGCGGTGGAGAGATTTTTTGGTCAAATTCAAGCCTACTCCCAATTAGTCCCTTAGGCCTATAGTTTGCGGCGCCAACTTGGAATAGTATAGGTACTCAAATCAACAATAAACGCTCTTCCCAAAATAGGATCAACTCTACTGCTCTCATAAATGGTCTCGAGGAAGTTATCCTGTATTTTCTCTGTGAGTAGTTAAACTACTATAGAATCTTCTTCTTCTATTATATAGATACGTATGAACTGTAGGAGCCCGGATAGTGTTATGTAAAGCTTTTTTTTAGGGTAGTGGACCCGGGGCCGCGCTACTCGAAACTATCGTATAAATGACTGAATTTGCTTAAAATTTGGTATGTATGTAGCGTTATAAATTTTCTTCCGGAAAGTGGCCCAGGTCTGACTTATTCTAAAATATCGTATAAATGGTTGGATTTACTTGAAGTTTGGTATTTAGGTAGCGTTATGCTTATGTTAAAGTGTGGTACGATTTTTCTTCCGGGAAGTGGACCAGGGATCGAAGATTTGCTTGAAACTTGGAATGTAGATTAAAATATAGGATACATTTTTTTCACAAAACTACCCTCTATTTTTTCAAATATTTCAATTAAATGTTTATAAGGAAACCAAATCTACGAATATGAATTCGATGAAAAAGGCAACACAAAGCAGCAAAAAGGAAACATGTATACTTTTATAAAGAACTCACGCAGCGTTAAATACTTACTGTCTCATTTTTATATTGTTGAACAGCAGAATTATTAAATATTTCCCAATAACATTTGCAGCCACCATTTCTGGTTCAAGAGCACAGCGGGAGCGTCAATGTGAAGGATATGAAACAAATATGTACAAGCAAATGAGACATTTACAAGTACCTATAAACACTTATTTGTTGGTTGTAATTATGTAAAGGATTATAAAGTTATGTGAAAGGAACTAAAGTAGAACAATGGAAGTAAAGGAAATCGACGCAAATGAAATAATAGTGTTGAGTGGTGGTTGAGGAACGGAAACCGTAATTAAATGAACTGCGTTGAACTGGTTTAACTGCATTGTTTTTGAGTATATATCGACAACTGAGTGAAAGTTCAATCGCCATATCTCGGCAGCCACCCTATCTGATAATTCTATTGAAGAACGTCTCAGAAAGAGGTACAAAAACGCTTTCTCAAAAATATACGGTGAAATCTTCCCCAGGTACCTTTGAGGAAGTTCTTTGTTGGTGACTGTCACCTTCTTTGAGTTACTCTCGATAGTCTCGTCTCATACTCCGTCGACGGTTTGGGGCTAAATTGCAGGGTCTATGGGCTTTGGACTATGCAGGCAGTAGTCAAGGAACTCGGACGTTCGATTTGGAAGTATGCGTCGTCAATATGGTCCCTGAGGATAAAGTCTTGGACTAAGTCTGGCGGAATTTCAAACTCAGGACTGGCACCGGAATGCCATATTCACATACCCTTAAACCATCTCTAAAGATAGTTGGATTTGGTTTATCATCTAATTTTAGTATTAAGATCTTCAACCTTGGGATATCCAGGGTCAAAATGTGATCATGTGGTTTGTTCAACGAAGGAATTTTGGGCTGATAATTATGTAAAATTTTCGGTATTGACTGAATGAAGAAGATCGGAAAGTGGTCCTTGCAATGAACGAGAGCAACGCGAAGTATTTGCCGTAAAAAATCTATCTATAATTATCTTCTATCTATAGATAAATACGCCACATGAAAAACTTTAGGAACCTCCTCTGAGCGAACCGTTTGACCGATTTGAATGAAATATGCACCGAATTGAAAAAAACTGAGGTATAGGCGGTATATTTTCAGAGGCGTCCCCAAAATTTAAGGATGGGGTACGCAGCTAGCGACCCCCTCCAGTCACCACCACCAGATTTTATTGGTCAAATTTTCGATCACAAGCGATACTAGTCATGATAAACAGGTAAGCATCGTATGATAACTGCAACTAGACTAAGAAGGAACAAATGGGTGGCCTAGACTAAGAAGGAAAAAATGGGTGGAGGATGAATTGGTCTCCCATGACGTTTCCAATTATATTCACTTAATTCTAAAAAGGGATGGCTTGCTTTCATACGCACCAGCCAAAAAAATTATGAGGATGCAGAATAAAGACGTTAACTTCACCAATGCGTCGAGACAAAAGCAATGTGGACGATTCATGATTTGGGAAGCTTATCGAAGGAGTGTCGATATTTGTATGGCCTTATCACCTTATCTCAATATTTAATAACTTTTACTAGCTACACACTTTCCAATATGATTTTGATACGCTTCTATAAACCTCCATTTCTATTCATGAATCACAACAACAACACATTCTAACTGAATCATTGCTTGAAGTGTGATCACGTGCATATCGTATTTGAATCACGTCATATTACGACTAATTCAAATATTAACACTTCATAAAGTATATTTGATAAACTGCTTGTAAGAGCATTCCATGTTCATTTTGATGCTATTTCGTAAGCTGGAGGACTCATAAATAGGTAAATGTGAGGGTGAGCTAACATTTATTTGTCCCGTAGAAATAGCAATTTTCGCTAAGATGACAAAATTAAATTCCATAAGCAAATAATCAAGGAGTACGCGAGCAAACCCAAAGCTAGAGATGTCTGTAATGTGGATTTGACTCTGATAAAATTCTTTCAAATGAAAGTAGCATTCGAGTTATTCAAATAACCTTAAGCTGTCGCACGGGAACGGATGTTGTAAAGGCCACAATTGTATATCGAAATTTCGATTGGCTATAAGAGCAACAGAAGTACATAGAAGCTACTGGTAGTTGTATGCATAATCAAGGAGGTGAGCTTATAGCTATCAAGTCGCATCTCTCCTTTTGAGTCAAAATCTTGCATATGTAAAGGTCTGAATGCCGGTATGTGTAAATACGAAGGTAATGCCGAAAATTCAATAAGTTCAAGTAGCTCAATATTTTATTTGAAGAATTGGTACTTTAGTAGTGGCTTTCATGCCACAGGCGCTGCAGGAGATCGAAAAGCAACAAAATATCTCTTTTAATATTCGACGAGCTCGGACTGACGTACACAAGGAAATTTGTACGTTTTAGAACTGATGAAGTCGATGTATTGGGCAAAAGGCTGTATGTTTCACTTATGTGCTTACCAAGCAGTGAAATAAAAAACTAATCCGGAAAAATAATAGTTGGGAACTAAAATTTTTTGAGTGGTATTTGACTAGTCTAAAAAATATCACATATGTAGTATGTAACGCCAATCGAAGTGTTATATGGAGTACTAGGCAATCCAGAGTTGGAAAAAAGCAGTTTGTTTTATTTTTTTAACTTTATTTATTAAATTTTTTGCTAATTTTTTTATTTTAATTTTGTTTTATTTTTTAAATTTCATTTTATTTTTTGTTTATTTATTTATTTCATTTTTTAATTCACATAACTTTATTCTATTTTATTTTAATTTATTTTACTTTACTTCATTATTTTATTTTATATAATTTTTTTATTTTATATAATTTTTTTTATTTTATTTTATTTTATTTTATTTTATTTTATTTTATTTTATTTTATTTTACTTTATGTTAAATAATTTTTTTATTTTATTTTATTTTATTTTACTTTATGTTATATAATTTTTTTATTTTATTTTATTTTATTTTATTTTAATTTAATATATTTTATTTTATTTTATTTTATTTTATTTTATTTTATTTTATTTTACTTTATTTTATTTTATTTTATTTTATTTTATTTTATTTTATTTTATTTTATTTTATTTTATTTTATTTTATTTTATTTTATTTTATTTTATTTTATTTTATTTTATTTTATTTTATTTTATTTTATTTTATTTTATTTTATTTTATTTTATTTTATTTTATTTTATTTTATTTTATTTTATTTTATTTTATTTTATTTTATTTTATTTTATTTTATTTTATTTTATTTTATTTTATTTTATTTTATTTTATTTTATTTTATTTTTTGTTTATTTATTTATTTAATTTTTTAATTCACATAATTTTATTCTATTTTATTTTAATTTATTTTACTTTACTTCATTATTTTATTTTATTTTATTTTATTTTATTTTATTTTATTTTATTTTATTTTATTTTATTTTATTTTATTTTATTTTATTTTATTTTATTTTATTTTATTTTATTTATTTTATTTTATTTTATTTTATTTTATTTTATTTTATTTTATTTTATTTTATTTTATTTTATTTTATTTTAATTTATTTATTTTACTTCTCATATGCTTGCTTGTAACCTGGTTCATTTGACCACTGGGTATGAAAGCTTATACGTATATACGTATGTATGGATGCGTATAACCATTCAAGAGGTGATGTAGTAAATGAATGCACTCTGCGGGCAACAAATATATGAAATTTATCAAGTGGACACTCCAAAAGTGCTCACACTCACTCAATAATGCACTCATTTCCTTGGTTAAGTTTGATTGAATGAATTTCAAAGTATTTTGTAAGAAGGGGTTGTTGCTATTATTGCTTGTATACAATTTTCAAAATCAGAATTAAGTTCGTACACATACACACTTACTTACGTACAAATGTATTAATTGTATAGTATTCTTTTTTCTTAACAGAAGGTGTATTTGTGGTACTTGAAAAGTTTTTCTTCTTCATTTAGCGCATACTTTGCCATATTTTCGATTATTAAAATGTGTAACCAACATTGAAAATTACGTCAAGTACCTTTGTTGGTAGCGATGTCGTGTGGTCTATGTCATTGTGCTTATTTGATTTTAGCTTATTTTCGTATGAAAGGGGCGTGCGTGAGAGGGGGTAGACGTTATGGAAGAAATTCGAGAGGCTCTAAGCCGAAGTGCGTTCTTTTTTATTTTACTTTTTTTTTTAATTTTTTAGTTTTTATTTTATTATATTTTACTTTTATATTTTATTTTAATCGGACCTATTTTATTTGATTTCTTTGTAATATATTTGATTTTCTTTTTATTTATTTTTATTTTTTAGTTATTTTTGGTTTTAATTTCCTTTCGTTTTATTAAACTTTATTTTTTTATTTTGTTTTATTTTATTTTATTTTATTTTAATTTATTTTATTTTAATTTATCTTATTTTATTTTATTTTATTTTATTTTATTTTATTTTATTTTATTTTATTTTATTTTATTTTATTTTATTTTATTTTATTTTATTTTATTTTATTTTATTTTATTTTATTTTATTTTATTTTATTTTATTTTATTTTATTTTATTTTATTTTATTTTATTTTATTTTATTTTATTTTATTTTATTTTATTTTATTTTATTTTAATTTATCTTATTTTATTTTATTTTATTTTATTTTATTTTATTTTATTTTATTTTATTTTATTTTATTTTATTTTATTTTATTTTATTTTATTTTATTTTATTTTATTTTATTTTATTTTATTTTATTTTATTTTATTTTATTTTATTTTATTTTATTTTATTTTATTTTATTTTATTTTATTTTATTTTATTTTATTTTATTTTATTTTATTTTATTTCATTTTATTTCATTTTATTTTATTTTATTTTATTTTAATTTATTTCATTTTATTTTATTTTATTTTATTTTAATTTTTTTCGAGCTCGAGAGTTCTTATAAATCAGAAACCGCATTAGCCCCGAAACTCCTTAAAAAATATTTGAAACGCCTATGTTAGTTTCTGAAGTACACTTGAGAGTATTAAAATTCAATCAGAGCACATAAAGTTACAAAAAGGGTAAATGAAATTTGTGGTTATTGTGTAACAAAAAATGGAAAATATATTAAGTAATGTACAAGTGCGAGTATAATAACCTGTTGTATGAATGTATAAGTATAAGTCATACCCAAATCGAGCTTTGTGTTGGTATGATATAATAAGAAAATCTTCATTTTATTTCATTGTTTTAATTCATTACAGAATTCATTTCAAATTATTTGCAGCTTCATGGTAACGATTACTACAGAACCAAAATAAAAACATGCAAATTTCAATAGCAATAAAAGAGCTTTCATGCATATCCTTGCTGTCGTCGCCTTATTTGCTGTCTTCTTCATATTTCTCAGTTGAAATATTCGCTGAATACTGCGGTAATTAAACAAGTTAAATTCTCTCAAAAGGTACTCAAAAACAGATTACGTTACGTTGAATATATGTACGCGCATCTGTATCTTTGTAACTATTGCTTCTGCTCAGCTTGTTCTACTTGCCTGTAAATGCGCGTTAAGTGGAAACTCATTTAAAAAATTATTTAATTCATCAAAAAGTTGTCAACGAAATACTCATAATTATGAAGACTTGTTTCATCATTTGTATGCCATTCATTGTGAAAGAGGATAACTTTTGCAATAAGGATAGCTACAAAAAATATTTATATTGTATGTAGTGGGGGATAATAAAACTCATAAATATCAGTTATTTTATTTGGTTTTTTTTTTATTCATTTATTCGAAAGTAATAACGAACTGAACCTACCTTAATACTTATGATGAAGGATCACGCCCTGGCTATGTTGTAGGTAATTTCCGCAATATATTACACGCAGAATAATTTTTTTTAACAGGAATTAATGTTAGTTTAACAGGAAGTCATGTTAATTTAACAGGAATTAATGTTAATTTAACAGGAAGTCATTTTAATTTAACGGGAATTCATGTTAATTTAACAGAAAGTCATGCTCATTTAACACGAAGTGAAGTTCTTCAACATGAGCTTCATGTTAAAATAACATGAACTATCGAGTGTTAAAAAATATAACCTGAAAAAGTGTTGATTTTACATGGAAATTTTTGTGCGTGTAGAGGAAATAGGTATCAGAAATTTTGGTATACTTTAAGGGATAACTTTTTTATTTAACAAAAAATGTCTATAAAGAAAGATTTTTTCTAAACAGAGCCTTGTGAAATCTGTCTTCTTATGATTTGCCAATTCTTTAGCAACGACTAAAATTGAAAATCTCATCCTCATCGCCTAGAAAGATACTTTGAGCATTTTAACTATCAAGAAATGAATTCGTTGCATATTTTTAGGGGCAAAATTTTGTCTTTTCATAGATGTCTGAAGAAAATTTTTTTCATAGCAGTGAAATCTAATAACAGACTTATGAGCAATCAGATACCTTAATCAATGCAATTATGTCAACCAAGAAACAAAAAAAAATATACATCTTTCTAACCACCACTCAGTATTTGTCAAATAAAATATCAAATATCATTTCCTCAACAAATAAAAAAAATATTAGAAAGTGAAACCGATTATTATTTTTTAAATGCTACAAATTACCAATCAAACAAACTTGAAAAAAATATTGTCAGTCAATTGTTTATGCACCACAAAACTCAATTGAAAACTGCAACATTTTCAAAAGTGACTATAGCTAAACAATAACCTAGGAATCTTAAGATAATACCTAAACACAAGCTCAACAGACAAATAATATACAAAAGACACAAGCGTCGATTTCCGTTTGAGCTGACGAAATGTGTCTGAGGACAAGATGAGAAATTATCTTTACAATTTGGCGCACTGTGACTTTGTTGTGTAAACTGATACTTTGACGATATGCACCTTTTCCGTAATAATTACATCAAATCAAAAGATGCCGATTGGAGTGGATGGCTGGCTACCTATCGCGATCATTGGCAAAGCAAGCGGCTATATAAAGGAAAAGTTGAAAAAAAAACAACGAAAGTGTATTGAAACGAAAATATGTATGATGGACTGCTTCTTGAGAAACTCTTCGCACATTTAACCCTCATGCGATATATGGGTGATTTGTGAACGAGTTCCCTATGTTTCAGGCTCTTGATCTTAGACAAGACCTCATGTACCTACATATATTGTAAAAGAATCAGTTTTTTATAAGACATTGCTGTAAGAATGTTTTCTCGATGACATAATATATTATGCTAAATTCTGACAGGTTCATATAAGATAGTATTAAGGTAATGTTATTTTTGCACGCAAAAAATTTACAAGAACAGAAAGTGTTTCCCTTACATTTTTTTTGCGCACTGTTTGAAGGTTAAGCTATGCTTTTCCTTGCTTTTATAAGAGCAGATGATCTATATAGATCAATGCACACACATACAAACATACATATATCTATTTGGTGTATCATATTATTATCAGAAATTCCTAATTTTTACCTTATTGGCTATACATCTTTGTTGTTTGCTTGAAAATTAAGTAGGACATGTCATAAAAAAATGGCAATTGATATTCTTAATTGTATGAAGCGGTCAGCTTAAATATGTCCTTTATAATAATGTCCTTAATAAGGATTTAACAGAGAATGAATAAATACTCAATTGCGAGAAAGGTTTTTCTGGTAGATTTGACTTGAGTGTCGATGAGTGCTTTCTTTTAAAGGTATCAATTTCAAAATTAATCTTTTTATAATTCGTTGTACTATACTATACTGAAGGTTGAAATTTCGGGACTTTTTTTTGGATTATTTCGGTCTTGTTTTGACATAATTAGAGACCTAGGGACCTTAGGGACGAGTGACGAAAAAATAAAAATAAAAAAATTATTAATTATTTTAGAAATTTTGAGTGATGAGTGACCGGTTATTTTTATTCACAAAAATCAAAGTGATAAATAATAAGTTATTTTTATTTCAAGCGATTCTTGAATAACGATAAAACTTCATTTTTAATCACTTATTTACAAATGAAAAATTTGTTCATATGATATGACATCATATGTTATGACATTATTACGCAATTCACAACCTCAAGTATTTCGTCTATTTTTCAAAAAATTTATATTGGAAACCATGGAAACATACTACGATATACGAAAACGGCACCCCTTGTGAATTGCCTACATATGATATGACATCATGTGACGATCCAGAAAATGGTGACAAGGTTACGCTAAATGTATTGCGTATATGGGTATAATTTGCCGGGGTCTCGGTGGACAAATTTTTCATTTGTAAATAACTGATTAAAAATGAAGTTTTATCGTTATTCAAGAATCGCTTGAAATAAAAATAACTTATTATTTATCACTTTGATTTTTATGAATAAAAATAACCGGTCACTCAACACTTAAAATTTTGAAAATAATTAATAATTTTTTATTTTTTATTTAAATAATTTTTTACTCAAAATGGCCCAACCCTGGATCATTACCTGGGTAACCGCTCGCTGTTTTCGATTTTATTCAATAGTCTTACTTACCAACATAAACTTTTCAACATAGTTTTCCGAAAAAATATCAAATAGGTGGCTAACTCATTCATCTGAAAGACATCATGGTTGGTAAGCGACTGAAAGTATATATATATGTCGCCGAAAATACCTTATACCTATATGATACCCATATTGGCAAATGGTGCTCAATACTTAAAAAAATGTAGATAGGTGGCAACCCTGTAAAACCCCCCAGGAGGCAACACCCCAATATCATTCAACACCCTAGTAAAAAGTCTTAGAATCAACCATACTTAATATTACTATTTGAAATTTCATCAAAATCGGTCAAACGGTTAGGTGGTAACCCCAGGTGGCAACCCTACTTCAAAATATTTTAGTTGCCAAAAATATCTTTCATTTGATACCCATTTTGCCATATCCTCCTCAATATTAAACAAAAATTGAGATATGTGGCAACCCTATAAACCGCCCAAGTGGCGGTCAAACGGTTTCCAAAATATTAACGGATATAAAATTTTATAAATAGGTATACAAATATATATACAGGAATAGCTCGTTTGAAGTTATACGATTTTAGGACTTCCTTGGGATCATTTTGGGACTAATTTTGGATAATTTTGGCATAGTTTTCAGGATAGTTTTAGAAATTTTTCGATATAATTTCTGGACCTTCTTCCAACTTTTTTTTCATAATAACTATTTTGACTGGAAAATGAAATGGACTTAGCTAAACTTTAATTTTCCTAGAGAAAAACAACCAAAAATAAATTAATTTTTTTTTTTGAAAGAACATTGAAAAATTTTCGAAGTCCATTACAAAAAATGTATAATTTTAAAGGAAAAAGATCAAGCTTTAAATTAAAAATACTTTATAAAACGGTTTCCATGTTCCTTCTTAGCATGTCAGTTACATGTCTTCTAATTTAAAGAAAAAAGGCTTACACAAAAAAATTGCGAATTCAAGCCCGTTTATCCCGGTAACCATCCAATATTTTTATGCGCCGTTGGTGATATTTTTTTTCTTACATAACAGACCACTTTCACCAAATTTCATTCAAATCGCATTTTTAGGTGGTCCGCTTGAGGAACTTTACCCCATCTATAGACAGCGATAGGGATCGGTATGGAGATACAACGTTAACGGGGCAGCTTAATTTAGAAAAATGCTAGGATGATTTTTTATAGTGAATTTCCAGGTGTACAGTAGCCCGGTCCCCATACAAAAAAAAAAAAGTTTTTCCAGTCCACCCTAGGATTAAAAATATTTTGAAGGCGATCCCAAAAAAATTTTTTTTTTGGCACGCCTCCCCCGATGGGCTATTTACTTTTTTTGACACTACGTTAATAATTTTTTACTCCGAGTTCAAATTCTAGTAGTGACTGTCAGTATTTCGTTTCACATCATCACATCACATCATATGATGTGAAAAGAAATACCGACAGTCGCTACTAGAATTTGAACTCCGAGTAAAAAATGATTAAGGTAAGAATTGTGGCGGCTTCCAAGCCATGAACAACGGTGTATGGCTCATTAAAATCGGACTTAAAATGGCGACGTAGTGTCAAAAAAACCCATCGGAGGGGCGTGGTAAAAAAAAAATTTTTTTGGGATCGCTTTCAAAATATCTTTAATCCTAGGGTGGACTGGAAAAAACTTTTTTCGTCGATCCACCCTAGTGTACAGCTTGGTCGAAGATAATTTTTTGAAAAAAGTTACCATTTACGGGGAAAATTCGTAAACCCCTAAATGTTCACCTTTGACCCCAAATAACTTTTTTACCACACATGATATTAATGGGGACTTTTGAAGTTTTCTTTCTCTAAAAAAATTTGGCTCTGTCGCAATTTTTGTTATTTCAAATGTCTAATTTGACCGGAAATCAAAAAATATTATTTTATGAGTTTGGGATTCATATTCCAAATTTTCTCTTTTACAGTACCAGACACAAAATTGCACTAACTTGCGCATTTCGAGGGGTATCCGGACCCCTCCCCTGAATACGCGTGTGATTTCGTGACGTTTTTCTACTTTTTCTGGAGTATTTATTGACTTGTGCGGTACATATGCGAAAGAATTTCGAGACTATTTCTGTGTTTTTCAAAATATTCCGAAAAGATCCTAAAGCATTCCCGAAATTTTTACTAAACCATTTTAAAACTGTTCCGAAATGATCCTGAAAAGGGTTGCCACCTGTTTAAAAACAGCTGTTTTTACGTCCAAACTGTTTACCATCTAGTTGTTATTTAATTGAGCTCCTAGAATCAAAAAGAAAGCAGCAGGACTAAAATTTAAATCAAACTACATACCTACAATCAAAGGAAGCTTTTCAACATTTCCCATACAAATCAAATAATTTATGCAATCGTTTGCATTATCAAATTCTCAACCACGCGATTTGCATAGTAAAAAATTACAATCAGTAAAAATAGTTCATGCAAACAAAAATCTTAAGGAAGCTAGCAAAATTGGAAATAATGAAAACAACAAAAATAAAAGAGCGCCTTGTGCAACCTGCTGTCAATTGTCTGCGTTCAATTCGGGTCGAAGGAAATTCGCATTTATTTTAATCGGCGCTTGCTGCTCATTGCCTCGCTCAGCCACCCACATCTCCAAATAAGCTTTCGCTCATTATCCTAGCGGCGTATTCAATCAAATTAATTTGCCACATTAAATGCGCAACGAATGGCATAAAAGCGGTGGAAATAAATGAAATGAAGTAAATTGAAATAAAATTCATTGCTCAAACTTGGCAATTTTCTGTGCGCTTCCTTTTTCCGGCCGATGACAATGAGGCGCGCAACCGCCAGCGATTTAGCGAGTCTTCAACACTTGAAATTGGCTGCTCTTTGAAGCAACGCTTTTATCTGTGTGTGTGTGTGTGTGTGTAGCGCATTCGAACGCTTTTCAATTGTAATTTCTTTCGTCGATTTTCTTCAATTCTCAGCTCCTTTTGGCGATTTTTTTCTTTGGTATTAATTTTGTTGCCTTTTTTTATTGATTCCACGATTTGTTTGGTGACAACGTTTTTTCCCCCCTTACGAGCGAGCTCAACACAATAGCCAAAAGTATAAAGAAACGGAAGTAAATGTTGCTAAGTAAGTGAAATGACAAAAAAAACTGAAAATCGTGCAAGTAGACAACGACGACGACTTCTCGTGCCTTATCCTGGCCTTGCTGCGGTTGTTTTCTGCTAAAATTGGTGTTGGTAATGGCACAACGCTTTTGTTGTTGCTGTGCGAGAGTATGTTTTTTTTGTTTATTGATGAAAGCGGAGTGAACGTTTATCAGGCACTTATTTTGGTTAAGAGGCCAATTGAGTTTATTAAATCAAGCGAGATAATTGACGGATAATGTTGTGTCTGATGAGAAAGAGAGAGATCGCGATATGTATGGCATGAAAAGGAAAAATCGTTATTCGTTGAAAGCAGAGTCGGATCCAGGATTTCGGAAAGCGTGCGGGGAGAGGGTTTATATTTTTCTTTTAATTTCGTGGACATTTTTTATTCACAGTTTTTTTAAAGCTGACCTTTTATGCTTGTTTTTCAAAAAAATATCATTCTACATTTGCTAGTATGGGCAATGTCGGATTTAAGGTATCACTTATGTAAATCGTGTAATTTTTTACTATATTTTTTCTGTAATTTTTACTATATTTTTTGCGTAATTTTTACTATATTTTTTCTGTAATTTTTACTTAATTTTTTGCGTAACTTTTACTATATTTTTTTTGCAATTTTTACTATATTTTTGCGTAATTTTAACTGTGTTTTTGTGTAATTTTTTCTATATTTTTTGCGTAATTTTTACTGTATTGTTTGTGTAAATTTTACTGTCTTTTTTGTGTAATGTTTACTCTATTTTTTGGGTAATTTTTTACTATATTTTCTGCGCATTTTTTAAAAAAAATTTTAGTAATTTTCTTGTGTAACTTTTGTATAATTTTTGCGTAATTTTTATTATATTTATAGGTTAGTTTTTACTATATTTTTTGTGTAATTTTTTACTATATTTTTTTTCTGCTATATTTTTAATGTAAATTTTACTAAATTTTTTGTGTAAATTTTACTATTTTTTGTTGGTTATTTTTGCTATAATTTTCGCTAAAATTTTACTATAGTTTTTACTATATTTTTTGTGTATTTTTTTAATACCAATATACCAACAGTTATAACCTCTAACGAGATTTTTAGCCGAGCTTCTCTTTCCAACTTGTGGTGTGTTGCTTTTGAGTTTTCCTACAAATTGGCGGGACCTACAGTTTTTTGCCGACTCCGAACGGCACTTGCAAAGCAAATGAATTTTTGCTGAGAAGCATCTCATGGCAGAAATACACCCGGAGAGTTTGCCAAACTACTGCCGAGGGGCGACCCCGTTTAGAAAAATTCTTTTTCTAAATAATTTTTGATGTTACTTTTGCCGGACATCGAACCGCCACGACTAGGTGTAGAAGGCCGAACACTTAACCGCTACACCACGGCGGCCGCCGTGTATTTGTGTATTTTAACCAAAATTTTTGTGCCATTTTTTTTGTAATTTTTACTTTTTTTCTCGTGATTTACTATATTTTTTTCAATTATTACTGTATTTTTCTCGTATTTTTTACTGTATTTTGGGTTTTGGGGGGTTGAAACTGAAAAAGCGTCCCCGGGGATGATTCCGAAGGGGGGGGGGCTAAACCTGAAAAGCCGACCCGTGGATCCGCCCCTGGTTGAAAGTATATGGGGAGAAATACAGAAATACATATACCTATTGCGAGTAAGCGAAAAAAGATGGTGAAAGGTGGTAAAAGTAGAAAAGTCTTGAAGTGATACTGTTTCTGAGAGCAACCTGTAACAAAAATATCACACACTTTTTTAGATGTCCAGATATTTTTGACAGGCGAAATTTAATACTTAAACTAAAATTATACATACTCGAAAAATATAATATGAACCTACTTTGAGCTATCCCAAAATTTCAAAGTTGCCGACTTGCAGTTGAAATTATTGGCAAAATCTCACATTTGTCAAATCTCAATATGTACTCATTTTACTCATATTACTGTATCCTTACAGTTTAAGGACTTCAAACAAGGGTCAAAAATTGTAAAGCATTCTGAAAAATATCAACAAAATGTGGAATAATTCGAATATGGGCTATATATACCTTTTTTTTAAGTATCCTTTCAGGACATGAAAATAATGACCTTTAAAATTTTTATTCGATATCTCAATCCTTTTCGAAGCTATCAACCAATACATGAATACAATTTACTTTAACTTTTATTAGGCCCGATTTCACGGTGCCAGGTCAACTTACGTTCCACAGATTTCCAATTTTTCTTTTTGAGTTAACCAAAGGTTAACAGCCCAACGTTGGTGGTTTAACCTCTGATCAGATATCAGAAGGCTGTCTACCAACAATTTATATAGAAATAGTTCACTTAAAAAACTTAAATAAAATTTCGAATCAAAAGGTAACTGTGGAACTTAAGTTAACCTGCCATTGTGAAATTGGGCCTTACTTGTATAAATAAATGTTACTCATACGCCGTCTATGACCTATAATGCACTATAATTGCAAAGTTTCAAGATGTACCTACACAGTTGTTTTCGCTAGAAAACATACTGTTACACAATCTACTAAACCACTTTTGAAATTCCAATGCACTTTTCTAGTGAATACGATTTATCAATATACTTGTAAAGGATCCTGTTGTCCTTATAAAAATTCGATGGTAGAGATTTGTTACACAGTAACATCACGCAATTTTCGAAGCCTTTATGTAGTTTTTTGCGAACCTAGTATAAGTTACAAGTTTAACTAAACATCGGCACAGGTTGTCGTTATCCTAGAACAATAAAACTTAGCACACATGTTATTTAGGCTAAAATGCTCCAATACATAATTTACACCTTTGCGTATGTTGACCAAATAAAACCTTAACCATAACAACGAGCTATATTTATGCATTCGGAAAATGATACTTGCTAGGATAATAGTTAACGGTAATAAAAAGCAAGTTATCAACATTAATAAATACTGCAACACCTGTCGGTCTGTATATTCATCCCTTTATGTGTGAGTTTGGTAATTAAATCAATAAACTTAATAATGAAATACAATAGGAAGCACGCGATATTATAATAGTAACAAACATATTTATACAAAGAAAAGAATATGTACCTATATCAAGGAACAAAAAAACCATAAACACTTTGAGTGAACCTAACTCTGACGAATTTAAGGCCGCGATTCCCTTATGATGTGTTTTTAGGAAGATTTTCATGTCAGAAATATGACTAGATCCGACCACTGACAGCACACAATTCCTAGGACCATTAGTTCCCTATTATACGTTGCATTTGAGTTTGGAACTTGATACCTATGACACGTAAGGCGAACACATTATTCCATAAAGGCCGCAGTCAAAGGGCAAAGTAAAAAGCGACTGCAAGGTGTTGATGTGATATCAGGTGACAGACATAGATATGTTTATACTTAGGTATATATTTGCGTATGATATTTTGGTATATACCTTCATATGTGGTAGTAATGATAGACACTAACGATCATCTGATTGGTTTCTCTGATTGTAAAACGATATATTTTTTATATTACTTCATTAACAACGTACACTAGAGAGCATCTGAATTATTTTGGAATTAGCTTCCGTCATCCCTTGTCAATCCCCGATGGCTTCTGGATTGAAGTGTCTTCATACAAGGGAACTACATGAGCCAGCTAAAATAGTAATCCGATTTTGTAAAGCTCATCATTAAATCCTTTCAGAACGTCATTGGGGGGAGGAGACCTATTATATACCCGAAACTTCGACAGGAAATGTTTTGTACTAACAAGATCTTCAAAGTGAGATCAATGCATTTTGAGAAATACGATATTTTGATGTTGATCCTACTCATATGATCGGCAGTGTAGCTGCAATACATATCAATGCAAACTACAATATTACTAATTTGATTCTTTATGCTTGCGTGGTAGTTGTTTCCGCCCCCAAAATGACAGGAATTTAAATGCGAACAAATTGAGACAAAGTTAAGGAAATTAAATTAAAATCAAATACGAGCAAAGCGAGAACGCCGACAATCCTACACGGTTAAAAATTTGAGCCTAAATTTTAAACTTTTTTGAACTACATATATGAGCAAACTAAATTTATTTTCAAATTAAATCTAGACCAGTTTTCAAGAAAATTGGCTAAATGGATAGGGTTTCAATTTTAAACCAAAACAGTTTTAACAATTTTTTAAAGAAAACATATTTTTTTGTCGGTTGGCTGGGATTCGAATCAAAACTCCTTGCATCATGCCCGTTTGCTCTACCACTGAGCTATATCGCATACATAAATGTTGTGTGAAAAATTCAATCTTAAATAAGCTTTCAAAAATTAATTAAGAAAAAAAAAAATTGTAGACCGAAAATATTTTAATTTTGAACCGAAAAGTTTTAATTTTAAACCAAAAAGTTTAAATTTTAAACCAAAAGGTTTGAATTTTAAACCGAAAAGTTTTAAAAATTAAAATAAAATTAAAAAAATGTGGCACATGGCATGATTTGGACGGAAGCGCTCAGGAGTCACAGGTGACTGCTCTATCGCTGAGCTATGTCGCA
>CAXKVI010000004.1:103768959-103771459 GCA_964058755.1 Campiglossa producta | reverse complement strand
AAATGTAGCGCTTCTTCATACATTTTCCTTTGATTTCTCAACACCGGTTCTTTTAACCGTTACACACACAATATAAGGATTTATTTGGTTGCAATTATGAGTATTTTATATTCACATAAGACCCAGCTCAGTTGCTTACAAAATAACAAATTATATGGTTGATTTAATTTTTAAATGTTTGCTAATTTGCAAAAAAATATTTTACCTTTTCAAATAGTGTTTATGGGAATGTGTGCGCATGTGTATTTTTTTCACAACAACCACTTTTAACTCTGCCGCTTGCTTTTCATTTCCCTTTCATCGTTCAGCCATTCATGTTCTAATATACTTCAACCGATTGTGTGGTACCATCACCCACGTCTGTTGCTGTACTCTTTGTAAGGACTCTGCGCCTATTTTCGGTTTTATGAGTTTGCATTTGTTGTTGTTGTTGTTTTTTCTGATGAATCTTTCAAGTGCGACACACTTGAATGTTTTTATTAAATGAAAATAAATTTCAAGTATGCTTAAGAATTGTTTGGTTTTGTTGATTTTTTTTATTTCGCAATGGTTTACTGTTTTTTGTTAAGTACTCACATTTGAATGATGATATATTGCTCTAAGTACGGCTTGATCACCTCAGCATAATGTACTTTTGTTAAATATTTGTATGACCTATTATTTAACCAGTAATGGATCCTCTTAAGCGCGTGTGCTTAATGCATCGGTCTGTAGTGAACGAGGAGATTATTTCAGCTGAGTATAGTTGGGTGATATATAATTTATCATATCTAACGGATGTCCATAAAAATTGGATTGAGAATAGCATGCCTGATATTTGGCTAGGAGCTGCGATACGATGATATCATATGACATGACGTTATGTCAATTTATAGGACTTGATGTGATGGAATATACATGACATAAAAGGTTATATGATGTGTGTCAAATGATTGAATAAGATGTGACCTTATGAAGTGCGGTGGGACATTTCACTATAATATTGTACTGTTATCGAAATGCATGTGATGTGATATCATATCGCACGATATAAAAATTGCGATTTGATGTGATTTGATAGTGCATGTGATGTGCTGTTATATCGCACGATATGAAAAAGTGTGATTTTTGCGACTTGATGTGATCTGATAGTTTAAACCACGTTGTCATCGGGATGTATGTGATGTGCTATTATGTATATCGCACTACATAAAAAAGTGTGATTATTACGATTTCATGTGATCTGATAATATAAAACACGAGGCATTTGATGTGATCCGAAAGTGTATAACATGATGTCGTGTGATGTGAAGTGATATGAAAGGGTCTGTAATATCACGGCGTTGTTTTTTTAATGATATGTGTCAGCCATTTGCAAGAAACCTATCCAGCACGGTTGGCATTTTTCGGATTCACCTCGGGCCTTATATGGATTAATTTGGAGACTTTTTTGGAATTGTTTTCTAGGCTTTTGAGGAATATTTCGGGACTTTTTTAGAATCACTTGGTTAGTATTTTTCGAACCTTTTTGGAATCATTTCCAGACTTTTTTCGAATTATTTTCGGCATTATTAATGGATAAAAATAAGCCCGTTTCCTGCACTGTTATTCTTACCAAAAGAGCTCTATGAATATGACTTACTAAAATCCAGGAAACAGTTAGCACCAAGTAAATAAAGATATTTCCCCGCAGGGCTCTTACCACGCACGTTGCTGCTATGCATACAACACTTTAACACCCCACACAACGATGGGTAAGCGTGGTGCACCACTTTATCGATTCGATTCAATTAGTTGGCGATTATCTTAATTTTATTATTTTTCATGCTGTGTTTAACCTTTTGTTGTTGTTGTTATTCATAATAATTGTGCATGAAAATTTGCACATAAATTGCATAATTTTCCAATAAATTTTTAACCCTTACATCAACGAAAATCCTATTTACACACATAATTTCACCCCAATTCAATTGAATTCGAAAGGGTAATAAACATACAGTCCCAGTACAGTGTGGTTGTCAGTGCAGATTGTTTTTTTTTGTATGAATGAAGGTATTTATTTTCATAGAGAGTGTGTGCATTTTAATTGCAAGGATAAAGCAACCTTGCTTTGCTATGGCTGTCAGATATCGAAATCAATCAAAATAAAGTAACTTAACTTTTTTTACGTTGTGTAAATTGGAATTTTTTTCTGAATAAGCTTAGTCTTCGTCTATAACTACCGGTAAACCTTGTTAAAAGAAACATTAAAAAAATTTTTTTTTTTCATTTCCTTCTTTTCTTTTCTTTACTCACTGTTACCGAGTGTTCCATAGACTGTATTATGAAGTCTCAAGTAATAAGTTATCTACGAATTACCACCCATTATCAAGTGTTTTGTAGTTCCGTGACTTTATTGAGCTGAATAACCCCTTAAAAAAATTGTTGAACAAATACCCAAATTAAACAAAAATTGAACTCCCTTATTAAAATTAAAGAAATTCAATTAAAATTCTTTTGTATTTTTGTTCCTAAAAACCCA
>CAXKVI010000004.1:103671459-103763959 GCA_964058755.1 Campiglossa producta | reverse complement strand
AGAAAACTATAGTTTTCGAGTCGAATTCTAATGCCATTCTCTAATGGGATTCTAATGTGAATTTGCAAATGTCTCAAAACGCTCGCCTTTTGCCTAGTTCTCTAACTTATCTCGAATCGAGTTCTAGTGCAGTTCTCTACTGTTGCCTTCGAATAGAGAATAGTTAGAGAATTACCCTAGTTATCTAACGTAAAGCCGAGCATTTCTCTAACGTTAGAGACTGTATTTGTTGGGAGTTGGCCGGAAATTTGCATTATTATTCCTTACCTATATTGATAGTACGAACTAAGGGACCCTGGAAGTGGACCTGGGAACAAGCAATTCAAACAAATTATTTCTTTGATGAAAGCTCGAACAGCTCATAACTAAATCTCCTTTCATATTCGCCGTTGGAATCCCGGGAAGGACCAAACATATTTTGGAGAACTTTTCTCCCAAACACTTCAAGGGTAATCTCATCTTCTCTTGACACTCTCCATGACGGAATACTAAATAGCAGATCCGGAAGATATCATTCCGCCTAAAGGTACGTGAACTTCCCACCCCTCTGTTTTTCTGTCTACGGTCTGTCGGTAGTACATTTTCTTCAGAGAAAATATGAAAGTGGTACTTTTCGTCAGACACAAAATGTTGAGTGTTAGTTTTCGTATGGCATGTCGTTATGACTGCACTCGTTAGCACCTTTCGTTTGTACAAACACCTTTGTGGTCACACCTGGTCCACATATTGGTCGTTAACTCTGAAACCGGTCGAGTTATCGAAGTAGGGGATAACTTAAATTTTAGGTTGAACGTCTACTAATACAACAGACAACAAAAAACAAAAAAGGGAGTGTAAGAGTAGGTCGACTCCCCGTTGGTGCATCCTGGGTAACGCTAAATGACCTACATGGCCTACACGGCTAGTTTCTTGTATTGCCGGTTCTACGAGAACGGTACCAGTACTTGTGCTGTACCCATCGTGCCGAAACGACCCTGGCCGTTTTCTAATATCGAAGAGCAATACACTCGGGGTGACCTTGTCTGACATTTAGGCAGGGCTACGCCTCGCTTCAACAACAACAACAATAAAAAATCGAAAATTCGGCTAATTTGGACTCTATTGGCCCAATAATGGTTAACCCTATACTTTTTTTTTTGAATAACTGGGATATAAGGCATCGACCTGTTAAAATTAAATGAGGTATATGTAAAGATTTAGGATTCTTTTTTTCAGGGAAGCAAACCGGGACCGACCTATTCTTAACTATCGCAGTTATAGTGAAGGTTTTCTATGTACCAAATGACATTTAGAAAACTTTGAAAATGTGTTGGGGTAGTAACTATATGCCAATTACTCGAAACGTTCAAAGTTCTACGACTATTGAGAACAGTGGCTGATCCAGGATTTTGGGAAGGGGGAGTCTATTTTTTTCGAGGACATTTTTGATTCTCAAAACTCGCCTTTTAGGGTTGTTTTTCAAAAAAAAAATATACCTATGTACATTTGTTGGTACGGGCACTTCAAGGTATCATGTAACTTTTACTATATTTTTTGGGTGGTTTTTACTATATATTTTTTGTAATTTTATTACTATATTTTTTGTGTAACTTTACTACTTCATTTATGGGTAATTTTTTACTATATTTTTTGTATAGGAAAATTTCAATCTTTTTTGTGTATATTTTTACTATATTTTTATGTAATTTTTACTATATTCTTTCAGTAATTTAGCTATGTTTTTTGCTGTATTACCTACTGTAAAAAGTATGACTTTTTGAATTTCCGAAGGGAAGGGTTTCAACCTGAAAACCATCCCCGTCATTCGCCCCTGATTGAGAATATTTATATTTATGATAGTTTCGCATTTAAGATTAACTATTCTAGAAAATATTTGGTATCAAAAAATTTTCAATAAACACTAAACTGTTTAGAGGAAACTGCGTAGGTGAAATACACTTCCAAAAAAATTCTCATACATTAAAAAAAAAAGTTTTAATAAATATAACCAATATCGCAAGATGCATGCCATCTCACACGTTGCTTTCACAACGATACTTAAAAGAAGAGAAAGCAGAAATAAAAAAGAATTTAAAAATAATACATGAGATATTAACAAAAATACTTATGTACAAATTCGAAGAAGAAATTTGAGCATCCATCTAACAAAAGCATCACAAAACAAAAAAAAAAAAAACAACAACCAAAAATATGTTAAAAATATTTTATTTTTCAAAACATCGACCAACCAAAACGCCCCGAAAATTGTGCGAGTATGTGTCAGTGTACATGATCCATAAACGATTATTTGGGTTAAATATAGTACAATAATCATGTCAGTTCCATATATACAAATACAAAAGCTAAAAAGTAGCCGCAGACCAAAACACAACGATATTTACAGTAAATGCAATCCAGCCGTTTTGTTTACTTTGTTGTGTGTAGCAATCGAGCTTTTTTCATGGCACCTGCTGAATATATTAGTCTCTCATTGCATTCCAATGCTTTAGAAAATGGTTCGATCTCCAAAAATAGTCAGATCGCTAGATTATATATTTGTGCGCATGTGTTGGTGGACACGATTTCAAAAACGATTTCCTGGGCAGGTGTTACGCAACACTCATAGCGATTGTATGCTTGGTGGGACGCATGAAAGCGTAGCGAAGGTGTGCATGATGTGCGGAGCTTTTGTGTGGAAATATGATCGGAGCTTTTTTTTGGAATTTTATTAGAAGTAAACAAAAGAAGCGAAATGTGTCGATGTTGGTGGGAGCTTTGAAGACGACAAAAGCCCCTCAGAAAATTTGTTTCATGAAATGAAAGCGCTTTCACCATCAAACGAAAGCTCACCTTTCACGTTGCTACAGAACAAACGTTGTTTTCCCCAAAATCCCTCCCTTTGCTTTGCCATCATTTTGACATAAACAAAAAATTAAATCTAAAAAAGTCGTTTTTTATTTATAAATAATTATAGTTTGTTTTAATTAAATTACATAAGAAATCATTATATTATTTTACATGTGGCAAAAATACCCTTAAAAAACAATAATGCGTTCATTATGCTTTCATAAAACTTTAAGACAAATCAAATTTGTAATCGAAATGAAACTAAAAAATGCTCGTTAAATATTTAGTTAAATTACACAAATAAATATATAAAACATAAAACTCTGGTTCTCATTTATTTTTTCGTTTTTTTTTTTTTACAAATTCCTTTTCATCAGTCAGTATGAATCTTCGATTTGGAACCAGGTATCTTCTTTGCTCGTTCTTAGTTGATAAACATTTAAAAACAATAATAAATACATTAAATTAAACGTATGGGCGGGCATCTCTGAAGGCATGTGTTGTTGTTGTGGGCAGCCAATATGGCCATACTGCAGCATCATCATCATCGACCAAAACAATAAAATTATGACCAATGTCTCAGCAACAGCATTAGCCACATTAGCATGAACACGCAGTACGAAAAGTGTACTATTACTACGGTGACTACTAGATGATGATAATAGTAATTGTAATTGTAGTAACTTCTTAGAAACACTTGCGGTGAACAATGCCAGGGCCGGATTCGTCGTATTCTTCCTTTGAGATCCACATCTGTTGGAAAGTGGAGAGGGAAGCCAAGATGGAACCACCGATCCATACGGAGTATTTACGCTCTGGTGGGGCAATGATCTTGATCTTGATGGTTGATGGAGCCAAGGCAGTGATTTCCTTTTGCATACGATCAGCAATACCTGGGTACATGGTGGTACCACCGGACATGACAATGTTGGCGTACAAGTCCTTACGGATATCAACGTCACACTTCATGATGGAGTTGTAGACGGTTTCGTGGATACCGCTGGATTCCATACCCAAGAATGAGGGTTGGAAGAGAGATTCTGGGCAACGGAAACGTTCATTACCAATGGTGATCACTTGACCATCGGGCAATTCATAGGATTTCTCCAATGAGGTGGAAGCAGCAGCTGTGGCCATTTCTTGTTCAAAGTCCAATGCAACATAGCACAATTTCTCCTTGATGTCACGAACGATTTCACGCTCAGCGGTGGTGGTGAATGAGTAACCACGTTCAGTCAAGATCTTCATCAAGTAGTCGGTCAAATCGCGACCAGCCAAATCCAAACGGAGGATGGCATGGGGCAAGGCATAACCTTCATAGATTGGCACAGTGTGGGAGACACCATCACCAGAATCCAAAACGATACCGGTGGTACGACCGGAAGCGTACAAGGAAAGTACAGCTTGGATGGCAACATACATGGCGGGTGAGTTGAAGGTTTCGAACATGATTTGGGTCATCTTCTCACGGTTAGCCTTTGGGTTCAATGGGGCTTCAGTCAACAAGACTGGGTGCTCCTCTGGGGCAACACGCAATTCATTGTAGAAAGTGTGATGCCAGATCTTTTCCATATCATCCCAGTTGGTGATGATACCGTGTTCAATGGGGTATTTGAGGGTCAAGATACCTCTCTTGGATTGGGCTTCATCACCGACGTATGAATCCTTTTGTCCCATACCGACCATCACACCTTGATGACGTGGGCGACCGACAATTGAGGGGAAGACGGCACGTGGCGCATCATCACCGGCGAAACCGGCCTTGCACATACCGGAGCCTGTAACGAAAAATACATTACGTAGATTAGTTGAAAATTCACGTAAAAAATCGACGCGTGCTTGATTTTGCTGCACAATTGGTGCAAAGTTACTACGACGCAGTAGGTGTGACGAAGATATGTTTGGTGTGGTGAAAAGTGTATCTCGCAAAATATGGATATTTCATTGCCGTAATCAGCAAGTGTTCATTTTTGAGCCCAATGCAGAAAATATCATTACGTAAAATTTGTAATTTTGCTTGCATTTTCCTTTTAATTTTACTAAAAAAAAACGTTTTCTACCCTATTTCTCTCGCTGAAATCTATGTTTTCAAAAGTACTATTTTTAAAAATACTCTCATGTTTTAAAAAAATAGTTATGAGTTTTGCATTTTATCTATAATTTTCTTCTTCTTGTTCTTTTGCTTAAATTGCATTTTTTGAATTTTTTTCGTAAGTACTATTTTTCAAAATACTACTCTTTTCAAAAATACTAATTTTGACGAGTTTTGTGTTTGTTGTATGGTTTTTTTCTCTGCTAAAATCGCTTTTTCGCCATTTTCACAAAAGTACTATTTTTCAAAATACTGCTCTTTTTTTTAAAAAATTCTATTTTGAATAACTTTTGTGTGTGATACATAATATTTTTCTCTACAAAAAAATTTTGCGCAACAGCTTTTTTTATGTATTCGTTTTTGTTCAATGAGTTTGGAAACGTTTTTTTGCAAGTTTTGTGTATATTTTAAATCAAAGCGCGAAAAAATATTTCAAAATTACTACGTTATCTTTTTTTAAATTCTTTCTTCCAGAAATACTGTATTTTTAAAATACTGTTTTCTCCAAAATACTAGGTATTCAAAAATACTGTCTTTTTCAAAAATACTCCTTTCTCAAAAAAATATCGATTTTAAACTTTTTAAAGTTTTTACAAAAAAAGTATTTTTAATTTGAAAATAATTTTTTTTTATAAAAATTTTGAATTTTAAAATATTTTTTTTTTTTTGGAAAAAAAAAATATTGTGCTTTATGAAAATAATTTTCTTTCTTACTTTCATTTAGTTGAAGTAATTTTTTTTTATAAAATTATGAATGTTTTTAATAAAAAATTACAATAGAAAACTTTTTTTTCGAAAATTCTTTTTAATGAAAATCTTCAGGAACAAATTTTTTTTTTTAACTTTTAGTGATTGTTATTTCAGCTGCAACTTTTTTTTCTTATGTTTCATTGTTCTAACTCAAAATTATTTTTATCCAGCTAGCATGAAATTCCTCCAAAAATGAGGTCACTCAAAAAATAAACCAGATTATGCAATATTGGCCAATGCCAACGCCCTATTTTTGATCGTTAAGATTCATGCTTTCTCGTATGTAACTAAGATCTCCAATCTCAAATTTATCCTTTTTCTCATTTTCAATTTTTTTTTCTTTTGAAATTTCACTTTTCACTACACTTTCCATTATCGGCGCCTCCTGCTGCTGCAATCGCATTAATCCTTTGCTAATTGCATGGATGTATATTCTTTCATATATCCAGTTATAAACGCACCATTATCAACGACCAAAGCAGCAACCTCATCGTCACACATTTTGTTTGATTTTTTTTAGTTTTTAAACTACGAGCAAGAAGAAATAAAGATTTAGGGTATGTGTACGCTTTGGAACACAACTGACTGACTAAAGTGCCTTGGCTATGACCAGCCGATTTTATACCAATCAACTAAAAATCTACACATTTCATTGTTGATCGTCAAAGAAATCCAAAAAATTCATCGGTATCCAAAGCAAAACAAAAACAAAACACGTACAGAAGCACGTCACAAACACCCGCAAAGCTCCTATATGTGAGAGTATTTCACCTCCAACGCAATCACACACACACACACAAACATATATTAACCGAACTGCAACACTAATACCTGTGCAATAAACAAAAAATACCTCCTCGCTGTGTTTACAAAATTTTTCTTCAAAAACGAATGCCCCTAAAAATAGATCGAATGCCTAGCGCGCTCACCAACGTCATCGCCTCCGCTATTGAGCTGAATGAGCAAGTACCGAAGCACGGTTGTGCTCCTGCGCAATGAAGCACCCCACTCGACACACATACACACTTGCATACATGCGCCCCACATTGATCGGAAAAATTCTCTGACGCGTCACAGCAATGATTATGATTATATTGTTCGATTTCATTTTGTTGTTCTTGTTTTTGTTTGTTGTTGTTGTTGTCATTAACCGATCGCTCACATATGTTCGCTCGCATTATTAGTTCGGCATCATTTAGCGCACACAAACATCCAAACACACTCCATGCGATTTGTTTTGACTCCCCACTAGATGTATGTTAGCTCCAAAAGCGCCGTATAAGGCAAGGCTACCTCGCAGCATCAATGCTCTCCAAACGTTCAGGTCTAGGGAGCATCGGAGAGCGCTAAGTGTTGGGGGTGGTTGTATGTGTATGTGTGTGTTGGCCAAATTCTTTAACAAATTTTTGCTGTGTTTTTTTTTCTAATAATTTTTAAAGCATTTTTTTCTTGACTAAAAAAAATTTCTTTTCCACATTTGTGGAACTTGTGTGTGGAACATGCGGGGGTATATTGCGCCATTTCTGCTACAGGAGCTATCTCATTCTTGTGCGTTCATAGGCTTTGTGTCTATATAGTTTTGTCACTTTTTAAACAAAAAATATTTTCAACATTCTATTTTCGAATATTCTAATTTTTCAAAAAGAATGTTTAATAATAATTTTTTTTTTTTATGATATTCACGCTCTTGCTTTTCAGCGCTCTTTCTCTTGAGAGAAAAATACCCCCACGCATTGATGATCTATATTTGAGTAAGTGTTAACGGTATGGAAAAATGTGTATCTGTGTGTTTGGCGCTCAGCACCTCCGTTTAATTTATTATGACGTTGCTTTGTTGTTGGCGCCGTTTTTGTATGCTAAACACTTCTATTTTTGGTATTGTATGTGTTGCCACCTTTGCGAATTTTTGTGTGTTTAGGGTTGCCAAATTGGACTATTTTTTGCTGCTTTTGCTAGCTATTTTTTTATTACATATTTTTATTTTTATATATTGAAAACCATTTTTTTCTGCTTGACCAGCGTTTGGCTGCTGGTGGATCGTATATTTGTTTACAAAGTCGCACGTTGAGGCAGCAACGGCATGTTCTAAGAATATCGAAAAGAAAATACACAGCTTTTTGTACAAGGATTTTTTACTCTATCCTTTGGAGGATATTAGCAATTAGAATAGTTGAAGATAAGCCACTTTGAAGGGCTCGGACCAAGACTTTACCTCAAATTTTCTGTCTAAACAGATTTCTGAATACGAAATGTATTTTTTTTGGCGCCAAATAATTATGTCAAGTTACGATAGAGCCCTGCAAAACATGCAATTATTCTGTTCAATCATCTGAAGAATACTTTTCAAGGAGTAGCATGAAATATCTAAATTAGCGTACTTCTCACAAAAAATAACAAAACAATACTTCATGGAGACTCCTGAGCAAAGCGAGAGAGGAAGTAGACTCCCATGTTGTTGTTGTTGTTGTAGCGAGGTGTAGTCCTGCCAACGCGTATTTTTCCTTAGCCTAAATTGTCATCAATATCTTCTAACGGGAGTCCAAGGAAACTAGCAGTTTCAATAGGGCTGGACCAAAGGGAGATGGGTGTTAGAAGAGTGGGCTCCGTAGAGCAAGTAAATAAGTGATTGGTATTGTGGGGGCACGAGCCGCATGCCGGACATATGTACATTCGGCACAGTTCAGTCTGGATATGTAGGAGTTTAACCTGCTACAATATCCAGGGCGTAATTGAGCCAGAGTGACCCTTGTCTCTCGAGGAAGATGACGCTCCTCTTCAGAAATGCGTGGTGTTGCGGCATCAAAGGAAAGTACTTGCCTACTACCGAATTTTATGCATGGAGAGCTTTGTCAGCATAAGAAACAAAAAGAGAGGTTGAGGGGAAAAAAAGTTAAAGGAACCCCAAAAATATCTCTTTGGCGAGATAAGATTTCGCATTGCCTATATTAAGGCGCAGAAGCCTGGTTCTGCTCAGTGCCGCTTTTTAGTTTAAGCAGCCTCTCTTTCGACTTCGTTTTCGATATGCTCTCAGAATAGGCACACATATAGCTTTAAATACCTTCATAAAAGAGGTATATAAGCATTAGGGTGGTCCTTAAATGTAGGGAGATAATATTTAGATGAGATGTCCACAACCTCAATCAATGCCTCGATACTGAGAGTTGTCACGCTGGAGTCAAACAGCAGAGAATTAGATTAAAAAATGTAAAACACCGATGTTAGCGTTTGCTGATTTTGAATTTTTTCCTAAAAATTGGCGGTTCTACAATATTCACTCTGAACGACAGCTGCAAAGCAGATGTATTTTTTCTGAGAAACTATTTTTTCCAAAAAATGTTCAAACTTTAAGCTTTAACACCTTTTAATGGGTAAGGTTTACGAAAAAGTCTAAAAGTCCATTTTGGAGGACTTCTCCCGTGCAAATGCAAAACCAAGTAAGTAGTTGGGAAAATAACTGAGGCTTACTTGATTTTGCATTTGTCACGGGAGAGCCACTTACTTTGTTTTGTTGTGTCACGGGAGACTTGTCTATGAAAATAATGAATTCGTAAATATTTGAGAGAGAATTTTCGAAATTTGTATAGGAATCCATTTTTCGAAGTACAGATCCAAAGAAGAAAAGACAACATCAATCTTTTTAATCACCCTAATATATACACAAGTACATGTTTAAAGACATTTTAGTAAATTAAGTTAATTACAAACTTTCAATATCCAGATACAGACCACTGCTTTATAGGCCACTCACTACATGCATACTAACACACATTCATATGTACGTACAAATATTTGGAGTGCATCTATTTTTGAATAACTAAGTGGGGCATGTTTACATACTTTTTGCTTATTTTATTTTTGTAATCGATAAAATTTATACTCGTATGTACATACTAACAGTAGGGAATTTTGGAATAAAAGCACATCCAAAAAAGCAGACGCATTATGAACTAGTTCCGCCCAAAATAGATCTGGAAAACATACATACACATAGATAAAAAGGGGGGCAAAAACGACTCAGTACAATGCACCTGAACTGAGTTAAATTAAAAATTGTGTATTGCTAAAAATGTTTTTAGGGTCTGCAGATGGTTTATTTTAAAATGTTTTGTCTGTAAATGTAATAATCGAATATCATTTAAATAACGATATCATGTTTTCCATATAAAATTCTGGAAAACGTCCACTTAGTTTTTGTGAAATTGGGGACTTAGCCCCTTATTACGGAATTTTTACACCCAATAAAAAAGTCTTTCAGAACATACACAATTTTTCGACTACGACACCGAACATAGAGCTAATATGAAAAATTGTACTTTCTTCCTTCTCTCTGTTTTTACACCACTTCTCCGTTTTTTTTTTATAACTCTTCTTCCCCTTTACCTGTGATGAGTCTTCATCTTATTGCCATATTCTTGTTCCTTTCCCTATTCTTATACTAATACTTATATTCTCATTCCTATTACTATTCCTATTCCTATAGCTGTTCCCAGTGGTGGATCCAAGATTTTGGGAAGGGGGTTTTTTTTCGAGGACATTTTTGATTCTCAAAACTTGCCTTTTAAAGTTGTTTTTGAAAAAATATATACCTACATTTGTTGGTACAGGCAATGTCAAATTCAAGGCATCACGTAACTTTTACCATATTTTTGGGTAATTTACTATACTTTTATTGCACAAAAGTATAGTAATATAATAATAATATAATATAGTATTTACTATATTTTTTCCTGTATTACTGTGAAAAGTATGACCTTTTGGATCTCGAAGGGGAGGGTTTGAACCTGAAAATCACCCCCGTGGATCCGCCCCTGCCTGTTCCTATTCCTATTAATATTTCATTTACTTGTTCTACTACTTATCATCTGCCTCTGTTTAGTTATCTTTCCCTATCCTACTCCTTCTTCTTCATACATATGACCACGACCTATGATAAATATTTAACTCCTGTTACAAATAGATGCTGGGATTAACCGATTTATCGATGCATTTTCTTTCTATCCTTACGCCATGTTTACCGACTGCATTGAAAATGGTGGTAGAAATTATGTTTCGGGTCGACGGCTGAGTATAATCACCCTATTTTAAAATATTTTTCAAAAACGCCATATCTGAGAATTTGGCTCAAAAATGCTCTATCTCATCTGAAATTGCGATAGGGTGTTCATGAACCAAAATTTTGAAATAGGGCGTTTTAGAAAAATGTTTGAGCTGTGGCGTTCTTCAAGAAAATCCTGAGATAGGGAGATTTTGTAACCTATTTTGAAATAGGGTGATGTTTCATTTTTACGTCGATATACTGTTCGATTTCGATTATTTTTGAGGGCTGTCTTTTTCCAAACTTATATGAGAATGCTTAACTGTAGATTAAAAAAGACTTATAAGGGTTTCTAAATTTAAAAAAAAAAAAAAAATTTAAAAAAATTAATTCCAGCTGCAAAATTTTCCTAAACACGATTTTCCTCACTACAATTCTTTGTAACAGAAGCTACACAAGGTGTGAAACTAAACCCTAATTCCGAATAATTTGTGGTCACTAATGGTCAATGCTGGTCAATCAACCAATCAATCAAAATACTCGCACTACAATAAATGAGCAAAAGCCGCTAAGTGTTGAATTGTTAGTGGCCTTATTAGCCGCTTATCCTTTCAACGAATTTCACTCTGATTTTTGCACTTTTGAATCGCTGCAAATGTGCCAGACACTTCACCCCTTTGCCAATTTTGTCGCCTAATCATACCATTAATGAGTGGGTGATATTTCAATTGAATTTGATATATCGTATGCATTTGTTGTTGTAGGTAATGTTGAATTGCTACTGCTATTTAGCGTCTACTATTGTGTCGTGTAATGTGGGGTTAGAATTTCTAGTTCACATGGGAAAGAATAGTTGACCGTTGCCATTGAATTGTATTTTATTGAGTTGTACTGATGCGAATTTGATTTCTATTGTTTTGGATCGAATCAATTTTATATTTTGGTTGAGAAACAACTACTTTTAATTGAATTTTCGTTTATTTCCATTTGTTTGTTTTGCTGATTGCTTTATGTTGTTGGTTGGATGGTTGATTGTACGTCAGATTTACTTTGGGTAGCCGATCATTTGAAATTTGTGAAAATATTTGGATAGGCACGGGCCATTGGAAACGGAAATCCAATAAAATTTTGCAATGAGATTTTAATGGATAGACTCGTACGGTGCGAGAGGGTATTATTTGTCCTTGGTTTAAGAACTAACTCAAACTATAGGTGTGAACTCACACGTTTGAACATTTAAGAGATTTGTTTTTTTTTTTGTGAGTGGGAAAACAGGAGGGATCTCAGTGAAGTCTTGCATGATTTAGTAATCAATTTTCATACCATAAATTTACCAGAAATCTGTTTTTCAAAAATTTTATTCAGAAAACGTTTTTTAGCAACCAAAAATTTCAAAATAATAAATTCAGAAATCACTTTTCAGAAACCAAAAATTTCACAGTACAAAATTTATGTCCAGGGTGACAATTTTAACATCCGATTTCCTAAGGCTCAACTTCTGCATCGATAGTACTATAGCCGGAGATATTATGCAGATTTTTGGACTCTATTAGAAACGGGTACTCTGATTTACATATGTTTCAGAGTAAGGCAGTTTCAGTAGTGGAATGAAATTCTACTAAAAAAATGGTGATAGTAAGTTTTTCTCTTTCATTCCCTGCAAAAATCGTTGGATGATGTGTTAAAATTTTTTGATATTGGAGTACTCCAATAGTAATCCTTTGTATACCTCATCGGACCACGTTCAGCTTTTTGAAAGTCGATCATTGCTCGTGCCTTATCGACGGAAATCACGACACTATCGCTCTGGAAGTATATACTCCAAGCAGTAACAGCATTGGAGTACATTGCAAAGTACTCTGACAGTAGGTACTCAATGGAGTAGCAGAAACAAAGCGAAGGTTGGAGTAGGTGGTCCAGTCCTAGGACATCGCAATGTTAATTGGAGCACAATTTTTATATGAAAAAGGATTACATTTGGAGTACTCTGATGATGCTCCAATTGGAGTACTCTTTGAATAGGAAATAGAGTACTCTCAATTTTTGCAGGGTTATTACTTAAACCTGTGTATTGGGGAAACTGCTCTTTTAATAAAACTCAACATAGATGTTGAAAACTCCATTGCATTATGACTAAAATTTATTTTTTATTGGAACATCATGTTCATGTACATCGAATCATATGATTATTCTCAAGCGATATTACCTATAATGTTAGATGTGATATCGGTTATATGAGGAGATCCATGTGATAAATTAAAAAGTCAGGTGAAATAATTGCGATTTAATAACATACAATGTGATTCTGTATGAAGAAAAATATCTTTAAGCAATTGAAGTTATTATATTGGCCAAATGATATAGAAGGATATTGAAACTGAATCATATGATGATTGCGTGATGGAATGTCATGTGACAATGAGTCATATGATCTTTTCCAAACTATTTGACCTACGCTTTTTGATGTGATATCGAATTTTTGTCATTACATTTCACACCAAAAGCTGACGTTGTTGAATCTTATAGTGAAATCATATGATATGAAATCATGTGATTTTGTAAAAAGCTGTCATCATATGATTATCTTTTCCAATGTATCTGTCCCATGCTTTGTAAGTCGAATGAAAGAGCCCTTTCCCATGATTCGCGCCTACATTTTTTGTTTGCAATTTTCCTTTCAAAACGTTTTAATCATTATTTATAAAAGTTCCCAAATTCCAGCAAAAATCTCTGTTCTCACCGCCAATTAGCCGCAATTGAATTGGTTAATCCCTGACACAGGCTGAACAAAATCGAATGCTCATTCACACGCATGAAAAACACGCACACATACACATGCTAACACACATAAAAGAGTTTACAGAATTGGTGATGAAGTGCAGCAAAATAAAGTATATAAATGGCAACTTAATAAAAATTCCTTGAAATCAACAAAACGAAGTGATGAAAGTCGCGTTACCATAGCTAAATAACTGAAATAGACGACGAGGGTGCGTGCATCTACTTTTATATACCAATGAATGTTTAAAAGCATAGCAGGGAACAAAATCCCAATGGGCCAAACGGTGTCGTATTAAAATTGCTTCCGCTGATAAATTTGTTCAAAGGCGAAGTTGTAACCGGGCGAAAGCTACAAAAAGTCGAATATCTCTCATAAGACAGCAACTTTGCTTCAAGTTTGGGTTCCAAGCGCACCTATTACTTAGGAAGGGTAATCATTATCTTTGATGTCCTTGATAATGGTATAATATGACACATAAGAAATACCTACTAGTTAAGGGTGGTGATATGGTTAGGGTTTTGGGTTCTGTAGCCTACAAGCTTCGTCGGCCTACCACCGAGTCTTTAACCTACTGAAAAGTGCAAAGCTTACTTGTGGGTTCAAACAGTTGACTTAACCAGAGAGATATCGAAACGACAACACTTCGAGCTTATCCTCGTTCTGTCTGATAGGTATAGGGATAGGGATAAAATCACACCACGAAAATACCGGGATCGCTAAAATCGAAAAAAAAAAAAATTTACATCCCTAGTCTCCTCCTGAAGCCAATATAAACATTATACAGAAAAACAAAAACAATAAAAAAATGTATCCCAAGTCAACTGGTAAAAGCGCAAGGCAAAAGCGCACCCACACACATTTAGATACACTTTTTGGTGCGGTGTGAAACAGGAATTTATTCATTTTGGTTGGGTTAATGTGATCCATTTTATTTTGTTTGTTTAAGGACGCGTGCTAATGTCCTTGTTCGTTGGCATGTGATGGCAGTTAGTTAGAAGGGCGATGCTTTGTGTGTATGTGCATAAATGCCACAAGCGACACTGTTGTTGTTTTGGGGGCAAGCGACGACATCTACGACAATTGCCGTGGCGACATTCGCTCAATTGTTGCACGTGCTCTAACAAAATATCCTTGACTATGTTTTCGTATCGTTGGCTTATTAAAATCCTAACAAATTTGTAGCTTTCATGTGCGTGTGTAACATTGTTTATTATGTACATTTGGGATTTCTGTTTATGCTGGTGATTTTATTAAATTGTGATTTAGCAATTTTGTCAATTTTCTTGAAACCAGCAAAAAGGTAATGGACTTCTGTTTTATTATTATTTTTATTCTATTATAATCTGCGTAAGTGTGCGTGTCGCCTGTCTTTGATTTTTGTTGTTGTTTACTCAATTGCCCATTCCATACTTTGACTTCTCAATAAACAACGATCAATGAGCGAGTATGTACCATAGGCTAAATGACTTCGGGCATTGTTATTTAATTACCGTTTGTCACAATTGAAGACATGCATGGATGAAGGAGGTATGTCGCATTCTCACTCAATTTCTGTTTTTGGCATTGGTGAATAGTGTTTATGCAGATCTATATTTCTGTCTTATCAGAATCTGCCTATCGTGAAAATTGTAGAAGATAATTCATGGATGAAGGGGGTATGTACACAACTTTTCAATATTATTTGTGGAAGAAGGGGGTATGTTCCGATTTTTTCATATAAAACACTAAATATAAACTTATGCTTTTTATTGCATATTTTGCAACATCTTTTATGGCTTTGCATAATTTTTTGTCAGTTTTCCATAAAGATTCGAAAAAACCTCAAATGTTTAAGTAAAACTTTAAAGCCGATTTTCTCGTTTCACTCAAAATGCGAGATACCCCCTTCATCCATGCATGTCTTCAATTATTTTAGCGTATGACTAATCAATATAAATATCATAGGAAGTTGTGCAAAACCACGTTACGCACTTTTCCTAGTCATGCAGTTTTGGTTTTGGTCCGGTAGACGCTGAGCTCCAAATTTTTTTTTCCATAGAGGCGAAAAGTCCATTTATCCAATGATCAAAGTTATATTGAGTAATTTTTACGCCCATGTCTACAATTTGATTCGCCCTTTTCAGTTTAGCTCCATGTTCTTCATTACCCACTTTTACCCTCTCCCTATTCCTCTTCCTCTTGCTCTTGCTCTTCCTCTTCTTCTTCCTCTTTCTCTTCCTCAGCGTACAAAAATTACAAACATTTATGTAGCTATCTCTTTCATTCCATCCCCAGTTACGTCATCTAAAATACAAATTTTGAAATGCCAACCAGTCGAAAAATAATTGATTCCCACAACGGTGTCAAGAGAAAGCGCCAAGAATTTCTCAGCGATACCTAATTTTAAAATATTTCATCGATATCTAAAAATACTCACTACCAAACACAATCGTAAAATAATTTTTTGCAGATTGCCGGAAACACACAGATGAATTTGAAATTATAAAATAAAAAATGTTGAGTGACAAACGGGGAAAAAATTCCTATTTTAGTGCAAAACATGAATGCATCCATACTTATTATAGGAATTTCAAAAGGTACAAAAATTATGTTAAATATTCAAGAATTTATTAAAACATTAGATGATATAAGAGCAAACTTCCGACATACATACAAACATAGTATGTTTGTTAGGGTGATTCAAATAATTTTTTTTTGGTCTTACCCCCTAATTGATTAGAAAATAACCTTGCAAAATATTAGCGCTGTAACTTAACCCTTAGGTGCAAGTGGCTGCCGCAGAGGCACACTTAGGCCAGTTTTGAAAGTCCCGTTGTGATATCATCAACACTAGGAGAGGCAGTCCCGGGACTCAGCCATATGAGTAGTTGGGTTGACAGGATTTTGTATGAATTTTGTACTATTTCAAGTAACACATACAAAATCTAGACATTTGATACATGGTTCCGATGTAGAGCTTCCTGCTGTTTCCAAATATGCAATCAGCTGGTTTTCGAGATGTTTAGAAATTTCAAAACTTAGGAAAGTCATAAACTGAAATTTCTAAATATCTCGAAAACTGTTCTACTTTTAAACCAACTTATTGCATATTTGGAATCAGCAGTAAATTTGACATAGGAATGTGGAGGATATGAAATTTTTTGAAACTTTGTCGTGCATTGTAATTAGTTTAAAAGTTATGAAAATCGCACTACGTAGTCAGTTTTGAGAAGTTCAGGACCTCTACTTTGAGAATATGTAAAGTTTTTTGGGAAAAGTTCCAAAATTATTATAAAATTCAATTTGAAAAAATCCAATTTCTTTCCATACAAAATGTATGGGAAAGGAGGAAAAAGCCACCCCTAAGGGTTAATAGCGACAAGTTTGAAATGGTGAGGGACTTCGTCTATTTGGGAACCAGCATTAACACCGAAAATAATGTCAGTCTAGAAATCCAGCGGAGAAACACTCTTGCCAACAAGTGTTACTTAGGACTAAGTAGGCAATTGAGAAGTAAAGTCCTCTCTCGACAAACGAAGATCACTCTCTATAAGTCTCTCATCATACCAGTCCTGATGTACGGCTCGGAATAATGGATAGTGTCAAGAGAGAGAAAAGTTATCCGGAAGATATAAGGTCCTTCCCGTGATGCCAACGGCGAGTATCGAAGTAAATTTACGCAGACCTAACTATAGTGCAGCGATTTAAAACCCAAAGGCTTCGTTGGCTGGGTCATGTTATGCGAATGGACAAGGAGGTTCCAGCACAGAAGGTTTTCTAATCGACACCCAAATTCGGTAGCAAAGGGAGGGGGGGTCTCGACTGACATGGAAACAACAAGTGGAGGATGACTTGAAGTCCCTTGGGGTTTCCAATTGGCGTCAGTTATCGCTAAAAAAGGAATGACTGGCGTGCTTTGATACGAAACGGTCAAAATCGCCTAGGCGGTTAAGCGTCAATAAATGACGCAAGCCAAGATTATATTTTATTATTATTATTTTTATTTTTATATATAAGGGTTAAGTTACAGAGCTAATTTTTTTGCAAGGCTTATTTTCTCATCAGCTACTAACTTTTAAGGGGGTAAGACCTAGTCGCCATCATTTTTGAATCACCCTAATGTTTATATATGGTACATCTGTATGTATGTAATAAATAGCACAAGTGAGAAGTTTCCGTGTTGTGAATACATCACACATTCATCAAACATGTCTTCATATACCTTATTGTATGCACCCGATAGTTCAGGGTCTCAAGGGGACCGATAAATTGCCACTGTTTTCGAATCAAGTTCGTAAAATCGACCGCAAAAAATAAGGAAAGTTCATACAAACATGTGTATAATATACTTTTTCTTACCCTGAAAAAGCTGGATGACTAATCACCAAAAAGAGTGGCACGCGGTGAATCCCTTTCGACACGTTGCTCAAACAAATTAAGAGCTCTTTGTCGGATTTCTGTAACTTTATAACGAAATTCGTTTAGTGAAAAACATTTTTTTGACAAAATTTCTGACAATATTTTTTAAAATCTCGGCTAACGACACGATCAATTGTAGTTATAAAGTTACAGAAAACAACTACACAACTATCATTAGTCTCGTGATCCTCATCCCGGATTCATTCTAGACAAATCTCATATTTAAGGGGTAATCGTGGAAATTAGAGAACATATTTGGATGCTATAAAACTGAAAATAATTCACACTATTTAAAAGTTTTTTTTTATATGAGTATGTATATATATATATATACCTATATGTAGGTGGGAGTATAAATATCTGGCAGATATATAGATACCTACATACATAGCTATGTATGTATGTATTAAGGTATGCTATTCTCTATGAAAATTTATAATTCTCTCCGTTTCAAACATATTTAAATTATTCGGAAAGATCATGCAGCATTTGCCTGGGGGGAAATGGAGAAGAAATAATCTAAAAAAAAAGCCTACATATACTTATATGAGGAACTCATATGAGATATGAGTTGATGCAAATAAATCAGGGGTAGCAAGCTTTTTGTCAATTATAACCTGAATGAGAGGTAGCATAATTTATAAATATTTTAGGAGTTGGCTGTTAAGACAAATCAACTTCTTTAATATCCGTCAAAAGCAAAATTTCTTACAAACCGGAAATATTTCCTTATCATTTGTTTTTACGTGGAAGCTTTTGCAACGAATTAACTAGGCGAAGCTTTGTCGTGCAGTATACATATATTTTGATAGCCCAATAAAACTAAGGAAATGTTAATTAAAAATACTACACTTGAACACTTACACTAAACATATTGATAGTTTACAGATGATGGTACAATTTACTCAAGGATGGAGGTAGACATAGATAATGCCAAATTTTGCAAAATTTCCCATTAGACTTGGAAAACGCTCCTACTCTTCGAATGTGCAGTGTTATTATAAACTCAAGCAGCTCAACCAACCAATTATACAAATACTAGCAGGGACCCTGCCCGCTTCGCTGGGCTCGAAGTTTCCACTATTTAACCATTAGACCGTATGCTTGCTAAAATTAAAGATACAGCTATGGCCAGAGCACTTTTCCTAAGTAAGGAAAAGCCCAACAGTTTTCTCAACGGTTTCTGAAGTTTTGCGTGTGCTGAATCCGAAAATATTTTTTTTCTTTTTATGTAATACCTAGAAATGATAATACCATAGTCGAAGATATCACATATAAATTTTGGTTCTGATCGGAGACCCTTAAGTGCGCAGCACGAGGATCAAAGTACGGATTGTCCTAAGGAAACTAAAAAAAAAAAAAAACGAATAAGCTAATCTGAACTGTGACACGCCTTCACGGTCTCCGATCGGAACCAAAATTTATACATACGATATCTTCCACTATGGTATTATAGATTTTAGCTATTAGATAAAGAAAAAAATTTTTTTTTTGGTCTCCATAGGGACACCGGAACTCTGAGGCCAATGTGCCACGTCTTCCTCTGAATAAAACTACATATATAAATAAATAATTAATAATAATTTAACAATTTTTCTAGGCTCAAGCAACCATAATTTGATTTTGATTTTTTTTTTGGCGGCGTATATGTAGATGTTCTATAGTGCAAGAGCATAGTTGCTCGGAACGCAAACGCAAATGAACAACGATTGTGATTGAATTGTTTTTTAGAGAGAAATTTTGAGCAAATGAATTCTTGAAGATGGGCTCTCTTATCTTTTGAATGCGTGAGTTATTAGAGAGTTAACATACATATGTGGGGACACGAACGAAGGTCAGTTGCCTATTGTCTCACGTCTCTTATTTGCACTTCTCTTATTTCATTAGGATTTTGGTCGATATCTCAAAAACCATTACCTTGCCCAAAACTTCTTGTATACAACATCCTCCGCATTTGTAATACGAGCATTTTAAAACAAAAATGATCAAAATCGGTTAGGTATTTACTTAGTTAGAGGGATACGAACAAAAATCTAAATTTATTTTATATAAAAGAAGAAATTCATTGTCGTTCAAAAAATCAAATCATCGATTCCCATCAGTTCCTTTGAAATGTGACAACTATTTATTCTAGTAGAAGCCAATATTCTGTCTTGAATACCTCATGCTAAATCCTCGTACATTCCCCATTTACTTAATTAAACTTTTCCTAATTGTGGAAGTGGAAATCCAACGGAGAATATCTCTTGCCAATAAGTGTTGCTTTGGACTATTATTATAAGGCCTTGAGAAGTAAAGTTCTCTCTCGACAAACAAAGATCACGCTCTATAAGTCTCTCAACATACCAGCCCTGATGTACGGAATCATGGATAGTGTCAAGAGAAGAGTAGATGGCCCTAGGAGTATTTGAGAGAAAAGTTCTCCGGAATATTTATGGTCCTTCCCGTGATGCCAACGGCGGAATTTAACGATGAGCTGTACGAGCTTTAGCAGACCAGCCAGAATCGCCTAGGCGGTTAAGCGCCAATAAATGACACAAGCCAAGATTAGATTAGAATAGTGGAAGTGGTACCGCCCACTTTTCAAAACGATATATCGCCGGTTCCAAAGTATACAGAAGTATTTCAAAATTTAAATTGTTTTTGAAACGGCATTCAAAATTTCATTTTTACAATGGAACCGGCGATATATCGTTTTGAAAAGGGGGCGGTACCACTTCCGCTATTCTAATCTAATCATATTATGTATGTACCTATGTAAGCACAGACTTGTCTGCACTTAGACGCTACATGAACTTCCTATGTATGAACATTTAATAAGGTTCGGTTAAGAACTTGAGATCTATTAAGGAGGCATACACCACCACACATACATTTTTATTTAAAAGATTTCATACTAGATATTTGGCGCACCAAGTGTCCATTATGACTCGCACCACTCATATTCCATTAATAGAGTCTGGCCTTCGGCGATAGCCATCTCAACCACCTACATACATAGAACATCCATATATCCGCTAATCGTTTTTGTGCTCAGTGGTTTTTTGTGTTTATATTTATTTGTAGTTGGTTTATTCATAGTTTGCCAAAATTTTTGGATCATTACACGATAGTTCGCCAATGTGCCAACACCAGACAAAAACATCCAACAGCTCGTCGTGGGCTCCCCCGACTAAATTGTTACATTTTTAAGATATTTATCTAAACGTGATGTGTTAGTGTCTTGAGATCGTTGATATACGCTGTCTCTATGAAAAATCATACGAAACTACTTGACATTCAAATTTGCTATCAGCACTGATTCATCGTATTTCCCTTTTGTGTTACATATCTCGTTAGGACAGTTTTTAGTGCATTCCATTGACGTTTTTGTTTTACTGTGTTGCAGCTTTCACTTTCGGTTTCACATCTGTTGGTGCCTCATGCATTTCTTTAGTTTTAGTTGGTTTACTTATTTTTGTGCAATTTTTACTTTTCAAGTTCAACGTAGTTTTGCATTTGTCATGCTGTCGGTGTTTTCCTCGTTTTCATTTGCGTCTTGGTTTGGCTTGTTGGTATTTTTCCCCCACTTCTTTTCATGGGGCAACCCTTCACTTGTGTGACTTTTTGTGTTTAAAAATAATCGCCGTTCATTGTGGTGGGGGAGCCGAATGCTCTCAGCTCTCTGATGCAAAACAGATGTGCTCCACTAAAAACCGTTGTAAATTCTTGATTTAGCCGTATTATCATTGAACGCGGTTTATCTCCTTATATGGCGTTGATTTATTTTTATGTTGCCGAGGTCCAAGTCCACCTCGCGTTACTTGTTGTGTTGATGGTGATTCATGTTCTTGTGTGTAGGTATATAATCACATTAAGGTGCCCCCTATTTATTTGTTTTGGTGTCTTCCTTTCGCAGTCACCACAATTCTATCAAAGATTCAATCAAAACGGATTACAATTTTCAAACTAAGCAGTATGAAACCATCTTAGAAACTAGATAGATCGCTGTTATCACTGACTCTCAACCGGTCGTGCACCCTTAATCGAACCTTCTTCGGGAAAAGATATCTATTTTAAATGTGTCTGAAAAAAACCCCCAACAAATATTGCCAGTTTTTCATAACTTTTTTTAGGGGTTTCTTCGTTTTAGCGTCTTTAAAGTCGGGCGCTATAGCCCCAACAAATATTGTTAAAACATTAAAATCGATCTTTAACGTAAAATATTTTTGAAATTTCACGTTATTCTCGATGATTCTTCATTTAATAAAAATATAAGGAAACAAAAAACAAAAACCAAAAAATATCTACACTTTGGTTAACTTTTGAATGTTTCTTTGATGGCGCGATATACCTACAGGTTATCATTATAAACCTCAGAAAAGATTTTTACCAGCGGATTAAAGCCCAACGGCCAAAATCGCCTAGGCGGGTAAGCGTCAATAAATGACGCAAGCCAAGATTAGATTAGACGAGACCCAAAGGGTCAGAACGTCATCTGCGATGTAGATGAATTTTTTACTGAGAAGCCCTTCATGGCATAAATTCGGTTGGACAGTTTTTTTTTTTTTTAAATCTCTTCATTGTGTGTTGGGCTCCCCAAAGCTGACCCCTGCTGTCCTCTAGCCGTGCCTGCCTACACAAAGGAGCAATATTTGTGTGGAACTTTAGATCTCTCGTTGTTTTGGCTCTTTTTTGTAGAGTACGAAGTTAATGACATGTTAAAGATTACTAGAGGATAAAAATGTTTTAGAAAGAAGTACGCCGAAATTTTTCTAAAAAAATTAACTATAGTATTGACCTAAGTAGTTATTGAAATTAAATAATAATATCATCTATGTAGAAAAGTCCCTATCGATTCCATTTGTGCTAAAAACGTTATTCGGGCACAAAAGTCGGGAAAAGTCCAAATTTGAGGTTTTTTTTTATATTTTTCTCAACTCTTGATCCCCAATAACTTCTTTAGCACAAATGGGATCGATAGGAACTTTTGCAGTTTTCTTCCTGGGGTTGAAACTAAACTAAGGGGATTCTCGTAATTAATGATAAACTAAATTAACCGGACTAGTATTTTTTGATAGAATGTATGGAGAAAACATGACTCTAGCTCGAGAATTATAGGCTTTACAAAAATAATATTTTCATTGTCGATGGGGAACTTCGTAACAAAAAAACGGTAAAAGAAAATTTCTCTATGCATGCAAAAGTTTTCGAGCTAATTTTACAATCGCGGTATCTCAGAAGTGGTTACGCTTAGAAAAAAAAATTTAAGAACCATATTCGTATAGAATTTCCAGGTCTCAGGTAATTTTTCGAAAAATCTTACCACTTTTGAGAAAAGTCCAAAAAACCCAAAATCTTGTCTTTGACCCCGAATTACTTTTTTAGCACACATCGGATCGATGGGGATTTTTGAAGTAAGTAAGCTCTCTACTAAAATTTGGCTCGGTGGAAATTATTGTATTTCATATGTTTATTTTGGCAGGGCTAAAAGGAAAACTTATAAAATGTTGATTAAAAATAGGTTAACAAATTTTTTTTAGCAAATGTATTTCTTCGTTCATTTCACTGACGAATTTTATCTTTACCCCTTTTTATTACGTTTTAAAAGTTTTTATTTCTCTTTTCCGCACGAAAAATACGTTTCCTTTTTACTCCCAGCCTTTCATGTGAAGTGGAATTTCTCCAAGTTTTAACCGAAATTTATGAGACTTTTTTCCGACCCAAACTACAAACAGAAAACGCTTCAAGTAAGAGACACCCTAATTTACATTCTTATAGGTTGAAGTATTTGCCGAATTGTTAAAGTAAAGTCTATTTGTGGTTCTACTATTTATGTCTGCTGATTATGTTATTGTTTTGCATGCTTTTTGATTTTATTTTGGTCGTTTATGAGTATATTCATGTTTTTCCGACATGTGGCGGGTGAAGCTGTTTTCGTTTTTAATAATGACGCTGTGCATTTTAAAATTAAGTTTTAGTCAACAGTCAATTACATGCACTACCTAAGTACATGGCTACAGACATTCGTTTTGGGTATTTTTGGATTTGGTAGAAGCCTTGTGGTTAGTGAATCTGCGTCCGTAGCTCTCTCTTTGATGAAATTTCCTTCATAATCTTAATGCACTGCAACATTTTTCATTCATTGAAGAATTCAAAAATTCTTTACATATGTATGTTTGTATCTATAAACAAATATACATACACTCATAATTAAATAAATACTTCAGACATTTGAGGGCTGAGAACAAATTGCAGCAGGTGATGACGGATATGTGACAAATATAATGTTCATATAGCAAATACTTCATCGTTCCCTTCGTGACGGAAACATACATAGATGTATAAAAATAAGAATATTCGAAGTTTCGAGTATTGTTTCAATAAATATATTTTGACTCTGGCAACTTATGGTTTCCTTGAACGTGGGGTACTTTAGTCCGGTCATTATAGACGTATGGAACAACAATAATTACCACAGACCCAAATTTTTGTAAAGAGCTTAGGTTAACCATCAGAATTCATCGATCCCATGTGTGCTAAAAATGTTATTCTGGGTCCACCCTCAAATTTGGATTTTTTCGACTTTTGTCCCCGAATAACTTTTTTGCCACAAATGGGATCGCTAGGGACTTGGCAGTTTTCTTCCTTGGGGTGAACCTAAGCTCTCCAAAAAAATGTTTCCTGTCGGAATTTTTTTATACAAGTTAAACTAAATTTCGCGGACTTGTATTTTATACCCTTCGTACCAGTACTAGTACAAGGGTATTATAATTTTGTCCACATAACGGTACTACGTAACGGCACAAAATAATCGAGTTAGATATAGAGTTTCATATATGAAAGTTCTTAGCTTGAAAAGAGGAGTTCATTAAGGCATGTCCACCCGTCCGTCCGTCTGTCCGTCCGTCCGTCTGTCCGTATACACGATAACTTGAGTAAAAATTGAGATATTTGCATGAAATTTTGTATACAGGTTACTTTCTGGCCAAGGTAGGTTGCTATTGAAAATGGACGAAATCGAAAGATAACCACGCCCCCTTTTCCGATATCGAAAATTTGGAAAATCACATAATTTGGCATATCTCGGTAGCTGAAATGGCTAAAATGATATAATTTTATAGGAGAGTCCCCCTGGTCATTCTCTTAAGATTTTTCCGTAGATTTTTTATAGTTGGTGTGGCACCGCCCACTTTTAAGGGAGGCATTTTTGAAAATTTGACTGGTCGTAACTTCAAAACTGATTACGATAGAACAATGGAATTTGCCACAAAGCATAGATACTAGTATCGTTGGGAGTATACCTGATGAAATTGGATAAACTCGCTTTCCAACCACGCCCACTTTCGATATCGAAAGCTTCAAAATCACCTAAATTGATATAATTCGGTAACGGAAATGGCTAAAATGATATAGTTTGGTAGGATGAACCTTCTTGTCATTTTATTATGATTTTTTGATAAATTTTTAAAAGTAGGCGTGGCACCGCCCACTTTACAGGGAGGCATATTTAAAAATTTCAGGGGTCATAACTTTAAAACTGATTACGTTAGAACGATGAAATCGGTAGAAGGTATACTAGCATAATAGGGAGTATACTTGATGTAATTGGACGAAATCGCTTCCCAACCACGCCCACCTCCGAATTGGAATATTTCGAAAATCATATGAAAACTACCGCTGGATATTTAACCCGAACTTAGACTCCCTTACTTGTTTGATATTATGCATAGGGAAAATGTGGCTCTAGCTCGAGAGCTATGTATAGGCTTTACAAAACTAACTATTTTCATTTTCGATAGGGAAATTCGTGACAAATAAACGGTAAAAGAAAATTTTTCTACGCATACTAATTTTTTTGGGAAAAATCCTGAAAAGTCCATACGTGGCATACATTTTCATATAATTTCCAGAGCTAATTTTACAGTCAGAACTGGTTAGTCTTAGAGAGAAAATGCTAGGACCATATTTGTAGAGAATTTCCAGGTCTACAACTTGGTCTCAGGTAATTCTTCGTAGAAACTTACCGTTTTCGAGAAAAGTTCAAAAAACCTAAAATTTTGACCCTGGACCCCGAATAACTTTTTTAGCAGACATGGGATCGATAAGGACTTTTGGAATTTTCTTTCTGACGGCGAACTTAAGCTCTCCACCAAAATTTGGCTCCGTGGAAATATTGTTATTCAACCATTATTTTTATGTCTATATTGACTGGAATAACTTGGAATTTTCGTCAAACGTAGAACGTGTAAGAGATGAGGGAGAGTTGTGAAAAACAACACAACTTCCCCTCTTCATTAATGGAAAACATGTGAGAAATGGGAATACATATTTTATTTAAAAGATTTTTTTTTTGTTTAATTTTGAGATTCTTTAAAATACAAATTTCGAGGTTTTATTACGAAGGACACTATCATGCCAAATTAAAACGATTTTTTATTAGCGAATCGGTGCAAATTATATGAGAGCGAAAAAATCCGCAAAGTGAGAAATTATTTAGAATCGGTTTGTATATGTATGTATAAGTATACACTACAATATTCAAGCACCTTATCATAACTCATTACCATTTGACTGAAGCTTAAAACGTTTTATTTATAGAGTAGCACTGTGCTTACCATGATGCGGTGGCTGCCGTGGGTTATGAATTACACAACACAAAACCCTATACATGCTTTTTTTTATTTATTAGCAAAAAATGCAAGCTTTTGTGCCACTGTATCTGAGCTTCTGCTATTATGCGATAGATGGCGCACACACAAAACAGCACAGCAAATACACAAACCGGAAGTCACCAAAAGCAGTTTCTGCAAAAGTAACCGGATAAATTGTATGACCTGTCAGCATTTCCTTTCAATTTTGCAAGCTGAAAGGACACTTTTGTAGCAATATAAAACTCTCTCAGTGAGATAAATGTTATACAAAAAAAAAAAAACTCTACACAGCCACAACAATAGCAATTTGTAGGCAATTTGTGTTGCTGGGGTAGATAAAAATCGCCACACATTCAATTCAACAGCATTACGGTGAGAAACAATAAAAGTCGAATGAAGTAAGTAATGTGTAGTATGTATGAGAAAGAGGACTGTGTAAGTATTGACAGAGGGATGAAAAAGGGATGATACCAACTAAATTCATGAACGTTATTATATGTGTGTACCTATACTGACCCAAGAATGGATATTTGACGAATTTGTAGCAAAAAAGTTTTAATCGAGGAGTAACAGTAATAAACTGCTGTTGATGAACGAAGCGGTGTCGAAGCATATGTAGGTATACAAATGAGAGAGCATGCAGATGATTGTAGGAAGAAGTAGAATTTCGATGGCTAATCTTAGGCTCATTCTCTCCGGTACTCACCTTTTCAATATCTTGAAGATGTAAATTGAAGTTGGAAACTGAGCTCTGAGAAGCCTTGAGACTGTTTTCTCTGCAGATATCTAAAAACGAAAAGCCTTAAAAAGACCTCAAATGGGACCAAATCTCTGGTAACCATCATTCAAAGACTGCTTTGTGACATAACTGGTGAAGTAGAGTCCAGAGAAATATATGATACCGGGCTTGCCTTCCGATGACGGACTTCATCTGTATGGTTGGAAGTCTTAGGCCCCGCCGATGATATAGAACTAAAAGAAAAAAAATTACATTCCACAGGGATACCTACCTGGGTATATTGACTAGACGCTCAGACTCATGCTTCGAAGTAACATGCACCTGGATAGCTGATATGGGGATTCATGGGATTCGTAAGGACGTGTTTCATAGAAATGTGAAGTCTTTCACAGGCCTCTTGGGCTATTATCTGAGTGAATCGGAATGGTATCTTTCAAGGACTATCACTTTTTTGAGAAGATACAACTTCCCTAAGTGCCTTAACAAGGCTAGTATGAAATGATTTGCGAAGGACTGTCCATTTTGAGAACTTCATTGTTTACATACATCGCAGATGAAGTAGCTTGTTGGTAAACTTGGGGCAGGGACACTGGTAACTACCACGGAGATATGTATATTGTCAGATTCCATCTGTCCATTTGCAGTATGTCTATTGTCAGGTAACCGGGAAGTATTTTCTTGCCCTTGACTATGGCCCCATTAGGCAACAAAAATACCTCTCTGATTAGGGAATTATCCAGTTGAGTACTTTACGTTTAGCTGTTTAGCCTTGGCAACGACAAGCCAGAGGTACGTCGGATTTGGTTTCTTCGAGTCTCCAGAGCACTTTTCCAACTTCAAAGCCAGTTTTGTGAGAAAAATGTTTAAAGCGAGGGGGATGCAGTCTAGAAATCCAACGGAGAATCACTCTTGCCAACAAGTGTTACTTTGGACTAAGTAGGCAATTGAGAAGTAAAGTCCTCTCTCGACAAACGAAGATCACGCTCTATAAGTCTCTCATCATACCAGTCCTGATGTACGGCTTAGAATTATGGACAGTATCAAGAGAAGATGTGGCCCTTGGAGTATTTGAGAGAAAAGTTCCTCGGAAGAGATATGGTCCTTCCCGTGATGCTAACGGGGAGTATCGAATGAAATTTAACGATGAGCTATACGAGCTTTACGTGGACCTGACCATAGTGCAGCGAATTAAAATCCAAAGGCTTCGCCGGCTGGGTCATGTTATGCGAATGGACAAGGAGGCACAGAAGCACAGAAGGGTTTCCTATCGACACCCGAATTCGGCAACAAAGTAAGGGGGAGACCTCGACTGAGATGGAAACAACAAGTGGAGGATGACTTGAACTCCCTTGAAGTTTCCAATTGGCGTCAGTTATCGCTAAAAAGGAATGACTTCGTATTTTTTTACGAAACGGCCAAAAACGCCTAGGCGGTTAAGCGTCAATAAATGATGCAAACCAAGATTAGAGAGGGATGCTTTAGATGATGAAAGAGTGAAGTTGGAAGTCACGAAAAGGCAAGGAGAAAAGGTATAGAGAAAGGAGGTAAAGAGGCAGGGGAAGGGAAGTGACAAGTTTGGGAAAAGGAAATTGAAAAAGAGGGTAAGACGGAACTTGCACGGAAAAGAGAAAGGTGAAGGGAAACGTAAACGGGAATCGAAAAGAAATGAAGATGGTAGGAAGGGAAACGGAAATTTAAATAAAAAAAAAAAATAAGGAGAAATGGAAGGAAAGTGAAGAGAAGGAGCCAGAAATGGACCTTGGTCCTATATCAGCATTTTTTCAATAATGCCTTATTTAAAAATTTGATTTAAAAAGTGCCATCTCAGCTGAAAACTTATTGGATTTTCGTTAAGGTACCTAGGGTGTTTTTGAAGCTCATTCTTAGATAAAAAATTGTATGGAAAATAATTACCTAAAATTCGAAATTTGATATGCATACCCTCTATATTGGTGCATTTTAGCCTGAATAACTTGTGTGCGAAGTATTATGGTTCATATATAAAGGAATGCGTAACAAATCTCCGCCGTTCAGTTTTTTATAAGGACAAGAGGACTCTTTGCAAGTATATTGAAAAAACATATTCACTAGAGAATGCCAGTGGAATTTCAAGAGTTGTTTTAGTATATTGCGTAACAATAGGTTTTCTAGCTAAAATAATTGTGTATATCTTGAAATTTTGCAATTATAATGCACTTTTTATAGGTCATACAGGCGTATAAGTAATATTTATGTAGGTAGTCAAAAAGTTCAGATAATTTTTTTTTATGTTTTGGTTGATATATCCGAAACGGATGAAGATATCTAAATAAAACGTATACTATTTAAGTTCATTTGAGAGCCATATTGTAAAATCAATTTCTTCCACTGAGCCGACGATATGTAGGTTTTTTGAAATTATTTATTATAATTCATAGAAAAAAGGTAATAGGGAAGGATAAAAACTGTCCGATACCCTGTTGTCCAATCTATTTAATTTTTCATCAAACACTTTTTGAAACAAAAATAAAAGAGGAAACATGCACAGTAATTCACTTGGGATTTCTATTAAAATAAAACAACTAGTTTACAATATTTCCAAAGCTTTTAAGAAAAACAAAACCAAACCACCTGAATAAAATAAACTAATTAAAATCAATAACCCAATTAAGAGTTTATCATTGAACTAAATCTCTTAATAGTTACCACCGCAAACTTATTAACAACTACAACTTATGTAGATATACCACAGAGCCATGTTTAGCCAGCACAAACAACAAATTGAGTGACTTGCATTTGATGTTGAAACAAAAAAGTGTTGACACGCTAAAATTAAATGCAATTATAACCGCAAATGAATAATAAATAACAAAAACAACAAGACAAACACGTAATGCAGAATAATTAGATTGAGTGAACATAGCGATAAAGGACACCGCAATTATGTAGCTATTAAATGCTAATCAATTTATTTAGCTTGAATGGCGATAGAGGTGATGAGGAAGAGAAAAATAAAAAGGTGGACAGTAGAAACAGGGCCTTAAAAATTCTGCTTTTAATGAAATGAGCTTCACACAGTTTAGCTTAAATACCTTTCAGGTGTCTCAGCTCGGATATCATCAACTATAACCCACTACTCTTATAACTTTGATTCCAAAACAGTCGAAAAAGAAATCGATCGAGATCAATCGGAAGTTCCGACATTTCGAAATCGGAACTAAAACTCCGATACTAACGTCCCTAGTGTGAGTCCGCTAATTCGCAACATCCCTACTCTGCACCATCAACTAAATAGCACACGATTACATTTTGCACGATAGTTAATCAATTAATTAACCTCCACCCACTCATTTCCAATTTGATAATTTGCAAAATTATGTTTAGTCGTCGCCGTTGATAAATGAACCAACGAAGCAATGTGGCGGCAAAGCTGATGAAATTATCTAACGAACACGTTAGAATTGATTTATTGAATACATACATACATACAAAAATGTATGGACATCTATAAACCCATACATTTAAGGCCAACAAATTGAGATTTAACCACACTGTCTCCTGCATGCATTTCCAGTTCCATTTTCAATTCCATTTTACTTCCGTTTTTGTATAGAACTCGTACTAACACAATTTTATTGAGGTGATTTTCTATTTAAAATTTTTTTAATTGAGTTGATTGGTTTCTGGGTAGTTGGGCTTAAAATAAAATTTTGACGTACAGGGTGTTATGCTATGGTTACACACACGGAGATTATCTCCAATAAATCTTTTTTAATCAGATCCAAATTTTACCCTGACACACACAAAATTGAAGATTAACAATCGACGCCATCTAGTGCTTTGGTTATAGTACTTGCGATTTAAAACTAGATGCCGCTAAGGATTGTTTATTTTTTGGTGACTCTAGGGTCCAGTAGCGGTAAACTCGTAATTTTGGTAGTTGTCCTTGCTATTTTTGTTTATTTATCGATGATAGTAGCGGCCAGATCGTTAGCTCGTTTTCTAAAATCTGCTCAAATCTTCTTCATTTTTGGGAGTTTATAATGAAGATTATGCTCAAGTTAATTCCCAAAAGTGGAGTTAATTCGGAATTTGCGCTAATGTATCAGCCGTATAAGCTGCATCGGCTAGTCTGTGTCGGTATAACGTGCCCTGCTGATGCTTTAAGTGCGCTTGTGGGAATACCTCCTTTCCCTATTCTGATTGAGAAGGAGGCCACACTTGCTGCATTAAGACTTCAAAAAATTTCCGATCTAAAATTCGGAAATATGACAGGGCATTCGAAGGTAGTCAAGTAATTCATAATTAGTCCTATATTGCAAGTAAGTGATGCAATAACTCCTAGGCTCAGAATCATGCGAAACTTTGAAGTTTCGGACGTAGATCGAGTGCTCTGGGACACAGGGAATCCTTATGCTGAATCTGATTCGGAGATTTGGTATACGGATGGTTCGAAGCTGGAAAATGGTAAAACGGGAGCTGGTATCTATGGACCAAACTACAAAAAATCGGTACCAATGGGTAGCTACCCCACTATTTTCCAAGCGGAAATCCATGTAATAGAAATCTGTGGCAGAGAATGCCTCCGAAGAAGACTATCCTCTAGGCGAATCTACATTATGTCGGACAGTCAAGCCGCCCTACGTGCCTTGCAGCCTTACACTATGACTGCGAGGCTTGTCGATGAGTGCGTCGCAGTTCTTAATGATCTCGGAGCCAAAAATAAAGTTTTGTTAGGTTGGGCATGAAGGGCATGACGGCAAAGAAAAAGCATATCACCTGGCAAAACATGGTGCTCTAACAGAATTTTATGTTCCGGAACACTTTTGTGGACTCACCAAGGCCCACTTAAAGGAGACCATAAGCAACTGGGAAAATAAACAGTTTAGGCAGCATTGGCTTAGCAGCCTAGGACAGAGGCAGGGCAAACTCTTTATGCAACCCTCACAAAGAGCATCGGCCAGGCTCATTAATCTAAGAAGGGTGGATCTAAGAACCCTCACTGGGTATTTTACAGGTCATTGCGGTCTGCGTTATCACCTGAGTAAGCTGAATCTGTCAGATACAACATTTTGTCGGTTTTGCGATATGGACGATGAAACACGCCGGTTGACATACTCTGCGAATGCATTGCGTTAGCAAGAAAGAGAGTTTGCTACCTAGGTGGGGTCACTCTCAATCCATTCGTGATATGGAATAAGACACCTGAGGAGGTGTTCAAATTTATATAGAGCCTCCGCATACAGCAATAACCTGAAAGGTCACACAATAGATCGTGTAAATGGCCGCGGTGTAATAAGGCCTTATAATAATAATAATAATGTACTTTTCAAAATTGAAATACAACTATTAGTCAAATAACACAAAGTCCGACAGAGCCGAATTTTTGTATTAAGTTTAGGTTCACCTTCAGAAAGAAGGATTCAAAATTCTATTCCGATCTCATGTAGGTATGCTAGAAAAGGTATTCGAGGTCAGAAATTCCGATTTGAAGATTTTTTAAGATTTTTCTCTACTTTAACCTAACTTATGTATCTAACTTTTATTTTACACATGGGGTCGATGGGAACTTGTGGGATTCACCTATTAACTCATTTTATTTGGCCAAGGCTGGTGCTTCGGAAGGAAAAATTCCCTATCTCAAAATTTGTTTCCATAACAGCCTATTTCTATTTAAAAAAATACTCTCTCCGTTGAAAATGCATTGAATATGGCGTTCCTGAAACGAGTTTTAAAATAGGGCGTTGTTGAAAAAAGTCTGTATGGGGCGTTTTTGAAAAATTCTTTGAAATAAAGTGATCTTCCTGTATCCCGTTTCTGTAACTCAGTTCGATCGATCCTCTCGACTGAAATAGCCGATTTGACGTCATATTGACGCCACAGTCATTTTGTTTGTTGCTGTAAAAAATTTAATTGAATCGAAATCGAAATGAGAGTGACGACATTAAAATCGAAAATTTTGTCGATTTTGTACAAAAACGGGCTACAGTCGATATAGAAAGTTACTATTTTGTATGTATGTAGCGTTGGGTGAAGTAGGGTTCGAAACTCATGGGCCGATCATAACCAAATTTGGAAAGGGTAAACATGGGGTAAACATAATTTTGCCTTTTAAGGTGGACAGCGCCTCTCATACAAATGGAATTTTTCATAGTATATACATTAGGGTGATTAAAAAAAAATATCGACTTGGTCTTACCACCTAAAAAGTTAGGTATTGATGAGATAATAAGCCTTTCAAAAATTAGCGGTCGTGGCAATTCCTATGCAAATGGAAGTACCTAATCATGCGTAGACATAAAAATTTAATTTCCAAAACTCTAAAAAATGGAGAATAAAGAAGAAGGAGGCGTGGCACCTCGCATACAAATCGAATTTTTATAGTGAAAATCTCTGGAAGTAATCATGCTACAAGACTGAAATTAATGTCCAGCAGCTCCAGATAAATCTTGGGTACGCGAAAGGCACAGATCTCCCATACATATCGTATGTTTCATAGTGTATATCTCTGGAAGTATTCATGCTAGAGGACTGAAAATTGTTAAGAAGATATACGAAGGCAATCTTCGGAACTTCAGGAAAATGGAAGAGATGGGGAAACAAGGCGAGGGATGGAACCCAAGTAGTATAAATAAGAATTTAACCTACTACAGTATTCATGGCGTGGAAACTGAATCATTTTCAGACCGTAATATATACGTTCTCCCATTTTAAACATGTGTACTTACCATGCAATATCCTTGTATAAATTTCATTTGTTAATCAAACAACAAACTCAAAATTATTTGATGCTAGTTATTCCAGAATTTATTTATCGACTAATTTTTAGCTATACATAAGTAAATGGAATGTGCGTTCCTGATAACCTACATACATGCACTTGATATTGCTAAAATACATATGTACGCGTGTACTTAATTTATATACTATTCTTGCATTAGTGTTTATGTACAATATTTGTAGAATTCTATGCTATTCCAAGAAGTAATTACAACTTTAATTTTACCCTTAGGTGCCGCAGTGTATTAATTTGCTTGAAAGAGTGGATGAGTGAAGTGCTTTGTTGAAGCAGAATATTTTGATTCGAGCATAGATCAAGATAATATTTCGAAGTATTGTGTAGAATGTTGAAATAACTGTAAATGTTTCGGACCTTTATGTTAATGTTAGTTTGAATTTTTTAGAACGGGAAAAAGACAGCTTTAAAGACCTTTTAATTTTATCTTTATTTATTTTATGTATTTTACTTTTGTTTTTAATTTAATTTAATTTTATTTAGCTTTGTTTTACTTTATTTTATTTTACTTTTCTTTGTATTTTTTTATTATGTTAAATTTAGTTTAATTTTATTTTATTTAATTTATTTTTCTTATTTCTATTTTATTTTATTTAACTTTTACTTTGTTTTATTTATTTTTTAATTTAGTTGAATTTAATCTTATTTTGATTTTTTTTAATTTGTTTTATTTTTCTTTAGTTAATTTTGTAAGCTTTTTGTGATTTGTGATTTTAATGGCAATGATAGATCTCGAAAAATGTATGAAAGTCTAAAACATTAACGGAATTTTTTTTTGTTCATTCTAGTTTAAAAAAATACACTTTTTTGGGTCACTCTAATTTATACAATCTATATTATACATACATATGGGTTACAATTCCTCAAGCGGACCAAAATTATTTACTATTTTGAGATTGAGAACATATTTTTCTAGATTTTAGAAAAATATTTTTCTAGATTTTAGAAAAATATTTTTCACCGCAATTTTTTTTTTTTTTTGTGGAAACCTTTTTTCTTTAAACTAGAAGTCATGTAATTGGCGTGATAAGAAGGAATATGGAAACCGTTTTATAAGGTATTTTTCCGTTATTTTTGAATATAAATTAAAAACAAAAAATTTTATTAAAAAATTCTAGTAAACATTTTATTATTTCTTAAGCTAATGCAGGCCTTGGCGGTGGGAGTGAAATGAAAAAAATGTTAATGTTAAAAAAGTTCGTAACGGACTTTTTTCAATGTTAAAAGGTTCGGCGTTAGCAACATAACTTGACAAAAATAAATATAAGAGTTGCCTACATTTAGGCGTATGACATTGTACCAATGTTAACAACAGGCCAGTTACATAAAATTGGAGCTGTACATTACATTACTTTAAAATTGGATCTGTAAGCGTTGCCTACATTTAGGCTATACTACTAACAGTGTGACGTTGTACTGATGTTGATAAAAAAAAAAAAAAACTAATGGCGGCGATATACCTACAGGTTATCATCATAACCTCTAACGAGATTTTTAGCCGAGCTTCTCTTTCCAACTTGTGGTGTGTTGCTTTTTTTTGAGTTTTTCCTACAAGTTGGCGGGACCTACAGTTTTTTGCCGACTCCGAACGGCACTTGCAAAGCAAATGAATTTTTTGCTGAGAAGCTTCTCATGGCAGAAATACACCCGGAGAGTTTGCCAGACTACTGCCGAGGGGCGACCCCGTTTTAGAAAAATTCTTTTTCTAAATAATTTTTGATGTTACTTTTGCCGGGCATCGAACCGCCACGACTTGGTGTAGAAGGCCGAACACTTAACCGCTACACCACGGCGGCCGCCCGATAAAAAGTAGATAAAAATTGATATGCAATAGCTTTACCGCGGCAGTCCCCGAGTGGTACACGTCCTTTTTTTGACAAGATCCTTCAACAAGATTGAAATTGCAATCATCGTAGTTGGTATTGTAAGTAGCATTTTTCAACTTGTTTTCGCCAAAAACTCAAAAGAATAATTTGATAAAAATTATTCGACTGGTAAAAATTTTCAAAGTTCGTAAAAATTTTATAATTAAAAATATTATCAATATTTTCAAATTTGGACTCCGTGGAGTTGATTACACGTTAAGCAGGAAAGACGTGTAATAATTGTACCCTGACCGAAATATATTGGTAATAACCAAAAAGAAAGATTTAGTTTGATTTTGGTGTGGAAAAAACCCCTGACCTCAACCCGGCAAGAAGAGGAATTGTTAAATAAAAAGATCGCAAAAACAAATATTTTAAAGCTTTATCTTTTTCCGTTAAAATTAAACCTTTTTCTAATGGACCTCGAAAATTTTATTAATAAAAATTTATCTTAAACAAAAAAAGCGCATAAAATTCACCATAAAATGCAAATAATTTACGGTATTTTGGTTTTTTTTTAATTTCCGAGTCGATATACTGTCCGATTTCTAAAAAAAAAAATTAAAAATGTTCAAATTTCCAAAAAATTTATAAAAATTTTGTTTTAAAAAATATTTACTAAAATTTTACAATAATTTTTTTTAAATTTATATTTAAAAAGAAGGAAAAAAATACTTTATAAAAAGTTTACCATGTTGCACGTCAAATACATGACTTCTTCTTTAAAAAAAAGAGGCTTAAGCTACATTTACACTGCACCAAATGCGTCACTTTTGGCCAAGTTTTTTCGAGACCGTTCATACGCAGATTGAATTTGATCACCAAATTACGCCAATTTAAATTAAATTCGTCTAATTTGGCAACCAAATTCATTCTGCGGACCAACATTCTCGAAATAACTTCGCCAAAAGCGACGCATTTGGTGCAGTGTAAATGTATCATTACACAAAAAATATTGCGAATTCAAACCCTTATATCTCGGTAACCATCCAATAATTATACGCGAACTTTAGTGATATTTTTTTTTTTTACATAGAAGATCACTTTCACAAAATTTCATTCAAATCGAAGCGATGAAATATTTAGGTGGTCCGGTTGATGATTTTAGCCCCATATACTGTATGTGGTTATACAATATATAATTATCTTAATACATAATATTAATTGAGTACACAGAGGCATCCTAATAGGCAAAAATATATCATAAAATGTATCTAATTTTAATTGCATTTACATTTTGGATTTACAATATTCTTGTGCTTATGGTAAGTGAAATGTATCTCTAAATATTTGTAGTGATTTAGCTTACTCCTATTAAAATTTGCCAATTATTTACTAATTAAAATTACTAATCACTGCAAACCAACAAATCAATCAACAAAATCGTATTGGTTTGTGTGTGTGCGGATGAGCACTCTCAACTGCTTGCAGAGGTCGCTTGCGGTGAGCTGGACCCATAGATACATACACACGACATTTAGACCATAGCCAAACCTTTATTGATGCTCTCCAAATGTTCTTTCGCTTTGATGCGCAATGTTGCTATAGAATTGGAGCGTATATCCGCTGTCTGCGGTTGATTTGATGAAATTGGCGATTGCCGATTGATGGCATTGGTGGAAGCAGCCGTATTGCTTAGCGCATGACCTGGCGGTGGGCTATCTCTACCCACATCAAGGACTTCCATGTTGGTTGCATTGCATTTAATATTTCCATTGCCACTACTCCCACCACCAGCTATGCTATTATTGCCGCCGCTGATGACCATTGCTTCGTTTGCATCGTTACTTGTGGTGAGATTTTGCGGTGATTGTTCTAAATTTGTTGTTGACTGACTATTACGTGTGGGCGGTGAGTTAAGGCCAATACTGGTCGATGAAGCCGATGTGAGAGGTGGTGGTGGCAGTCCAGATGCTAGAGGCGAAAGCGCAGTTGTCATGCCAGTTATATTTGTTGTTGGTGCCATTGCATTCGCTGAGGGTGAAGACGACAACGCATTTGCTGCTGTATTTGACGATGAACTCAACTGTGGTGGCATTGTGGCCAAACTTTGTGGTGACATACGTGACAAATGTGGTGATAAATGTGACAATTGTACATGATGGCCAGCGTTTAATACGGAGGATGGTGGCGGTGGTGCACCCGGATGACCACCGGGTGGTGGTGGTGCATGCGAATGTGCCGGATGCATTTGTGGACCATGCGGCCCATGACCCATTGCTGCTAAACTGCTCATCGTTAAATTGGATGGAGCCAAACTAAGTGGTGGCGTCAAATAGCTGGGATAGACGGTCTGCGGGTGCGAAAGGAAACCTGCCGAAGGACGAAGTTGGATGAGAATAGAGAAAAACTTGAATGTGAATTGAAAAATATTTAGTAACATATGCAAATTGAATTATTTGGAATGACATGTATGCTTAGTTGGGTTGATAGTTACCTGGCAGTGCTGAGAGTAGTGGCGGTGATAACCATGGATCGACAGATAGTCCGCCAGGACCGCAACCGAGACGGTGGGGCAGTTGTGTGAAGTGTGTTAGACCGAGACGTAAACTCTCCGACTTCTCTTGACGACGCCATTTAGCGCGACGATTTTGAAACCAAACCTGAAATGGAAGGAGGGAAATGGGCTCCAGTTAATAAAGAAATATGATATGCGAAGTAAATAAACATAAATTTGGATGATTTAACTACGTATTTTTGATATTGTATAAAATAGTCTGATACCCTGAGCTCGTCACCTATAGAACTCAACCCGCTCCTATTGGCGACGGGGCTTTGCTTTGTTTCATCACATTTTATTTTATTCCATTTTATTATATTTTGCTTTGGTTTGTTTCATTTTATTGCATTTTATTTAATATATTTTATTTTATTTGATTTGATTTGATTTGATTTCATTCCATTTCGTTTCATCTCATTTCATTTCATTTAATTTTGTTTTATTTTATTTTATTTTATTTTAATTTCTTTAATTTTACTTTATTTTATTTTATTTTATTTTATTTTATTTTATTTTATTTTATTTTATTTTATTTTATTTTATTTTATTTTATTTTATTTTTTTTTATTTTATTTTATTTTATTTTATTTTATTTTATTTTATTTTATTTTATTTTATTTTATTTTATTTTATTTTATTTTATTTTATTTTATTTTATTTTATTTTATTTTATTTTATTTTATTTTATTTTATTTTATTTTATTTTATTTTATTTTATTTTATTTTATTTTATTTTATTTTATTTTATTTTATTTTATTTTATTTTATTTTATTTTATTTTATTTTATTTTATTTTATTTTATTTTATTTTATTTTATTTTAGTTTATTTTATTTTATTTTATTTTATTTTATTTTATTTTATTTTATTTTATTTTATTTTATTTTATTTTATTTTATTTTATTTTATTTTATTTTATTTTATTTTATTTTATTTTATTTTATTTTATTTTATTTTATTTTATTTTATTTTATTTTATTTTATTTTATTTTATTTTATTTTATTTTATTTTATTTTATTTTATTTTATTTTATTTTATTTTATTTTATTTTATTTTATTTTATTTTATTTTATTTTATTTTATTTTATTTTATTTTATTTTATTTTATTTTATTTTAATTTATTTTATTTTATTTTATTTTATTTCATTTTATTTTATTTTAATTTATTTTATTTTATTTTATTTTATTTTATTTTATTTTATTTTATTTTATTTTATTTTATTTTATTTTATTTTATTTTATTTTATTTTATTTTATTTTATTTTATTTTATTTCATTTTATTTTATTTTATTTTATTTTATTTTATTTTATTTTATTTTATTTTATTTTATTTTATTTTATTTTATTTTATTTTATTTTATTTTATTTTATTTTATTTTATTTTATTTTATAATTTATTTTTATTTAATTTATTTTTTCATTTTATTATATTTTCCGTCTCCTAATTTACGCTCCCTACGTTGGCCCACCTAACACCCGCACTTAATTACATATCAATAAGCTTAATTGCCACAACAAAAACAACAACAACAAAAATTAAATCAACAAAAAAAAAAGAAAACAAAATGGCGACCGTGCTCGCTAATGAGGTAAAAATGCAGACATGAATAATGAAAATAAAACTAGCAACAATTGCAAAACAGTATGGCAGCTGAACAAAAAAAAAAAAACAAAAGAAAGCAAGAGCAAAAGATAAAATTCAATTAGAGCTCCAGCACTAATTAGAATTATCGTAGCCGCATTAAGTATGGGAGAGATTTATAATAAGCGACTTAAACCAAGAAAGTCGTGAGCTGAAATGGAAGTATGCAGGCTAAAATGAATGGGAGGCGTGTGAGTGACAGCTCTACTTATTACACTGACAGACGCACTCACAAAAATGTGCCACTAATTGGTGCGCTCCAACATAATGAGAGAGCGAATTGGCGGTTTGTGTAAATGGCTGCTGCAAAGTGAAAATGAATGTGATGTATACAAGAGAAGCAAGAGGGTGTTAGTGGGTGTGTGACAGCATGGCATGTTGTGGAGCTGCGTAGAATGAGTCGCAACCACCCAATGCTCCACAGCATCAGCCATAGTACCTGCGCTAAATGACCGACAGCAGACCGGAAAACTTCACGAGCTGGGGGGCAGTTGGCGCACAAAGTAATTATATACAATTTACGCGAATTAATAGGAATTATAATGATGGAAATTTAATTTTTGACGCTGTTGGTTTGTGTACAACTTTGAATGGAAAGCGGCTGTGATGCAAGTCAAGTGAGTGAGTGTCTGTGTTTGCTTAACTGTGGTTTGGTTACAGTGAAGGAATTTTAATGAATCATTTGTTTAGCAAAAATAATGGTGTATATCTCGAAATTTTGCAATTAAAGTACACTTTTTATAGGTCATACACGGCGTATGAGTAACATTTTGTTATTCGAGTAAGAAAAGTTCAAATTAATTTTACTAGCATATATATCCGCGGCCTTGCCCGCCCCTACGAAGTGCGGAAATACCGACGGTGGTGGTCGTGGGGTCGCTAGCCCCGTAACCCCATCATTAAATTTCGGGGACTCCCCTGAAAATATACCGCTTATACCTCAGTTTTTTCAATTTCCTTTCCATCGGTGCATATTTCATTCAAATCGGTCAAACGGTTCGCTCACAGGAGGTTCCTAAAGTTTTTTATGTGGCGTATTTATATATTAATAGATTCACTATAACTACCAAGGAGGCTGTGAATCGCTTTCTGTGTAAGTGCCCCACTCTACGCAGGATACGGCTACAATCCTTTGGCAGCCCCTATATTGAAGATCTGATGGACTTATACCGCGACCATTAGTACGATCTATTGTGTGACCTATCAGCTTATTGCTGTGTGCTGTATAAATTTGAGCACCTCCTCAGTTTTTTTGTTACCTAGTGACACCACCTAGGTAAGAACTGTGACGTACTCATCAACAAGCTTCGAAGTTATAGTGTACGACTACAAGGCACGTCGTGCCTATCCGACGTAATGTAGATTCGCTTAGAGGATAATTCTCTTCGGATGCATTCTCTGCCACAGATTTCTATTGCATGGATTTAAGCTTGGAAGATAGTGGGGTAGCTACCCATTGGTACCGATTTTTTGTAGTTTGGTTCATAGATACCAGCTCCCGTTTTACCATCTTCCAGCTTCGATCCATCCGTATACCAAATCTCCGAATCGGATTTAGCATATGGGTTCCCTGTTTCCCAGAGCACTCGATCTACGATTGAAGCCACATATTCTCGCGTGATCCTGAGCGTAGAAGTTATTGCATCACTTACTTGCAATGTAGGACCGTTTATGAAGTTCTTGACTATCTTCATATGTCCTGTCATATTTCCGATTTTTATATCAGAAGCATTTTGAAGTATCAATGCAGCAAGTGTGGCTTCCTTCTCTATCAGAATAGGGAAGGAAGGTATTCCCACAAGGGCACTTAAAGCATCAGTAGGGCACGTTCTCATTGCAGCTGTTATACCGGCACAGACTAGCTGATGCAGCTTACTTAACTTAGTTGCCGCTGTTCTTTGAGCAGTCTTAGACCACCAGACTAGGGAAGCGTAGCTGACTATTGGCTTCACAACTGTATTAAATGACCAATACGTCATTTTAGGAGACAGCCCCCATATTTTGCCATAAAGTCTAGTGCAGGCGAAAAAGACCCTCTATTTATTGTAGCCTCCAAATGAGCATTCCATGTGAGGGTCTTGCCCAATGTTACTCCTAGGTATTTTGCCTCCGTTGAAAACCTTAGAAAGAAACATTTTACGTTTTATTTTCAATTCCTCGTTTAAAAATTTCCAAAGAAATTTTTTAAAATTTTCGTTGTGCCAGAAACATGAACTACACATGTGCTACACATTTATATTTCTGCCGCAAAAAAAAATGTTTAAAAACATAATTATAAAATTTTTGTTTTGCTACAAACATGACTATGCTGCATGACACCATAGCGTATACGTAACAATTTTGCCACACATTCATGTTTCTGGCAAAGCGAAAATTTTAAAAAAATTTAAAAATTCAGTTTTTATAAATTTTTGTTGCGCCAGAAACATGAATGTGTAGCACATTCGTTTTTCTGGCCCAATTTTCAGAGATTGAACTACACAATCATAAAAATGGCATTGCAAATTTCTGGGGGTTCTTTGTATTTTGGAAGCCCCGGATTGTCGTGAATCATAGAGAAAGGAGAGGTTAATCACGTGAGCCTATTAACTCAAATCGTGAAAATTGGTACATTCATGCCTCTGGCAAGCGAGCGACGATATGTTCCTCTATCACTGCACAAATGAATATTGACACCTATCAGTATGACACATGCGAATTGTACAGTCATATGTACATACATATGTGTACTTTCCCCACATCACGCCAACACTGCTTGCCTATTATAATTTGCATTTGTGCTTCTTCATTTTAATTAAATCATCAAAATCAATTTTGTAATTTCCATTCATGGCGCGCCATAATGAAAATAAACACAAACATATATCCACCCACACACATAAGCAAAACATACAAACACACATTTTATTTAACAATACAGCAAACTAAGTTAAGAGTATACATATTAGTGTATGTATAAAACACCGCCCACTATAAAGACACATACACAGATACACCTCACAGCTCCAACACTTCGACATCTCGACAGCACCCACTCTATCACCCCAATAACCACAAGCAATGATGGCGGCAGAAGGGATGCTGCGGTTGAACTAACAGCGAAAGCTGCGCTCAACAACCAAATAATTCTCTCTCTCTCTCTCTCTCTCTCGGATAGCTTTTATGGAGCAATCGCTCTCCATTAAATTCATCACAGTTTAGGGGTTGCATTCTCAGCTGTCCTTACTCTCTTGCTTTTACCATTTCATCCAAAGTCTCACAGCTTCCCCAAAATGCTCTCCACGCATGGCTGCCCGCCATTTACGTGTTGTGGGTGGCGCATTCTTTGCACCTTTGGCACGAGCCGAGCGGTTGTATTTGTTTGTTTTTCACTCAGTCACTGCCGACGTCAACCACTTTTCAACTTTAATCTTTTTCATAAACTTCGCTCGACGGACGGCAGCCAGCAATTTGGGTCGTTTTTGTTTGGGTGGTGGTTTTTTTTCACTGTTTCAACTCAACAGTACTTTGATGTGCGTGCGTTTCATCTCAGACCCCCTTTTCTACTCCCCTGCTGATAGTGCCGCATGGCGTACTCGACACATTTCAAAGTTGGAAATTTTATTGGAAAACTTCTTTGCCAGGGGCACCGACTGGCATTCAGGCGTGCTCAACTAAAAGCAGCATAGACAGTCGGTAAGCCAGTCTATATTCCGTGTTACGCAGGCTGATTTCGTTTTTAGAGGCTATCATGTTTTTTCTTTATTTTGTTGCGTAACTTTTGTTCCACAGGTGATTCTCTGTATGGGTAAATCCTCGAAAAATCAATTAGTCTTCAAAACTTTATTTTCTAAAAGACTATTCTATAACAATGCTCGGACCTAGGAAATAACATAACTACGGTTAAGTCACATCAGAGCAAGAGGGGTGTTCTTTCAAATTTCGACGCCGCATGTTTTGGGATATATTACGTTTTGAGTTTTATTATGAAAAAAAAAAAATTAATAAACAAAGTCCTTTACCCCCGATTCGGGATAGTAAGGGACTTTGTACAACTGGGAAGCAGCATTAATACCAACAACAATGTAAGCCTGGAAATCCATCGAAGGATAGCTCTGGTAGAGAAATGCTACTTTGGGCTGAGTAGGCAATTGAGAAGTAAGTCCTCTCTCGACAAAAAAAAAAACAACACTCTATGGTACCAGTTCTGCTATCTGGTGCAAAGGTATGAACACTGACAGCATCTGATGAACGGCGGCTTTGGGAGTAATCGAGAGAAAAATTTTTCGAAAGATTTATGGATCCCTAAAAGTTGGCGACGGCGAGTACCAAAGAAGATATAATGATGAGCTGTATAACTCAGCGAATAACTCAGCTAATTAAAACACAGCGGCTTCGCTGGCTAGGACACGTGGTGCTAAAGACGCTACGGCCCGGAAGGTAGCCTTATCGGCATCCGCCGGTGGAAGAAGAGGAAGAAGGAGATCACCACTCCGATGGCAGGACCAAGTGGAGGCAGATATGAAAACATGTGGTGCCTCCAATTGGCGCCAGTCGGCTGAACAAAGAACCCACTGGCGTAACAAGTTGGGCGGCCAAAATCGCCTAGGCGATTAAACGCATTTTAAGTAAGTTACCCCCTATTCTGTTGCCCTCGTTCAACGCCAAACGAATTTTTCCAGGTTCTCTGCCCGTCTTTCGGGCTATCAAAACTGCAACGGGGCCTTACAGGGTTTTTAATTTTTGTTTGTACAATTTCGAACCTTGTTATATCAAGTTCCAGTCTATATACTTTTCATTTACGAGCGAAAACACTTCATTTCTTTCCACCTCAAAGTTTCAGCACTGGCCTGAATCATCGCGCAATTCGTTGAACTTTTTGATACAACTTTAGTCCGTTTTCCATATCGGCTAGTAGCTCCAGCTCTTCTGCTTTATTCTGTCTTCATCTCACAGCAGTGTTCACGAAACTAAATTTATCTAACCGCTTTCTTTCATTTTGAGGGCAAAAAAATTTCCCTTTATAATCTGAATAAGTACTTTTGGGCCGTTGGTCATCAAGCCGAAGTTTTATTTTTACAAAATATCAGTCTTGACCAGCGGCTGGACGAAAAAGTCTTTTCAAGCTCAAAACAGTTCCGAATCGCAATGGGGATAATTTCGGTAATTTATTATAAGCATTTTTGAAACTAGTGATTATTAAGTCGAGTAATCCATTTCCAGCATTATTTTTATTATCTTTTTAGGTCCACCAGAGGGGCCTTCAGTATTTTTGTTGGGATCTTAGTGTGTTTTTTTTTTTTTTTCGAAAATCCACCAAATTTAGCTTTTTCGTAATGAAATTCAAATTTTTAAATATCCTAAAATGTGAAGCGTTGCGGGAAATTAAAAATTGGTTGATTTTCGTAACAATTTTGCCGATTTTCGGGAAAGAGGCGTCCAAGTTCTCTAAAAGAAGTAATGAAGGACCTTTTGGTGGCCCTAAAAGAAAAAATAAAGGCCAAAAATGAAGCTCTCGGCCCAAATAAACCCCATTTTCACATTTTGGCCAGAAAGCAAAATTTGTTTAGTTGTCTATACAATGGTGAGCCACTTTCTTTAGACAATTTTTGAGCTGGGGTGTTCTTTAATAAAAATCTTGAGAAAGCTCCAGCCATGGCGACCGACCCAGGGGGTATTTGGTTTTACAATTTGTGAACCTCAAACGCCTGTTACGTTTTTAAATCGATGAATGAGTGGAAGATCAGCTTATTTCAAAATATTGTATAAAAACTTTTTTTTGAAAACGGCCTAGCTTTAAATCTTTTTTCAAAAATGACTTATTTCAAAATTTTATTACAAAAATTTAATGAAAATTAAATAAAGTTTCATTTGAGATAGGGAGTTTTTGAATCTAATTTTTTGAAAGAGGGCGATATTGAAAAAAAATTCGGTATGAGCGTTTTTAAAACAAATTCTGAAAGAGACCGTTTTTGAAAAAATTGAGAAAATACGGTCAGCTTCACCAGTTCGAGGGAAATTGCAATTTATATTACTTTGTAGTGAGTTACTTTTTCTCCAGAAAAATTTAGTTTTTTGATTGAAGAAAATCTAAGTATAAAATTCATCTAAAACGACAAACAACAAAGTTAAAATTTTTGCTAATTTTGTTATGGAATTACCCATTTAAGTTTTCATCTAATATGCTCTATTTTTGTTGCTGTTGTTGTAATTGAATTGTGCACCTTTCCGTGTTCTTAAAGAGCACCATTATATTGGATGCTGTGTCGAGCTGCCCTCAAGAGTAGACAATCAAGGGGAGAAGAACAGAAAAAAAACCGAACAAGTGAAGCTGATGATAGTGCGGTGGTGGTTTCATTGGCAGGCGGATGGAGATGGGAGTGCCTGCAGATGGTAACAGCAAGCGAGCGCGTGAACGAAAGAACACAAATTGCTTTTCGAATGTTTCTGACAGTTTGCAAATTGGAAAATTGACTTTTAACACACAAGAGTTCCAGAGCTTAATAAAAACGTTTCGAGTTTACAAACACCAATACACAAAGCAACACTACAGGAAAAAAAGGAAACACGAAACACGGCAGCAAAAAAATAACAATACAGTAAACGCAAATAGGTACACACAAATAGACACAAACAAAATTTTATTTTGCATATTTTTATTTTTATTTATTATTTTTTTTTTTACAGTTTTTATTGTTACCAGAATATGGCTTACAGTGGCCAGCCAGTCAGCATATTTGTTGCCACCCACTTCCTGGTATATGAAACCAATTTGAAAAAGTTAACAGAGTTAAAAAAAAAGAAATAAAATAGGGTAATAAAAGAAAAAACTCCAAAGAAAACATTTCATCAGGCAAATTTGTGCAGGTCGGTCGTCTAGTCTATTTGAGCTCATTTTGATGTAAATCTTTGCCTTTTAGCAAAGTTTTCTACTTAGGTGTGGTTGTTGTGAGAAATCTCAAGTGGTGCGCAAATTAGGTAAATCATTTTGAAGTTGGTCCTTGTGCCACCATCTTTGTTCGCGTAGACGTAATGACTCAGCCATTTAATGTACATAGATGCTGCTGGAGCACATGAAAGATTGTTGTTGTGCTGTTAGGATTATAATAATATTCTGCTATTTTTGTTGTACGCAATGGAAAAAGTTTGTACGTTTTGGGAACTGCAAAGTTTTTCCAAAATTAGTATGTAGTTATTATAGGAAATTGAGTTTATTTCCAACGATGAAGATTCAGCAGTTAAATAGTTACTTTGGGAGTGCATAAAGAAGCTGCCCAATCATTCGCAAGTAATATGTTTTTTTTTTTTTTAGCTTGAAGTTGGATTGGCTTTTCTACTCCATAGGCCAATAAATATTACAACAGGATCTTTCTGGGAAACTAACTAGTAGATATGGCACTTGAAAATTAGATCAGTGATACTGATACAAACTAACTGACCGGGGACTCCTTTTTTTAACACTTTTTTAGTCTCTCTACCTAGACCCGGCTTTTCAGTGCAAGTTTAAACTAAGTTTAAGCGGCCAATTTGTATGGGATAAACTCTAGGCAACTTTTTCTGTGGTTCAAACCTGCACTAAAAACCGGGCCTTACTCATATATTTATTGTTTTAAATTTTTTTTTTTAAATTTATACCCACCAGCGCACTAGTACAAGGGTATTATATTTTTGTCCAAATAACGGTACTATGTAACGGCACAAAATAATCGAGATAGATATAGAGTTCCATATATGAAAGTTCTTAGGTTGAAAAGAGGAGTTCATTAAGGCATATCGGATGACAACCACGCCCCTCTTTTTCGATATCGACATACCTCGGTAGCTGAAATGGCTAAAATGATATAATTTTATAGGTGAATCCTCCTGGTCATTCTCTTATGATTTTTCCCTAAATTTTTTTAAGTGGCCGTGGCACTGCCCACTTTTAAGGGAGGCATTTTTGAAAATTTGACTGGTCGTAATTCTTAAACTGATTGAGGTAGAACGATGGAATTTGGCACAAAGAATACTAGTATCGTTGGGAGTAAACATGATAAAATTCGATAAAATCGCTCTGCAACCACGCACACTTTCGATATCGAAAACTTCGAAAATCACCTAAATTGATATAATTCGGTAAAAATGATATAGTTTGGTGGGATGAACCCTATTATGATTTTTTCAAAAATTTTTAAAAGTAGGCGTGGCACCGCTCACTTTTTAGGTTGGCATATTTGAAAATTTAACCGGTCAAAACTTTTAAACTGATTACAGTAGAACGATGATATTTGGTACAAGGTATACTAGCATAATAGGGAGTATACCTGATGTAATTGGACGAAGTCGCTTCCCAACCACGCCCACTTCCGAAATTGAATATTTCGAAAATCATATGAAAACTACCGCTGGGTATTTAATGTTCGGTTTACCCGAACTTAGACTTCCTTACTTGTTTATAAATATCCTTTTCGATTAGTGAAATGATTTTTTTTTTGTATTTTTTTCGTAAAAATTAAAAATAAAAGTTATTTTTCAATTTTTAAATTTCACTCGGAAAATAACAGTTATTTTTAAATTTTCTTATTTCGATCGGAAAATAAGAGTTATTCATGTGATTTTTTTTTACGAAGAAAATACTTTTATTTCCAACTTTTAAATGAAAAAAATCAAAAATAGTTCTTATTTTGCGATCAACCACTTCGGTGCTATCACTTGTCGCGGTTTACGCGGTTGCCACCAATCTCATTTTTTTAAACTGAGCAATGTGTACCAATATGGGTGAAAGATACTTTCAGTCGCATACCAACCATGATCAGTTGACACCTAGGCTTGCCACCTAACCGCATTTTATGAATTTCTTCATAGATTTTCAGTTTGTCAGGGATTTTCAGTTTGTCAGGGTCTGTCACTTCAGGCGGTTTATAAAGTTGCCACCTATTTGATATTTATTCGAAAATCTATTTTGAAAAGATTATGTTGGTAAGTAAGACTATTGAAAAAAAAAACGCTGGTAAATAAGACTATTGGACTAAATTATTTTATTTTATTTTATTCTTTTTTATTTTATTTATATATTTTTCTATTCAAGAAGGGTTAATTCCAGTCCCAATAACTTTAACATTCTCTTCGACTAAAGCTTTCTTGTCTGCCGCTTTACTATGCTTAAGCGTTTGCTAAATATGTGTGAAAACTAATATCCTTGTCGGCATTTTAAACTAATTAAAATATTTCTTTGACGTCTTTTGTCTTCATTTAATTGCTGCGCTATGCTGACATAAACAATAAGTAAGGCAAAGGAAAGGTAGAACAAAAAATTAGAGCAAAGCTTACAGGATGTGTTTTGTTAGAGATGAAAAAAATAAGTAAAAAACACAAAAAGGCGGCATCAGGCGGAACTAAAAATTAGCTCGTTTAAAAGGAGGTAATTCGAAAACAAAAACCGCCCAAGATAAAAATTGAAATACATACAAACCAGCATATACATATATCCCTATAAGGATATATGAGTTGCTCACCAACAAAACATGTCATAATTTTTGTGAATGAACGAGTTTTGTTTTGAAATTATGACATAAAACCTTTGTATTACCTTTCGGTTCTACTTTAAATTTAGGGGGACTAACAGAGGAGCGATGAGTTGAAGAAAAACGTGAAAAAGATTAATAAAATATAAAAATAAATGAAATAAAAATTGAAAAATAATATAAAAAAATAATAAAAAAAATAATGAAAAAAAGAAAAAAAAAACCAGTGAAAGAAGTTAACTTCCTAAATTCAGAAACAACGAAATATGAATAAGGTTTTTCCGAAAATGGTTTAAATTCACATTTTCTTACTTGCGGGAATTGGACCAGGAAACCGATCAATTCGCAAATATAAATTGTAAATTGCGGTTAGGTTTAAACCCTTAGTGGAAACCCTGCGTAAAATTGTCATATTTGGAATACAGCCGAAAATACCTTTCATTTGATACCCATATTAGCATATCTAGAATTATATATTTAAAAAAATGGAAGGTGGCAACCCTGTAAACCGCCCTAAGAGAATGAATAAAATTGTCTGCCAAATTTTATCCAAATCGGTCCAGCAGTTTGCGAGATATACGAAAAAATAAATAAATTGCGGTTAGGTGGCAACCCTAAGCCCTACTTGAAATTATCTTTTTAGGAATACGGTCGAAAATACCTTTCATTTGATACCTATATTGGCATATCTATATATATATATATTAAAAAAATAATGGGAAGGTGGCAACCCTGTAAACCGCCCTAAGTGGCAACATCCATGTTTGTAATCTTGGAATAAATCAAGTTGTCTAGATGCCAAATTTTATCCAAATCGGTATAACAGTTCCCGAGATATTCGAAAAAAAAATTAGGATAGGTGGCAACCCTGTAAACCGCCATAAGTGACAACACCGATGAATTCTGCTCGGCCTACGCCCTAAAGTCTTCAACATACGCCTGAAAGTCGGCTACAATTTCTATTTCCGTTGCATAATTTCCGTTGCATCATCAGTCATTTTCTCAAATTTTACTCTCAATCAAAACTTCATATCGCCGCCTAAGAAGTTAACTTCAAAAAAATAAATGTGAACAAAAAAAGATTAAATTTTAAATAGTACAACAATAAGTTTGTAAAAAAGGAATACGGATCTTTTTTTAGACCCCACTCATTAGCCACACTCACACACATACCTACTAAGTAACTTGCCGCCTGGATTTGTCTGAACCTCGCATTCCTACATACATACTTTTGCAATCGTTAAGCAGTCATTTACTAATTTTGTTGAAGCGGAACTGTCACACGATAGACCTCACTATGTCTGCATATGCGCGTCCTGTAATTATAGCTGCGGGACACTGCACTTTGTAGCCTGTGACACATACACACACACACACACATACACGCTCAAACTTATGATCTGGCTGTAAATATGGTTTTGCAATTTTAAATTATTAAAAGCGAACGCAAATGAATTTAATTGAATTAAGCCTTTCGTCTGTCCCGTCCTTGCCGTTTACCCCAACAACAACCCTATCGCCGACAAGTTTCCTTTCCCTTTCAAACAAAAAATATATATTCACACAGTTAGGCGCCGCTATCAATGTCCTTAAACGCTGCAGGATGTCATGTTGCTTGTGTGCAGTGTTTGACAAAAAAAAAAAATTTTTTTAACTTGAAAATAAAAATGCATGCGTGCAAAACAAATTAATAAATATATGTGTGTACAGATGTATGTTTGTGTATCATTAACATAACCTAGCAATTATTGAGTTGAGAAAAAAAAAATTGTGCTTCACATTACTCATATGAGTCGTAACAATTTCATTCTAGATTAGATCAATGATAAAATACACCACCTGTGGCGTATTCGCTGAAATTATCGAAGTAAATAATAGTGCATAATTTTTGGAATTAATTTATTGGAAACATTTTTGTCTAGTTTCAGCTTTTACTTTGCGATCTTTTGTTTGGGAAAAACTTGCTGGTGAAGTACCGACAGCAAAAGAAAAACAAATCAATTCATTTAATTTCTCATTTGAGTGTCAAATTTCCGTTAATAACCAATTATTCATTTCACTGTAGCTATTAACGCTGTGGGGTATCAACATATATAACCAAATGCTAGAATGGAAAAAAATTAGTTCGTTCTCTTTAAAAATTATTCAGCTTTCTTTCAATGATATCTATGTATGTGTTGTTACCATATATTGCAAAAACTCGTTTAGTTGAAGGTTTAAATATCCCTAACTATAATAAAATTGCAGCAGGTCGATGTCTATACATTGCAGATATTAAAAAAAAATTGATATGTGGACCAGGGGTGACCAAAAACGAAAGGTGCTATTATAAGCAATCTGATTTATTTAAATATCTCACTTGGTTTCGGAGATATCTCCTGAAATGTGAGTCGGAAAACCAGAGGGGTGGGAGGTTCGCTTAGGTCTACCTTTGAGCGGGATTACATCTGGCGGGTCTGCTAGTATAATTCTGGAGTTACGAAGGAATTTTGAAATACATATTTACAAGCGGAGAAAATACCCATTTTAGTTTGTACCAAAATTTTGGCCCATTTTAGTACTAAATTTGTTTGCGAAATTTTTGTTCTGCACCTTAGTTTAAGATTATTTTTAGAACTGTAAAAAATAACTTAACTTTTGTATTATTTTTTAGTTCTAAATTTTAGAGCTACATTTTAGAATTACATAAATTCAGAAACTTAGTTGTTGTAGTTCTCAATCTCGTTCTTTAATTTCAAATTTATTTAGTAAATCATTTTAGTTCGAAAGTTATGTATTAAATATTATAGTAATAAGAAAAATAAATGCTAAACGACTGAAACTTTGCAACGTCTTGTTAGCTAGAACCCATTTTAAACTTGAAGTCAAGCGCAGAAAGGCATTGCAGATTCGTCTGGGACTAAGTTTTAGTAGAATTTACTAGAAATTCGAAGTTCAATCTCTCTACTTAATTTTAGTACTAAAGTTTATCACCCTGCAAAAATGGCAAACAACTCTAATCCAGAGTATTCGAATACCGGAGTATGAAATAATAATCCATTTTAATTCAAAAAAGGTGGCCCAATTAACATGGCGAGCATAGATCGGCATGCAACCACAACAGTCGGAGATAGCTGCTTCAAAACAAACACTCCCAGCAGGGAGGAATGGGAGAGGACCTATCGGTGTACCGCTACTAATAGCGGCATTTCTGTTCACACTGACGGCTCGAAGTTAGACGGCAGAGTTGGATGAGGGGTTTATTCAAGCGATATGGAACTTGAGCTCTCCTTCAGACTACCTGATCGTTGCAGCGTCTTCCAGGCTGAAGTCACAGTAATCTTGGACGCCGCGGCCTGGATAATCAAACGCGCTGTCGGCGAGAATATAGTTATTTTCAGCGACAGCCAAGCGGCCATAAAAGCTCTTGTCTCTTATTCGTTCAACTCTAAACTGACGCTCAGCTGTCGTCGATCTCTTCAAGAGATGGCCTAACAGAACCGCGCGAACCTCACATGGGTCCCGGGGCACAGGTACATTGAGGGAAACTGTAAGGAAGACGAACTTGCCAGGCAGGGTACGACCAAGCAGGTTCTTCGGGATAAAGAGCGCTTAGGTATGCTGCTTGCCACATGCAAGCTAATGCTGAAGGAGTACACATTCCGTCAAGCCAACGAAAGATGGCAACAATCCCCAGAGTGCCGGATATCCAAACAAACCGGGCCAAAATGAGACCATAAAAGATCTAGAGACATTCACGCCCTAAGAAGGAGAGAAATCTCCTTATTAATAGGTGTTCTAACTGGGCACTGCCTGATTGGTAGGTACGCAGAAAGGCTAGGTGCGCCCTACCGACGATGCTGTAGGAGCTGCAAAGATGATAAGGAAGAGGAAACGGTGAAGCACTTCATCTGCATCTGCCCGGATTTAAGCGGCGTGAGAACGCGCTTTTTGGGAGTTCCCTTCCTGGGTAACCTAAGCCAGATCGCGGAACTGAACAAAAAGGACTTGATGGCCTTCATAAAGTCATCTAAGTGGTTCGAGGAGGAGTAACGCTGTCGGTTTAGGAGTGTCAGTCCCGGGATTCTGCTATGTGGAAAATCCCAACAACTCAGGGATTTTCCATATGGCCGGGTCTCGGGACTGACTTTCCTAGTGTTGGTGATACCACAACGGTTCTTTCAAAACTGGCCTAAGTGTGCCACTTGAACCTAACCTAACCCTTTGAACCTTAGTATAAAACTTAAGTATTACTTATCTCCTCTTATAACCACAACTTTGCTTTGATATGACCTTGTTGAAACTCTTACATTCCTTGGACTATTGTCGGAAGAACGATTTTCAGAATAAGTGTGTCCATTAAGCAGGGCGAAGCACAGTATGCAAGAACTTAACTCTATGGACCTTTTCGAGTTATGTATAAACTCGGTCTCAAATTTACTTAAAGCTCTCGTGCCTTGGACGATTTCTGCAAGCTCAGAATAGTGCTCTATACACTTTGTTAAAAACCTAATCCAAATTAGTACAAAATGTCAGACCCTTGTAATTATGATGTAATACGACACCACACACGAGCAGTTTGTCAAAAACAACAAAAGAAGAAACAAAAACGGAACCAAAATATTTCGCTAAATAACCACCTTCGAGGGAGGAAAAGTAGAATGAAAACCTGTCAATCATAAACGTTCGCTTCCGATTCATACAGCTCGCCGCAAACAATTTACCGTTGGAAAGAAGTGCAAAATCAAAACGCTGAGAAGTTTTTGAATGTTGCAGAGATTTCAGCTAATTTACTCAACAGTAAATATGTCTGTGTGTCCCCCTTTTCCTCCTTCCAAAATGTCGTTTTGTCGTTTGACATTTAACTTTTCATCATTGACATTTTGTTGCAATCTGCTACTCAGACAAACAACAAGCCAAACTACCTACTCGTCGTAATAAGACCTCCCGGCTGAGCTGTGTGCAAGTAAATTGAATCGTGAAGGCCGATCTGTTGTTTGGTTGTTTACTGTAAGGCACGTGTCTTCATGTATTTAATTAGCTCCTTCAAAGGCATACGACTATGTTGATGGTGCTAGCAATGTTGACGACGGCCGGAAGGTGGCAATACCGTTTGACACACGATTGCTTTGTTCGGTTGCGGGGGTACAAATAGCGTATGTAGTTTGTAACTGGTAGTTGGGTGCGGGGCTGCTGGTATTGGTGTTGTTTTTGACATGGGGGCGTATTATTTGCACTAGCTTAATAAGCAGTTTAATCGTTTGGAACAACAAGACTCAGTGAATGCGTCAAAAGGATACCAAAATGTCATTGTGGAGAAGAAATAAACAAGTCAGAATGTAAACAAAATGCATACGCTAGATATATGTGATAAACAAAATTGGTATCTCAGTGCACTAATTGAATTTTAAATGGAAGGAAGAAATGCGAGAAGACTTGACACAAACCATAGATCTGAGGGACTCAACAAGATATAAGGAAGAAGTTGAATACATTTGTACGTATGATTTTTTTTATTTGATTTGAGTTTCCTTCATTACATTTTTTTATATTTTATTAATTTATTTTATTTTTTTATTTATTTAATTTTATATTATATTATTTTATCTTTCTTTATTTAAGATTTTTTATTTTATTTTATTTCAATTTATTTTATTTCATTTAATTTTATTTTAATTTACTTTATTTAATTTTATTTTATTTTATTTTACTTTATTTTATTTTACTTTATTTTGCTAAATTTATTTTAATTTTAGTTTTTTTTTATTTAATTTAATTTTGTTTTATTTTATTATATTTTTTTATTTTATAATATTTATATTTTTTATTTCTTTATTTTATTTTATTTTTTCAATTTTTTTTTAAATTTTTTTATTTTATATTTTATTTTACTTAATTTAATTTAATTTAATTTTATTTTATTATATTTTTTTATTTTATTTTATTATATTTTTTTATTTTATTTTTATTTTATTTTATTTAAATTAATTCAATTTTATTTTATTTTTTATTTTATTTTATTTTATTTTATTTTATTTTATTTTTATTTTATTTTATTTTATTTTATTTTATTTTATTTTATTTTATTTTATTTTATTTTATTTTATTTTATTTTATTTTATTTTATTTTATTTTATTTTATTTTATTTTATTTTATTTTATTTTATTTTATTTTATTTTATTTTATTTTATTTTATTTTCTTTTATTTTTTTATTTTATTTTATTTTATTTTATTTTATTAGATTTTATTTTATTATATTTTTTATTTTTTTTTAATTTTATTTTATTTAAATTAATTTTATTTTATTTCATTTTTTATTTTATTTTATTTTATTTTATTTTATTTTATTTTATTTTATTTTATTTTATTTTATTTTATTTTATTTTATTTTATTTTATTTTATTTTATTTTATTTTATTTTATTTTATTTTATTTTTTATTACTGTGCCTCGTACTCATTTTCGGACAGTTTATGATTTCTTTATTATTATAACATTTTCAGGAACAGATGGTTAAAAGTATTCTCAAATTGCCTTGTTTAAGCATTGTCACGGGCATTCATGTGTATGCTTAAGTGAATATGTATGTATGCGAAAAGTTGCATTAGAGTGCCCGCACTCAAGTTGGTTCAAGTTACGCATTGAGTTAAACTGTCCTTTTATACTTTTACATAAAAAAACCCACTGGGAAAAGCATTGAACGAGATATTTTTCGGACAAAACTTTCCTACAAACTTAAAAGCTGGGAACAGACCAATGTAATACTTTAGAAAAAACTTCGGCTAAATTGTGCATGGATTGGCACACATACAAATGCATTTAAAAAAACGGATATTAATGACCCAATTTAGATTAAAGGGATCTATGGAGAAACCTAAATATTGTAGTGTTACCATCGAAATATCACAATAGGTTATGGGACCAGGATTTTTGTTGAACTTGCTAATTAGTGCTGTAAAGAGTAAACTTCCAGTCGCCTCTTAGAAATTCGGGATTCTATATTCTAACAATAAGAGCTGTATTGACTAAGCGCATTAAAAAGATATGTTTTCTTCCCAAACACATTTATTTTCGACATCATTTTATGAGAGACCTTGTTCAAGTAGAAGTTCGAAGTACATAAAGGCTATATCTTTTTGTAAAAAAAAAATTCTGTTGATTTTGGCTCCATTTATAAAAAAATATATTTTTTTAACTTTGTCTTGATCTATGCATGTTCCAGTAATGTTTATTTTCTCAAGAGTAAAAACCATGTTACGAGAGCAAAGACGACACACCGTAGTGCACGATTCTATTTATTATACTGAGCTACTTTAATTACCCAGTATAGTATTCCTACAAAAGCACTCACCCAACACTGACGGGTGTTTATAATAGGCGGCTCATTAATTCAGCTTTTTTTTTTCAGTTTTCTAAGCATGTAGGGAGGAAAGAGGCATAAAAGACACGAAGCGCAGTGAAAAAAAATATTTTTAAATCGAGGTAAAATATAAAAAGGTGCAAAATGTGTTAATTGTTCTACACCCTCATGCCAACTCCCTATTCACCACAAAACCGTAATTTATATTAAATATAGCCACTTATGTCAAATAGCTGACAAACAAGAGAGCTGGGCAAATAAAGGGTATAAATAAAAACTGATATTTGTTCTTGTTTTTATACTCGAATGAATGTGTTTTATTAAATAAATATAATAATACAATAAGTACAAATCGTATGGGTTGTGGTGCAAGTTGACTTATATACTTATAATGAGGGGTAATTCTTGCTTTTGGACTTTGTTGTGTTTCAAGAGTTTTGTATAATTTAAAAAAATTTGAAACTAGGCCTAAAATAAAGTGAATCAAAATCAATATAAATTAAATGAGATTAAATTTTATAAAACCAAATAAAACAATATTGAGGACTAAACACAGTTAAAAAAAATAAAAAAAGATAAAAGAAAAATAATAAAATAAAAAATAAAAAAGTAACTAAATAAAAATAAAATGAAAAAAAAAAATTAAATTAAAAAAAAAAAAAACAAAACAAAATGAAGCAAAATAAAAAAAAAAATAAAAAAATTAAATAAAATAGAATAGAAACAAAAACAAAGTAAAACAAAAAAAAAATAAAAAAAAATAATAAAATGAAATAAAAAAATAAAAAAAATAAAAAATAAAATAAAATAGAATAGAACAGAATAGAATAAAATAATTTAAATCAAAGTAAAATAAAATAAAAAACTAAAATGAAATAAAAAAAAATAAAAAAATAAAATAAACTAAAGTAGAACAGAACAGAAAAGAATAGAATAAAATCATTTAAAACAAAGTAAAAAAAAAAAAATTAATAAAAAATTAATAAAATGAAAAAAAAATAAAAAAATGAACTAAATTAAAAAAAGAATTAAAAAAAAATAAAACGAAAGGGAATGCGATTTGAATCCACAACTCATAGCCTTGTTTTGCTCAAAGTCCTCGGAATATGTATTACAAAAAAAAAAACAACCAAAAAAAGAAACAACACAATATATTAAATTAGGTAACAATCATTTGAAATAAATCGAGTTGACATTCCAAGCGCGAATATACAAATCCACATCACGTGTCGCGTCTCAATTCCGCTTAACTTCATTTCATTAGCCCGGGAAAAGTAGAAAAACAAATGCTTAGGGTGCAAAACTGTCAAATGATCAACAACGATTATCACATACGCACACACGAACACATACACCTCACATAACAAGGCGGCACTTGCACACACTTCACAACTTTTATTACCTACGGACGAAGCACGCATGCAAAGCTTAAAGTAATACGCACAAAAACGAAAAAAGGACGAAAATTAGATGGGAGTATGCGGGTGCTTTCTGCGAAGTAATTTTACTCGAAGCATGCAACTGGAAACCAGCAACAGCAATAACAACAACTACAATCATTCTACACCGCAACTAAACTGGAGCAGCAGCTGCTCGTATGCGGCATACTAAAGAATGAAAAGTTATCGACGAACAAAAGGATGAGAACAAACAGTGTATAGAGAATAGAGTAAGTAAAGACGATGGACGAGCAGGACTTTGACGCGCAGGACGCGGCATGTAATTGGATGCCATTGTGGTATGCCGACAAAATAAGACAGACTAAAGGACTTGTTGCCGCCGCCGCCGCCGCAAAGTACTAAAGACGCCGCTACTGCTTGGAATAGCTTCGTTTGGCGACCGTTCAATTGTAAAGCTTTTCTCTACTTTTGCATGTGGTTTCTTGTAGGTTGCGCGTATTAAGTATTGCGCTTTAATTAATTGCGACACGAATTTGACCTTCGATTATGTTTGTCGGTGCCGCCAAAGTGTAGGTAATTGTAGGGAAAAAAGTTCTAAAACGGCGGCGTAACTTGAACAAAGCGGCTCTGATTTTGGAGCTCTAGTTGAGTTTGGCAGTAGGCGGAGTCACTTTGTTTGATTTGCTTTTATATAAAGCGCTTTAATGTGGGATAATAAGATAATGAAGTTTCGACGTGTGTCATTTTTGGAAGCAGAATTATTTCGTCTTAGGATAAATAAGCCACTTCCCCATATTAGAACTACCAAGTCCTTTTAAAACACTAACCGCCCTGAGATAGAGCAAGTCATTCTCCACCTGCATGATGCCCCGTTGCCAGCGATGGGCTGTCAGTGGGAAGCATCTTTATTGCATAACATGGACTAGATCTTTGTGTGCTGAAAGCTTGTCTTGTTTTGATGGGATATTTTTTTGCCTTTTTTTACCACAGTAACGTGAAATTAAGTAGAAATTAAGTAGCTTCAAAATCATTGAGATGGGATAAATATTTCACATAGCCCCCATACAATCGATTGTCCCGATACACGGATTTTGGTGGATAACTCCTATAATTATATCGGTAGGAACGTGAAATTTCGTTACTTTGGCCCTTTTAGAATGTGGAATGTCGATGTTAAAAGTCAATGAGATTGAACCAATATAACACATCGCCTCCATATAATCGATAGTTCCCATAATTTCGGTATGAGCTAAAGTTAAATTCACACAGGCTGTACTGGGGATCGAACAGTGAAAATAGTGACGCTTATTCATGAAAGGCATAAAGCCTTCAGCAGAGTCGAATACAGCTTTCCTTACTTGTCTTTTTTTTTAACTTTTTCTACGGTCAGTCAGCATTCAAATCTCTTCCCAAACACGGTCTGTGCCTTCTTTTCCCAAAAATAGGGCTCCTTTCCGTCTGCTTCTCATGTTAGCGAGCTATCATTTACATTTAGTTGAAGACACTGCTAAATAGAGAGTAGCATTATCTGAAACTTCATGGGGCCTCGATTAGCTCGAGGTGGTCTTCTCGACGAAACTAAAGAAAACATATTTAGACCCTGCGACATATACGCTATAGCTTTCTTATTGCAGAAAGAAATACTTCTTATATACCATTTGTTATCCTCATAAATGTTACCTTCTCAGTGCATTAGTCTTAAGCAAACTGTATAAGCTCAAAGCCTTCTGTAAATACCCAGTGAATAATATAAACCCATATACATGAAAAAAATATGCATAAATCCACCTTGAACTGTCAACACATTTCAGCGTAGAAATCAAAAATAATATCATAAATCACCTCTTCCTCCCCGTGCCGCATGCATGAGCTCACGCCAAACATAACCTCACTTGACATATGGAACAATACAAATAACAAACGCATTAGAAATGCTTACAGCAAACATACGTATTGTAACGGAAGGGTCCTTTGAATTGCGTAACATAAAGTCGAAACTCTCAAGTGGGTAACTTTAGCGTCAAGCATAGCAAACAGAACAACAACACAAAAAAGGTAAAAAAAAAATTGAAGGAAATGAATGCACGAAATGCCAACCCCTATATAGCAGCGTAACGAATTTATGCAGTTTTGCTCATACCACGAGACTACGCTCTATGAACTCTATATAGATTTTTGTACGCAGAATAAACTCAACAAATTCATTCGAAAACAAAAAAATGTTCACATAATTGCAATAAAATTATATTTTTTCGGTAGATTAAATATGCGATTACATTTGACAGATGAAATTAATGCATTCTCACAAACAAATATCATCGAATTATTGTGAAAAGTTGGGAAGAAGTTCCTTGCGATATGCAAAACTTTTGTTTGTATATTACATATTGATTGTGATGATGTTGTTGTTCTAATAAAAGCATTGTCCTGTGAGTGGGATGGGTTTAGTAAAAATTACACTTTTTATGAGTCAGACTATTTGTCAAAATTTGTTTAATTGAAGCATAAAAATAATAATTTTTTATCAATTAAGCTCTTTGTCTTTTAATATTATAAAGTGTTTAGAAATTATTTTACGACTTTTAATAACTCTCTATCTCAGAATCGATATGACGTTTATGTAACTTATTATAAACCAAATTTAAAATTAAGGCGTTATTGAAAATTTTTATGAAATATTTAGAGGATATAAGAATAGGCTTAAAACTATATTTCATACCACTAGGTGATTAGGGGTTTGAAACCGAAAGTCGGTCAGTTATGACCCTAGAATTAATTTCTGAGATATGGGTATCATATGAAAGGTATTCACAAGTCCCATGTTCCGAGATATCGACCAAAACGTGGACCAGGTGTAATCCTAGGAATTGTTTGTACGATATGGGTATCAAATAAACGCCGTTTGCGGGGCTCTTAACAGGAATGTACGAACCCGTTTCCCAAATATCAACCAAAATGTGGACCCAGTGGAGGTCGAGAAAGTGTTTTGACAATATGGGTACCAAATGAAAGATGTTGGTGAGGGTTTTAACAAAATGACTATAAAATGATTCCATAATGACCCAAAAATGATCCAAAAAAACAACCTTAAATGTTCCCTAAAATGATCCTAAAGTTATCCATAAATGTTCCCAAAATAATCCTAAAATAATCCCAAAACGACCCCAAAAAGACCCTTAAATTTTCCAAAAATTACCCAAAAATTATCCAAAAATTATCCAAAAATGATCCCAAAATTATCTCAAAATGACTCCAAAGTGATACGGAAAATACGGCAAAATTGTCTCAAATTAATCCAAAATTGTACCCAAAATGATCTCAAAATGATCCTAAAATAATCCAAATATGATCCCAAAGATATACAATACAAATGGGTCATTCCTTGCCAAATCGACAAGTTTTTTACCTGAACCGCTTCGATTTCTCAAAAAATTTCCTACCCCCCCATTTGGGATCATTTTTTTTTTTTCAATTTTTGGTTTTTAAATGTAGTTTTCGGAAAAAAATAAAAAAAAATTTAAAAGCCCAGATATATAATTTTTTTTTTCGAAAAAAAAGTTCGACCCTTTTTTTATTTTTATTTTTTTTTAAACTCCAACTAATTCTGCAATAAGCCGGACTAGTAACAACATGTGCCGACAATCGCTTCTATTTTTTTTTTTTGATTGAAAAAAATTTCTTTAAAAACTTATACATAATTAGTCAAATCAAAAAAATCAATAAAAAAAAAATAGAAGAGAGAAATTTTTTTTTTTTTTAAATGCTGTAACTTTTTCAAAAATCCACCGTTTGGGATCATTTTTTCTTTTAAATTTTTGTTAAAAAAAAAAAATTATGCATATATCTGGGCTTTTAAAATTTTTATTTTTTTTTTCGAAAACTACACTTAAAAAAAAATTAAAAAAAAAACGATCCCAAACGGCCGATTTTTGAAAAAGTTACAGCATTTAAAAAAAAGTTTTTTTTTAAAGTTCATAATTTTTTTTGATTTGGGGAAAAAAATTTGAAAAAATTCTGAAGAATGTTTTTCGGGGGGTAGAAAAAGATAGCAAATTTTTAGCGAAATCGAAAGGGGCCAGGAAAAAATTTTGTCGATTTGGCATGGAATGACCCAAATAAAATACGAAAAAATCGTAACCCTGGGCAGCTAACCCATTTTAGTTGGTATATCGGCGAAAATACCTTTCATTTGAGATAGGTGGCAAACCTGTACACCCCGCAAGTGGATAGTCTTAGAATCAATCATACTATCTACATATACATATGACAAATTTCATTTAAATCGGTCAAGCGGTTCCCGAAATAGTCCGAATATACAAATATACTGCGGTAAGGTGGCAACCCTAGGTGTCAACCCTACTTTAAAAGATCTTAGTTGGCATGACGCTGAGGTCTGTTTTACTGAGAGAACAGTTTATTGAAGGGGCAATTTGAAAATGCCAGTGAATATCATCTTTAAACACCCTTTAGTTTTATTATGTCAACACAGAAATCCCCCAGAAAAAGATTCGATGATGCCCTCATCACATTAACATGCATCATAATTGAGAACTAATTGAAATGCTTTTGAAAATTTCATGCACTAAAACGGTCTAAATATTTACATCGCGTCAATACGCACAAAAGCATTGTTTGGCCGTCAAAACGTCAAGTGTCATTCACTTGCTCGAGGCACAAGTGTCAATCGCTACAGGGAGGGTGTTTTTTATGTTTCGCTATTATTGCATTAAGCCTATTTACTAAGTTGTTAAATGAAAGGAAAAAAATAAATATTGCTTTTTTTTAATATTCATGCATTTTCATCCCTTTCTTACCTATGAACAATTTGCTACAACGCAAGGTGCGCTTTCACCCGCCTCCGAACTCTCAAATCTGAAAATGTTAGACTCGCCCTTCAGCTGTTGCTTTTATAAAATTATGAATATTATTATTCAATTTAAGCACTTAAATGCGTCATAATGAGTTGCACATCTGTTGTTGAATGCACACACGCACATGCATACAATATTTGTGGGTTATCCTGTATCCTAAACGATTTTTTCTTTTGTGTGTTACATTTGTTGTTCGTATGGATATAGTAATATTTTTGTTTTTGTTTAACATTGTAACTTTGTTGACTTGTGTTGTTGTAGCAACCGTTTTGTAAAATGTGTTTACTCTGTATGTTAAATGTTTTGAAGTGTGGCAGAAGTCAAAAAGATTGTTCGCTCACCCGTTGTTTGGCAACAAATATGAATTCAATGAAATTGCATTATATTAGTGTTGTTTTTCTTGCTATTGTAGTTGGCTTTTATTGTGCACATTTCGTGTCAGATGTCAAGTGGGTGGTGTTTCACTTTGATTTTTCACTACGGATTTTTTTCTCGCTCTCCCCATTGTTTTGTCGACGTTGCGTATAACGAGAAAATTGTTAAAAGATTCAAAATTGAATTAACCAATAAATTGGATTTTGTTCCAGATTTTGAAATTGATTACTTGTGACTTTGGTAAAATGAGTTACCTTTGGATAGGTATGCGTTAAGAAACTCGTTATGATTGTGATTTTTCACCGCAACTTAAAAAGTTGAAATAAATTAAAATAAAATAAAATAAAAAAATATAAAAAAATATAGAAAAAAAAGATAAAATAAAACAAAATAAAATAAAATAAAATAAAAAAAAATAAAAAAAAATAAAATAAAATAAAATATAGTAAAATAAAAAATAAAATAAAATAAAATAAAATAAAATAAAATAAAATAAAATAAAATAAAATAAAATAAAATAAAATAAAATAAAATAAAATAAAATAAAATAAAATAAAATAAAATAAAATAAAATAAAATAAAATAAAATAAAATAAAATAAAATAAAATAAAATAAAATAAAATAAAATAAAATAAAATAAAATAAAATAAAATAAAATAAAATAAAATAAAATAAAATAAAATAAAATATACTAAAATAAAAAAATAAAAAAATAAATAAATAATAAAATAAAAAAAAAAAATTAAATAAAATAACATAAAATTAAATTGAATTAAATGAAATTCAATGAAATAAAATAAAAAAAGAAAAACAAAATAAAAACACAACATGTAAAAAATACGTTAATAAATGTATTAAAAAAATAGACATACAAAAAAGAAATGAAATAAAAAAAATTAAAATGAAATACATATGTACATTAGAGCGTATCAACAATCTCATATGAAGTGTTTTTGAAAATCATTTAAAAAAAAATTATATTTTTTTTTCTGGCAACCCTAGATGTCGCCCAATTGCATTTTTCTTGAGAAAAAACCTCCTCTTTGAGGCGAAAAAATTGATGTGTCAAACTTTAAAATCCGAAAGCAAATGCCAAAGATTTGAAGAAAAAAGAAAATTTTTTTTTTTAAATGTTTTTCAAAAACACTGCGTATGAGGGGAGGTACGGCCGACTTTTTTTTTGGCTGTAAGCCCAAGACGCTCTAATGCACATATATTAATACCTACGCCTTGGTCGGGACTTCAATATGCCAACATTAGACTGGCCGCAGCTTGTATGAAGAAAATTAAAAATTGAAAATCCTGAAATTTTCGCGTCTTAAAATATGTGATTAGGAGTCAAAACAAACCATGTAAATTTTCAGCACGATCCGATGATGCCTTAACGTGCCGAGTTGAGCTCAAAGTTCCGGTGGCCCTATAGAGACCAAAAAGGAAAACTTTTTTTTTCTTTTTATCTAATACCTAAAATCGATAATATTATAGTCGATGATATCACATATAAAATTTGGTTTCGATCGGAGGCCGTTAAGGCGTGTCACACATGGATCAAAGTTGAGGTTACCTTATATGTTTTATTTTTTGAGTCTGCATAGGGCAATCTGCACTTGATCCTCGTGTACGGTCTCCGATCGAAACCAAAATTTATATGTGATATCTTCGACTATAATGTTATCGATTTTAGGTATTAGATAAAAAGAAAAAAATATTTTTTTTTGGTCTCCATAGGGCCACAGGAACTTTGAGCTCAACTCGGCACGTTAAGGCATCATCGGATCGTGCTGAAAATTTACATGGTTTGTTTTGACTCCTAACGACATATTTTAAGACGCGAAAATTTAAGGATTTCCAAAAAAAAATATTTACGGCCAGTCTAGCCAACATATATTCACTCTCATCACGTGAAAAATAATCTAAAACAAAAAGTCTCTAGGTTTCAAATTACCTTTGTGAGTTTTTTCCGCTTTCTTTTGTGACGACTTGGTTTATCTTGCTGCATAACAAGAATACTCTCACAACCCTCAAAACAGACACGCTGAAAGGTGGGCATGGGAAACCTCAATAAACAAACTGTCAATTTAAATCAATCCAAGCTTAAGTTGTCAAAAATCGAAGCAAACCACGAACACAATGACAATTATGACTAAAGAATTATTTTTTTTTTACAGATTTGTGGTATAAACGAGGGAAGGCAAATAACAGCTTGAAATACGTTTAGCAAAGATGTCTGAGAAAAAAAATGCTGCTGGATTAAGAGCCTACTGAATTCACTGCGACCACTTTTTTAGACCAAGAGTTTTTAAAAAAAATTTAAGATTGAAATCTAAAACGAATCCCTCGGAATATAGTTTATCTATTCATTAATTGCAGGGGATCGCTAACTTATCAACCGTCCCTTGTTAGCATACATATGTTATCATCATATTACAACATTCATACCAAGTGTCACTGTAACAATAATATTTATGTAAATCTGCTTAAATTAAATGTTTATTATGCCACAAAGAGCATACGCCTATCTATATGAGAGAGAGAGAGAGTTCATTGAAATATTTTCATACTCGCTCATACACTAATTATGACAAGGTAAATCCGATTAGAGTACCGAATACCAATCAAAAAATGTCCAATGTGTAGCTAAATGGCTAAGCGGGTTAAACATCACTTCAAAAGTACGTAAGTATGTATGTGGGGTAAAATATAATTGAAGAGAAATAATAATGAACTCAAATCAAATATGTAAATGTTATGGAAATTATATTGACGCACAAACTTAATTGGAATATGGCGTTTAGGAATAATTTATTTGAAACAAAATCTTGCATAAAAGCTAAATTGTGTTCACGGCCCACATTGTAGTTTGTATATTTCCGATATCAATTAATTTTTTCCCCAAAAACTTTGCTGCATTCTATTTTACAAAAATTACTGGCACGTGAAAGCTAAGTAGAGTGCTTATTAAAAAAATATATATTAATATGTTATTGCTTGTATAATTTTCTAGAAAGAACTCCTCAGCAAAGCACCTGTTTATATTATATTGTTGTATGTATGCATGTATTTTTAGATACAAATCAGTTTGTATTTAATATGCAGCGCAACTGTCGAGAAAATTATGATGTGCTAATTAATCACTTCCCAATTTTGGTGACTTAATTTACTCAGTAATTAGTCAAAGGATAAGGCATTTCTCCACTGAAAGTGAAAATAAATCATAAAAATATAAAACACAACATGTTTATAGCGTAAAGTATTACAGGGTGTTTGGAGAGGTACCATCCGATATGAATTGAAAATGCTGTCTTGTCTTATCACCAAATGGGTTCATTCAACTAAAATCACGGTCAATTCTTATCCATTTTTCAACGCTCTTGATTCAAATAAACTATGGAAAATTTTCGTCAAATTTTTAGAATTTATTGAAAATGAGAAAATACCCAGAAATCTAACCTAAAGTAAAGTCTCTGCCAACCAGGCCTAGCCATGGTCAAAACAAAATCACAAATTAGTGCTGTGCAATACCAAAAATTACTGTGGGTTAGAGTAGACATTGAAATAACAATGCATTGTTCAATAATATTCGACACAAATTAGCAACTCCAACATGGGTAGAAAAAGAACGTCGCTGAACAAAAGTGCCCACTTTTTTATCCTTATTTTTGGTAAGCGCAACCCAGTAATTTCCCAAGATTTTATCCGCTGCTGGTTAGCAGGGTTTGTACTACCATACTTAAGGTGGTATTCGTTTCCGTTAAGAGTCAAGTGCAAAAACACTTTGAAAAGTGTAGGAGAAGGCCAAAAGCCACCTTTTGATACCCCTCCCAACATTTTTGGACGTGTCTTAGTAGTTATTTCCTAAGGGAAACAAATACAATTGAACTAAATGAACTAAAAATGAACTACATGAATCAGTTTATTTTGTTGAGCTAGTTCAAAATCTCTGATCTCTTTAATGAACTAAAATTCCCAACTCTGGAGTCAAGGTAAAAAAAAGTTAAAAAAAATATTGTTTAGATTTCTTATATTGACTTCAACGGATAATCGAGCTCAGGTGTCTTGAACGCTCATCCCAGTTATCAACCATGATGTCATCGTTTACTTATGCTTGACAGCGTCTAATTACAGCTTTGTTCTAAATGACACCATACTTCCTCACGTTGCTTTGTTGCCTTCACCGAGAATTTAGCTCACAATATTTGACTGCTGAACACAGGTGTCTACCATAATGCCTTCGTGTTTTTAAGCTTGCCGGCCTCTAATTACCGCTTTGTTCTATGGTGGAAATGTCAGTGTGTTCGCTTTTGGATTAACTGCAGCAGCTTGTTGTTTCAACAAAAAATTTTGTTTGATTAACAAAACCACTATCAGCTCTATTGAGTTTAATTGGATGATGCAATAAATTTTAAATTACAGTTTCTTCGCTGTTGAAGTAACTAGAGGAAGTTGTTGTTTTAACAAAAAAATTAGTTTGATCAACAAAAATTCTGTTAGTTTTACAAAATTTTGTTTATTGAAGCATCATCGGGAATAACGTTCTAAGTGCCAATGTGGAATTTGTTTTCGTTGGCTTTCCAGAGTAAGATTTTTAGTTGTTTGAGGGGTTTTCAGTTAAATCTAACAATTTGTGCCACTCTGTGTATAAAATAAAAAAAACTGAAATATACAATGCGTGTACGGAAAATTTTCCGCTTTGCACGCAAAATAATTAAAACATCAACTAAAACGTCAAAACAGGACCAAGTTTTAATTTATGCTTTGACTGTAATCAACTCAAATCTCCCAACACCCGCACTCTGTACGAATGCTACCATACCCTGTAAATGAGCTGCTTATCTACACAATGTTTCACTTACTTATTTTGTCATAACGAATTATGCATAATCAGTTGTCGTGCAAGCGTGGTAGTTAGTTGGCCACCAAATGAGCGCTTTAACTGGTTTTTAGTATTGTGTGAGTTGAGTTTACCTACAAGTTCTTGCGCTCCGAAATATATACATACATAAGTATAATTCACCTGCTCATTATCTCTTTCCATATTTTCTATAAAAACTAAATAAGAAGTAATAATTGGCTTTCTTTGTCATATAATTCTTTACATCACTACAATTAAAATATACGAACTAAATTAGGTTCAAGCTGAATAGTAAAGTGTTGTACTCCTTTTCTTAGGGTTTTGTTTTTTATTCGATTGCTGGTTGAAGGTCTTGTTGGATCATGTTAAACTAACAAGGAAGGTCCTGTTAAATTTACATGAGATAATTCGGCAGATAGTGTTGTTTCAACAGGAAGGCATGGTGTTTTAAAATAGATTCATGTAAATTTAACAAGAAGTCATGTTAATTGAACAGGTAGTCATGTTAATTTAACACGAAGTAGAGTTGTTCACCATTAGCTTCATGTTAAAATAACATGAGCGATAGTGTTGAAAAATAATAACCTGAAAAAATGTTAAAAAAGTGTTGATTTTACATCAAAATTTTTCTCTCTTATTAAATGCCCAAATGATTATTTAATTGCATAATAAATTGTAGTACAACCACTTATTGTTGTTTAGTCCATTATTCAATCTTGTTAACAGGACATATTGTTTCGAAAAAATTGAAGTCCCTAAGGAAGTTATTTAAAAAACATAAGTAACCTTGCGTAGCGCTGATTACGTTAGTTATTGTAATCACCTCTGTACTCATAGTAATGCCATTAGCCGAAAATACCCAAGCGATTTGGCTTGTTTGCGGATATTTGATATTAACAGTACGAGGAAAATTGAAACGAATGGCTTTATTGGGTATATAATTTTCTAAGTGCAAACTAATGTTGGTTGGTCACCCACAGTTGCAGGTTCTGGGGATGCCAATTAATTTTCTTTAACGTTTATAAATCGCGGGTTTTCGGAATCTCATTTTACAGTACAGATTAGCACAAAGAATTCTTCTGCTTGTACTAGTACAAGGGTATTATAATTTTGTCCACGTAACGGTACTACGTAACGGCACAAAATAATCGAGATAGATATAGAGTTCCATATATGAAAGTTCTTAGGTTGAAAAAAAGTTTATTAAGGCATGTCCATCCGTCCGTCCGTCCATCTGTCAGTCGCCCGTCCATCCGTCTGTCCGTGTACACCAGAACTTGAGTACAAATATCAAAGCAAATATCTCAGCATGCAATTTTGTATACAGGTTACTTTCTGGCCAATGTAGGTTGCTATTGAAAATGGGCGAAATCGGATGATAACAACGCCCCCTTTTTCGATATCGAAAATTTCGAAAATCACATAAATTGACATATCTCGGTAGCTGAAATGGCTAAAATGATATAGTTTGGTAGGATGAACCCCCTAGTCATTCTATTATGATTTTTCAATAAATTTTTTAAAGTGGGCGTGGCACGATTATGATTGCATAAAATCCGCCTCCAACCACGCCCACTTTCGATATCGAAAGCTTCGAAAATCGCCTAAATTGATATAATTTGGTAACGGAAATGGCTAAAATGATATAGTTTATCAGGATGAACCTCCTAGCTATTCTATTGTGAATTTTTGATAAATTTTTAAAAGTAGGCGTGGCACCGCCCACTTTTCAGGGAGGCATATTTGAAAATTTCACGGGTCATAACTTTTGAACTGATTACGGTTCGATGAAATTTGGTACAAGGTATACTAGCATAATAATACCTGATGTCATTGGACGATATCGGTTACCAAACACGCCCACTTCCGAAATGGAAACTTTCGAAAATCATAAGAAAACTACCGCTGGGTATTTAATGCTCGGTTTACCCGGTATTACCTAAGTTCGTGGATCTTCCACATAATCCTTCGCTAATCATTTAAAACATTAATTTCCAAATCAAGCAACTGCAATTGCTAGCTGTCATTTTTTACGTTTCCTTTTTATTATAATGAACTGAAATAATGCAAATAATGTCCATCTTCCTTATGCTTTTAGCTACAACATACGTAAGGATAATCAAATAATTTTATTGTGTGAACGTGAACAGATGCCATTCGTCGAGAATAAATTGCAAAGACACAGAAGTATTCTGGGTATTAGGCGTGAGGAAAGCGAAGTAAAACAAATAGTTCAACCGCAGATGACAAGCAAATAATAAATGACACATTTTCTTTTTTTATTTAACACTAAGATAATAAGGGAAAATTGAGAGTGAATACAAAAAAAAAACGAATGAAAGTGTAACAAAAATAAATTGAGGCAAGTGTTCAACATGAGCAATTATAAGCATTGAGAAAGCAAATGTGTGATGATAGAGTGTGAAAGCAGACATGAAAAGTGATTCTAATAGAAGATAGCTATACTACGAGCAGATAAATTGTTAGAACTGAAAAGGGGTGACAAAAAAAATTGCGTTTCCGCCGTTTCTCGCTTGTGCGAGGGGTGTGTGTGTGCTTTCAAGGAAGTCGCCAATACTCATACAATTTCGATTAACTGAAATTTCTTAAGAATTCAATCATACGCTGAATTAAGCACAGACATTTTATGTGGGAGTTTGGCAGTATGTTGAGTTGAAATAGAGGCAGCGACGAGCTTACAAAGATATACATACATACATACATAAGTACGGACTATGAAAAGTATATGAAAACAGTTGTGAGTGCTTATGCGTGGAAAAGGGTTAATTAAAGCTAATGCATTGGAAAAACTAGATAATTACAGTTAATTAATAGAAAACCACGAGTTTACCACAAAAGATTGATTGACTGTAACGAATGAAGAGAGAAAGTGTTTGACAGCACAACAAAGTGTTTGACGGTCCGAAGATAAGAGCATCGATTAGCGAATGAATCACTATGAAATTCAAATACAAACTTTAGGGTGCATGAATAAAAAAATAAAAGTGAAATAAAATAAAAGGAAATAAAATCAAATTAAGTAAAAAAAAATTTAAGTAAATAAAAAAATAAAACAAAAAATAAAATTAAAAAATTAAAAAATAAAAAAATTTAAAAAAAAATTAAATAAAAATCTTAATAAATAAAAAAAAAACAAATATATAAAAAAATAAATGAAATAATATAACATAAAAACAAAATAAAATGAAAAGAAAAAAAAATTAAAAAAAAAGTAAAAAAGTTAAATAGTATTATATTAAAAAAGAAAAAATTACGTGAAATAATAAAAAAGAAAGGAAAATAAAATAATATAAAATAAAATAAAATGAAAAAAAAATAAATAAAATTAAAAAAAAATTATAAATACAACAAAATATAATAAATACGAAAAAAAAGAATAAAATGATACTGAAAAAATAAATAAGATAAAATAAAATAAAGTAAAATAATAAAAAAAGAAAAGAAATTAATATAAGATAAAATAAAATAAAATTATGTGAAATGAAATTAAATTAACTTCAATTAAAAAAAAAATAATATTAGAAAAAATAAAAAAGGGCAATAAAATAAAGTAAATAAAATAAATTAAAATAATATAAAATAAAATATGTAAAATAAAATAAAATAAAATAAAAAATAAAATAAAATAAAATAAAATAAAATAAAATAAACTAAAATAAAAAAAAATAAAATAAAATAAAATAAAAAAAATAAAATAAAATAAAATAAAATAAAATAAAATAAAATAAAATAAAATAAAATAAAATAAACATGTTTTTTAGTTCCGATTCCTCTTAGCTATAGCTGAAGCCTACTGGAAATGCATATAAAGAACGACCAAGCCCTGATCCATCTGATTTTTTCATCTCAACACACATTAACTCTGTGTCGATATCATTATCTTTCACGAACTCGCCGCAAGTTCTGACATCGCAAGCTCGGATAAAGGGACAACAAATGTGGCCCTTGATCTGTCGTACATAGAAAAGCGAGCAAAATTGGCTCTTGCCACTTGTAAGCTACGACACGGTTGACATAGAAATTGATATGAGCTTAGCTATTTCCGATGCCACCACCCTTTTAGATAGATATACCATACATGTATGCAGCTATATAGGAAATAAATATATATCGTTAAACTAACAAAAACAAATAAAAATGTCATTTCACTAACAAATAAAAAAGATTTTTATTGCATTCTCTATTGCTATTTGGTATTTGTACAATTTGCTTTTTTTTGCTGTACATGCATTATTGTTATTTATATGTTTTCATCTAAATGTTTTCGTTTATTTATTTATTTTTTATTTCATTCGATTTATTTAGTCTTTTTTTTTGCTGCTTTGCTGATTCGATTTTTCCATTATTGTGCTTTGAATTGTTACATACGAAACGAAATTTGGGTTACTCACACTAACTCGTAGATACTAACTTCATATGTAATGGGTTTAGTGGGCAAATATATGGCGTGTTGCACATGTCACGCCAGCCCAAGGGATTTCATTTTTATATTTTTTTTACCTGCTCCTATCATTCTAGAGCTCTTATTTGCATATCAAACATATAAATTACTTTGATTTGACTATTTTATTATTTTTATTTATCGAAATTTCATATATGAAATACACATTTAGAAATAAACAAAAACTAATCGTAAAGATTGCGATAAGCAAATTTTTGTAATTTGATATTCATTGAATAATTTTTGTTAAGTGAATTCGAGTACAAATTGTTTGATACATATTTATAGTTCTTTTTTAGGGTGTAGAGAAATAATAGAAATTTCTACCCTCTTTGGTCTGACGCTTGGTACAGAGAGGTCTTTTTATATAATTTAGAAGCGCTACATCCAAACCCAGATGTATTAGACAGGGAGTGCCACAGGGTGGTGTCCTATCCTCGACACTGTTTAACTCCTATTTATCGAAGATGCCCCCACCACCAGAGGGTGTCACCATTGTTTCGTATGCCGACGATTGTACAATAATGGCGACGGGGGGAAGGGGCCTCATAATAATGAACTCTGTGCGAAAATCAACAGCTATCTCTACGACCTTTCCAGGTTTTTCACCGATCAAAATCTGACAATATCACCGACTAAATTTACGGCGACACTCTTTACGACATGGACGCACCAAGTGAGAAACGAATTACACATCTACATATGTTGATGGCTGTCAGCCACCCAAAGTTACTGGGGGTGACATTGGATAAAACTTTCTCATTTTCTGGTCATGTGTCTCCAATGCTCTCAAAGACCATCAAGTCACTTGCCGGCATTACTTGGGGAAAATATAAAGAAACGTTGCTGACTACATATAGGGCCATTGGCCGACCAGTCTTTGACTATGTTGCACCCATATCGTCGCTTAACATTGCATAACACCAACTGGACGAAGTTACAAGTCTGCCAAAATACTGCTATCAGAACTGCTACGGGATGTCTCCTCATGCCTCCTGAGTCTCACCTCCATCAAGAGGCACAAGCCAGTACATCCAAACCGCCATCTTTTGAACACAGACCGGCCCCCAAGAAACATAAAGAGACATCTCCGTAAGCACTATGATGAGATCCGTTTGATCTGCGAAATCATAAGCGGGCTCTAACCGACATCCACACTGAGTCCGTTTGATCTGCGAAATCATAAGCGGGCTCTAACCGACATCCACACTGAGTCGTTTGATAGCTTTGTTGTCAGATCTCGGCCTGTGAACCCCGTTTTAAGCAGTCTTCCACCCGATATTGCTGAAGAAGAATGCACCTTACCAAGGGAGACCAAACTTACTATGGCACAGCTTCGGTCTGGATACTGTAACAGGTTAAACTCTTACGTATCCAAACTAAATGACGCCCCATGACACTCTACATATCTTTAACTGTTCAATTGAACCTGCTCTTATAACCCCTCTGTCTCTCTGGTCCAACCCTTTTGAAGCTGCACGTTTCCTTGGACTCCCGTTAGAAGAGCTTGATGAAAATCTTCGGAATGATCATACATTCTAGGCAACGAAAAAGCAGATCACCAGGCAAAAGATGGTGCTCTAACAGCATTTTATGGTCCGGAACCCTTTTGTGGACTCACGAAGGCCCACGTAAAGGAGACCATAAGCAACTGGGAAAATAAACAGTTTAGGCAGCATTGGCTTAGCAGCCTAGGGAAGAGGCAGGCCAAACTCTTTATAGAACCCTCACAAAGAGCATCAGCCAGGCTCATTAATCTAAGGAGGGTGGATCTAAGAACCCTCACTGGGTATTTTACGAGACATTGCGGTCTGCGTTATCACCTGAATAAGCTGAATCTGTCAGATACAACGATTTGTCGGTTTTGCGAACTGAACGATGAAACGCCGGTTCATATATCTACTCTGCGTTAGCAAGAAAGAGAGTCTGCTACCTACGCGGGGTCACTCTCAATCCGTTCGTAATATGGAATAAAAAACCTGAGGAGGTGCTCAAATTTATAAAGAGCCTCCAAATACAGCAATAAGCTGATAGGTCACACAATAGATCGTACTAATGGTCGCGGTGTAATAAGGCCTTATTATAATAATAATACCCTCTAGGCAGGGCAATGCATTGTTAACACAAACAACAACAACAACAACAGCGATTTTTTATGGCATAGGTCTAAGCATAGTCTTGTTTAAATGGATTTTTCCAATTCTAGATTTTATATAGGTAAGACTATTAAATTTAGGATTTGGTATATTGGAACGTGTCCGGGCACATAAGGTGGAGGCCTGAAGTATGAAACGAGATTATTTTTCCCAAAAAGAAGTTCGAAGTTAAAATGAAAAAAGGTTGCCAGTTCAACAGTCATTTTATTCGGTATTGAGAAATTTTTGGAGTTGCTGATGCTAAAAAAAAACACAAAATTCTTTATTGTAATTACCATACCAATTTCTTAAATCAGAATATTCCGATCTTAATAAAGAATCAATTTTTGAAGAAAAATGCATTCGATGCTTTTTATGCAACATACAAAGCAACTCCTACAATGAAACACAATAACAATTTGTGACCATTTAAATTGAGATTACAAACTTATTGTGAATGTGAAAAGCAAAAGCAGACTAACAACTCATTGAAATGCAATTTACCGCAACAAAAAACTCAATCAAACTTTTTAAACTAACATTTAACAATTCTATTACGAAACGAATAAACCAAAACCAACTAAATAGTAATAAGTAACTAACCAAAATGACAATCAGTCGCACTCAATTGCAACCAAAATAAATACAAACAAATAAAAAAAATATACCAAAAATAAATAACAACAACAACAACAATGCCAATAAACTCTAATACACAAATATGTGCATAAATTGTGAATGTGAATTTGAAAACGAAAATGTAAACGTATACTATTGTGTGCATAGAAAAAAGTTTTTCATTTGATTTTGCCAAAGAGGAAATGAACGTTGGCGTCGTTGCAAATATATATAACAAGTACACGCGCACACACGATACTTTAACTATTACTGTCATCTAGCATAAAGAAATATGGGAGGGTATAGGAAAAACAAAACTTAATCAAAACAAATTTCCATCTAAAATGGCAACCAAAACCACTAAACCAAAGCAATTTAACTAGGCAAATGCATGCGCCTCTACAATGTACAGTGGCGTGCAATAATGAAGGGCTGTCGATCTTCAATTTAAAAATCTAGAACAATAGGCAAATACTAATTATGTTACGTGTACTGGAAATCAGATGAAATGAAAATTAACAAGTAAGGAAGTCTAAGTTCGGGTAAATCGAACAATAAATACCCAGCGGTAGTTTTCAGAAAGGTCACTTTTAAATTTAACAGAAAATCACAATAGAATGACCTGGAGGATTTTCCTACCAAATTATACTGTTTTAGCTGTTTACCTTACCGAATTATATCAATTTATGTGATTTTCGAAATTTTCCATATGGAAAGTGGGCGTGGTATACTCCCTATAATGTGCCAAATTTCATGTATCTACCGTAATCAATTTAGATAAAAGTTATGACCAGTCAAATTTTCACAAAATGCCTCCCTTAAAAGTGGCCGTGGTAAATTTATCTAAAAATCATAATAGAATGACTACTGGGTTCATCCTACAAAATTATATCATTTTAGCCATTTTCGTTACCGAATTATATGCATTTCGGTGATTTTCGAAATTTTCGATATCGAAAGTGGGCGTAGGTGGAGGGCGATTCCATCAAATTTCATTAGGTATATTCTCATTTGTGTCAAATTTCATCGTTGTACCGTAATCAGTTTAAACGTTACGACCAAACGAGTTTTCAAAATTACACCCTCCTAAAAGTGGGCGGTGCCACGCCCACTTTAAAAAAATTTATCAAAAAATCTCAATAGAATGACCAGGGAAATTCACCGACCATATTATATCATTTTAGCCTTTTCAGCTACCGAGATATGTCAATTTAGGTATGTGATTTTCAATATTTTCGATATCGAAAAAGGGGTCGTGGTTATCATCCGATTTCGCTAATTTTCAATAGCAACCTACCTTGGCCAGAAAGTAACTTTTATAGCGAATTTCATGCATATATCTCAATTTTCACTCAGAAGTGATCGGTGTTCTTCAAGCAATTCGCTGATCATATAAGGATAAGCAAACTAAAGACTTAAGAAACGAACTTCTGCATTATTAAATGAATACGCTGAAGAAAAAAAGCGAAAATGGCATAGGGACCAAAGAGGCTAGAATAATAAAAGAAGCCAACACATTTCAGCAGATCTTACATAAAGCACAGAGAAAAAAATCTCTATATCGATAACTACCATATTGACGAAACCACAGACAGAACCACGCAATATCCCAACAAACCATCAAGTTAGATTTCGATTGGAGGTTAGACGACGACTCGCGAAACACTGGAGAAATGGGATATAATTCTCAAATCAAGAAAACCATATGCTAATGTCATTCCCTAATTAGATTCTATTGTGATTTGAGTTTCTGCCTAGTTCTCTAACCTATCTCTAATCGAATTCTAATGTAGTTCCTTACTGCTGCCCTCGAATACAAAATAGTTAGAGCATAACCCTAGAATTCGAGAATGATGTGGGTTTTTCTTATTCGATCGAATATTTTTAATAAATAATTCCAAACCCTGCGTTAAAAAAAAAAAAAATTTAAGCAGGGTGATTTTTTACTCAGATCTGGGTGATTAAAAAAAAATGTGAGTTGGTTAAAAAATAATTTAAAAAAATTTACTATAATAACGAATATAGTTTTTTCTAAGCCAATTTTATCAGGTACTTTAAATATTTTTTCTTCCACAAATTTGCAAGGCTGATTTGGAAAAAAAAAAATAATAAATTCAATTGTTGTAGATTTAAGATCAAGTTTGATTTCAATAAGCTTGACGAATTTTTTTATTCTATAACTGGTTTCAAATCCAACTTAAAATTTGAAAAATATTCAAGCAATTTCGCTCACTACTGCACATGCAAATACGAGCAGCAACATTTTCGCCAAAATGCCTACATAAACGATATGAAACCGCTTCCGCTTCCATGGCGTCTCGTACCGCAAAAATGATTTGAGCATTTTATAAGTTTGTTCTGCGGTCTCTGCTGAAAGTATGGGTGCTGATGGGGGAGAAGGGCCAAATTCTTGACTCATGCACAATAACAACATTATTGTTATTTTGATTATTGTTGTATATTACTAAGGGCATTTAACGATTGCTTGGTACAAAAAAAAGGGTTGAGCGCGCATCTTTGGCATTTGACACAATTTGAATTCGTGTCAATTTGACAAAGTGACACATAGGGGACGTACGCCATAAAGCGCCATCTATAAATGTTGATAAACCAATTGTGCACGTGATGAAATTTCAAATGAAATTTCAATTCACGACAGACAAAACAGTGCTCAGAGTTAAACAATCATCCTTATATGAGCTCATAATATACGAGCTGTGCTCTACCACCAAACCAACCCGCACCCCTGGCGACAGCTACAAGCGCACTCACATCGAATATAATTTTTGTTACAATTTCACTTTATTATTGCAGTCATTTTGTAGTTCGCCTTGAGTTCTTCTTCTTTTTGAGTCTGCTAACTGCCTAAGAAGTGGAGAATGTAAATTGGCTAAAACAAAAAAAACACAAATAAAACATAGCAGCGTCTGCTAACTCTTCTTGCTTTACTAGGTGTCGCAGCCCAAATTGGGTGGGCTCTTTGGGTTGCTTGTCACTTTGGGTGGCGTGACTTTCAACTTTGAGTTTTGTTGGTTTGGTGACAATTTTTTTTTTTTTTTTCTTTTCTTCGTGTTGCATGGAGTTGGTGTGTTTGTAGTTTTTGTAATGTTTAGTCAATAAAAATGATTTGTCAAATCACGAAATTTGATATTGTTAGCGCGCGGTTAGTGAAGCTCATCCTTTTATGAATTGTTCTTAGGCAAGGGAAGGTGAAGTTTTTTGTATGCAAATGTGAGTTTGATGGCAGTTTAAGTATACAATTACTAATTTTAAATAAAATAAATTTACACAAACATACAATAATATTTACAATAAAATAAAATGAAATAAAGAAAAAAAAAAAATAAATGAAATAAAATAAAAGGAAAAAAAAATAAAACGAAACGAAGTGAAATAAAATAAAATAGAATAAAGTTAAAAAAATATAGTAAAAAACAAATAAAAAAATAAACGAAATGAAACAAAATAAATAAAAAATAAAATAAAAAAATAGCTTAAACTAAAAAAAAAATAAAAAGATAATAAAATTATATATATGAAATAAAATAATAAAATTAAATAAATGAAATAAAATAAAATAAAATAAATTTAAAAAAAAATAAAAAAAAAAATAAAAAAAAATAAAATAAATAAAAATAAAATAAAATGGAATAAAAGACAAAAAATTTAAAATAAATGAAACGAAATAAAAGAAACAAATATAAAATGGAAGGAAGTGGAATAAAATAGACAAAATTAAGGTAAAATAGAACGTAATAAAATAATAAATAAACAATAACAAAAAAAAAAAAAAAAAAAAATTAAAATAAAAAATATAATAAAATAAAATTAAATAAAATAAAATAAAGTTAGATAAAATAAAATAAGTTAGGTTAGGTTCAAGTGGCTGCCGCAGAGGCACACCTAGGCCAGTATTAAAAGGCCCGTTGTGATACCACCAACACTAGGCAAATAAAATAAAATGAAATGAAAAAAAAAATATAAAAAAAATAAAAAAAAAAATAAAATAAAATACAATAAAAAATAATAAAATAAAAAAAAAAATAAAAGAAAAAAAAAAATAAAAAAAATAAAAAAATTAAAAAAAAAATAAAATAAAATAATATAAAATAAAATAACAAAATTAACTAAATAAAAATTTTATATAAATGTAATACAAAAAAATAGAATAAAATAAATTAAAAGAAAACAAAATAATATAAAATAAAAATTAAAAAAAAATTAATAAAATAAATACAATAAAAAATAAATAAAAGAATTATGTAAATGTCATAAAATAAATTAAAAGAAAACAAAATAATATAAAAAAATTAAATAACATAAAATTCAATGAAATAATAAAAAACTAAAATTAAATTAAATAAAAAAATACAATAAAAAAATATATAAAATAAAATAAAAAAGAAACAAAAAAAACTAAATATAATAAAAAAAAAAATAGAATAAAATAAATTAAAATAAAATAAAATAAAACAAAATAAAATAATAAAATTAAATAAAAGAAATAAAAAAAATAAAAAATAAAAAAATAAAATAAAATAAAATTTAATAAAATAAAATTTAATAAAATAAATTGAAATTAAATAAAATAGGATAAAACAGAATAAAATAAAACTAAAATGAAAATGAATTAAATTAAATCAAATAAAATAAAACTAAGTAAAAGAAAATACAACTAAAAAAAATATAGTAAAAAAAAAATTTAAGAAATTCTGCCGAAATACGGTGATCTTGCCCTATCCGATGATATGGAAAAATTTTGACTCCCCTTACGTTAACAATCAATGCTATTCAGGCACAAAAATCGCTTTTTAAGCTTAAAGCTTAAGGAATTTACAAATTTTACTTGCTTCAGCAAAAATTCCTCTAATTTAATAAAAATCAAAATACATATTTCCAATACTTAAACTCCTCTGAATTTGCCACACAAATATGCTTTATATTATAGGCCTTAATGGTATTCCACGCAAACTTCGTTCGTAATGCCGTTTCCCTTTGACAATATACCCATTGTATAAAAAATTTGTTACCCTTCAAACAAAAAAAATAAAAATATGGTTAGCATAAATTCATCGGAAATGTTTATTGTGCGTGTTGTTTATGTTGCACTTTGTACTATGGAATTTATGAGGTTTTAGCGCAAATTTACCACCAAACGTAAAGCGACGAAGTAAACGTTACCATTGTCACCGAAGCGCTGGTACGTATGCCCTACGAGCATTCCTCATACAGACATACATATATGTAGTTACCAGTCTTTTTTACTCTACAAGAAATTTGCTTGTCTTTTAAAATAAAATTTGTGAGGTTACAATTTAACTTGTTCATTGCCAACGTCTTCTTCTATATATCCTTTACTATTAACAGACAAAGGATAATGTTGTATATACATACAAACATACATATATTCTACAGAGTTACTTACTCAATTGGTTAGCTGTCTTGTGCAATTGAGACATAAATTTTATGTAAGAATTCCATTATATTTAGTTGCTTTTTTGTCTATTTTACAAATATAATTGTCGGGTAAGTGCAAAAGTTGTATAAACAAACAAAACTATATGTAAAGGGTGGTCCAAATAGTAGTTTCCCAAAATGAGTTTCAGAAGTTCCCTTTCTCATCATAAGTGTATACCATTTCCAGGTTAGATGGGTCATATTTTAAAGAAATAAAGAGGAAAACCATTTATGTAAAATATTTAGAATTGCCTCGATTGTAAAAAACCTTGGTATGAACCACCATGTAAAGTAGGGTGTATAAGTTAATATTTCGTTGAGAAACCCCCAAATCATGCATTTACGTTTACTTACATGTAACTCAGCCATAGCATTTAAATTAAACAGGACTTGTCTTTTTTACCGCAAGTCTCTTACACAATGCTTTTAAGATACATAAATCACTGTCAAAATATTTAATTGGATAAGCATTGCTTAAACTTAGTTACTTTACTGACGTAGGTATGTCTATTTGTTATACATGTGAATTTTATTTTGTTAAAACAAATTACGAACGGAAATTAACTAATTTCCTTTTAGGCGAAACTTTGATAGATATTTGTATCGACTGAATTATATAACAGGACTTCAGACCGAAAATTCGCTGATAAAAGTTTTGATGATAGATACTTTTTAAAAGTGTTAATTTAACTGTCATGCAGTGTTTTGAGATTGTAGAATATAAATTATTCTGCACAAAAATACCCAATTTCTAATAAAAACTCATTTTTATCATGCTTTTGTTTCATATTTTCACCTGGATATATTATCAATCACCCTTTACAGAGTATTTTCACTTCCATCCACACCGGATGTTGAGTTTTGGCAGAAGGTACAGTTTAGCCCAAAAGCTCGATAACTTCAAAATTTCCGAATCAAAAATCTTTAATAATAGCTTCCTGTTAGGAAAAACAACCAAGAAGGACTCACCTGCACTCTAACTTCCGGCAAATTCACTTTCATCGCTAGTTCCTCGCGTGAATACACATCGGGATAGTGTGACTTCTCAAAAGCTCGTTCCAGTTCGTGAAGTTGATATGTTGTGAATGTGGTACGATTTCGACGATGCTTCTTCTTAGAACAATTATCATCTTGTGCTGGAAATGAAAAACAAAAACAAAGGGCAAGTTAATACACAGGGCCTTTCCTCTACTGAAAGAAAAATAAAATAAAGCAAAATAAAATAAAACAAAATTATTTATTCTACTTTATTTAATTTTTTTTTTTAAATATAATTTTTAATATTTTGGCATTTTTTTAATTTTATTTTTATTATTAATATAACTTATATTTTGTTATTTTGCAATTTTGTTTTATTTTATTCTCCTTTATTTCATTTTATTCTATTATTAATTTTGTTTTTTTATTTTTTATTTATTTTTGTTTTGTTATACATATTTTGTTAGATTTTTTTATTTTAATCTATTTAATTTAATTTTTTATTCCATTTTATTTTAATTTTTTTGTTTTATTTTTTATTTTTCTTAATAATTAAATTTTTTTTTACTTTTATTTTTTTATTTTATTTTACTGCAATTATTTTATTTCATTTTTGCTTATTTAATTTTTATATTTTTATATTTTAGTTTTATCTTTTATTTTTTATATTATTTTATTTTTTTTATTTTATTTTTTTTTATTTTATTTTATTTTTGTTATTTTGTTTTATTTTATTTTATTTTATTTTATTTTATTTTATTTTATTTTATTTTATTTTATTTTATTTTATTTTATTTTATTTTATTTTATTTTATTTTATTTTATTTTATTTTATTTTATTTTATTTTATTTTATTTTATTTTATTTTATTTTATTTTATTTTATTTTATTTTATTTTATTTTATTTTATTTTATTTTATTTTATTTTATTTTATTTTATTTTATTTTATTTTATTTTATTTTATTTTATTTTATTTTATTTTATTTTATTTTATTTTATTTTATTTTATTTTATTTTATTTTATTTTATTTTATTTTATTTTATTTTATTTTATTTTATTTTATTTTATTTTATTTCATTTTAATTTATTTTATTTAATTTCATTTTATTTTATTTTATTTTAATTTATTATAATTTATTTTATTTTATTTATATTTTTTATGTTTTTTTTTTTTACATGAATCACTAGGCGAACTCTAGTATTAATAAGCGTAGATCCAACCAGAGCTCTATTAACTCCACCAGAGGTCTATCAACTTTGACTAAAATCAGAAAAAAAAAACAATTTACCTTCATCATCGCTTCCGGAAGTTATCTTCTCGCCTTGCTCACTGGAGTTTGTCTGATTCAAGTCTTCGCTGGATGCGCAGCTTCCATTCACTACACTTTCGGCGTCATTTAAACGTTCCTGCCCATCAGCACCAGAACCGCTGCTGCCGCTGATTAAACGATAATCATCCATATGCCGTTGTTGAAATTGTTGTTGTTGCTGCTGCTGCAGCTGCTGTTGTTGTTGCTTCTGTTGATCCATACTATTGCAATTGCCATTTAATGATTGCTGTTGCACTTCTTCGAATGTACGAGCACGAATACCCTCGAAATTTTTCATTGAATAATTTTCTAGAGCACTTCCGTTGGTTAATTTGGTATCGCTCGCTTCACTAGCATCCAAGTCATCACAGTAAGAAGCGGAAGATTTACGTTTTAATCCACCGAATTGCATTGCTGCCGCTGCTGTTATGTTGTTATAATTTGCGGAGTTTGATAAGGGAGATGTTGTCGAGGGCGATTGTGGTGATGTAACATCAATAGGACCCGACATGTCGCCTTGGCCGTCATCTTTCATGTCATCTTCATCGACTGCATCGATCTCGCCGCATGCCGAAAGCGATGACATCGAACGTTCATCGTAGTCAAGCAAATTTGTATGATGATTATTGCCAATTGTAGTGCCACTGCCGCCTGTAATAGCACCCGTAGCAGATCCAGATTCATTGGCGAGTCTGAAATATGAGGACGCCGATGACTGATTAGCTAATGACGAGGCTGACGCCGATGGTGACGACGATGACTTGGCGAATTTTTGTTCTTGCTGCGCTTGGGCGTGTGCCTGGGCTTGAGCATGTGCCGCCAAGGCTGCCAAATGTTGTTGATGACTACCGTAATGTGATGGTGGCGGTAGAGGCGATTGATGCTGATGCTGCTGCTGCGCATGCCCTGTTGTTAACTGCTGCGATTGGTGTGAGGGATGGTGTTGGAGTGCCGCTTGCAAGTGACTCGCTTCCACCATTTGATGCATCGAATTGAGATAATCACCGCTGCTCATGGACGGACTATTGCGTGTGCTACCCGAATCGGTGCTGCCGGATTCAAGTTGTGAGAAGTTCATATTATTATTGGCGCCCATAACACCGTTACCGCCAATTATATTTTGATGTGGATAACTCATCATTGCATTGTGATAGTTGAGTGTTTGGTGCGGGTGGTGTGGTGCGCTGCCGTGTTGTGGTGGCGGTGGCGGCGTGCCCAAATGTATGGAGCTATGATGATGACGGGGTGGCGATTGCATATTCGAGAATGTGGCGTGTTTGTGCTGCGTTGAGTGTTGCAACATTGAGGCCATGTGGTTGTCCATGTTGCGCAGATGTGCCAATGACATATTGCAGCGCAGATCGGTTGCGTCGTCGTTGCCTGTGGAAGAAATTGGTTCAATATTAGAAGATTTTTAGTTGAGTTCCTCTGGTTTTCAGAAACTTATTATATGGTATGGTAATGGTATGGTAATGGTATGGTAATGGTATGGTAATGGTATGGTAATGGTATGGTAATGGTATGGTAATGGTATGGTAATGGTATGGTAATGGTATGGTAATGGTATGGTAATGGTATGGTAATGGTATGGTAATGGTATGGTAATGGTATGGTAATGGTATGGTAATGGTATGGTAATGGTATGGTAATGGTATGGTAATGGTATGGTAATGGTATGGTAATGGTATGGTAATGGTATGGTAATGGTATGGTAATGGTATGGTAATGGTATGGTAATGGTATGGTAATGGTATGGTAATGGTATGGTAATGGTATGGTAATGGTATGGTAATGGTATGGTAATGGTATGGTAATGGTATGGTAATGGTATGGTAATGGTATGGTAATGGTATGGTAATGGTATGGTAATGGTATGGTAATGGTATGGTAATGGTATGGTAATGGTATGGTAATGGTATGGTAATGGTATGGTAATGGTATGGTAATGGTATGGTAATGGTATGGTAATGGTATGGTAATGGTATGGTAATGGTATGGTAATGGTATGGTAATGGTATGGTAATGGTATGGTAATGGTATGGTAATGGTATGGTAATGGTATGGTAATGGTATGGTAATGGTATGGTAATGGTATGGTAATGGTATGGTAATGGTATGGTAATGGTATGGTAATGGTATGGTAATGGTATGGTAATGGTATGGTAATGGTATGGTAATGGTATGGTAATGGTATGGTAATGGTATGGTAATGGTATGGTAATGGTATGGTAATGGTATGGTAATGGTATGGTAATGGTATGGTAATGGTATGGTAATGGTATGGTAATGGTATGGTAATGGTATGGTAATGGTATGGTAATGGTATGGTAATGGTATGGTAATGGTATGGTAATGGTATGGTAATGGTATGGTAATGGTATGGTAATGGTATGGTAATGGTATGGTAATGGTATGGTAATGGTATGGTAATGGTATGGTAATGGTATGGTAATGGTATGGTAATGGTATGGTAATGGTATGGTAATGGTATGGTAATGGTATGGTAATGGTATGGTAATGGTATGGTAATGGTATGGTAATGGTATGGTAATGGTATGGTAATGGTATGGTAATGGTATGGTAATGGTATGGTAATGGTATGGTAATGGTATGGTAATGGTATGGTAATGGTATGGTAATGGTATGGTAATGGTATGGTAATGGTATGGTAATGGTATGGTAATGGTATGGTAATGGTATGGTAATGGTATGGTAATGGTATGGTAATGGTATGGTAATGGTATGGTAATGGTATGGTAATGGTATGGTAATGGTATGGTAATGGTATGGTAATGGTAACGAAAATAGAAAACTGCTTCCTTCCCATTTTTATTAAAAACTCATATCATTAGCCCATGTATGCATTTAACTAGAAATTCGAGTTTTTTGTGCTTGTCCCATAAAAAATGAAAATAAATTTTTCTGTCCCACCTTGATAAATGCATATGTTTGTATGATATTAATTTCATTACACTTTATTAGCTACAGAATAGTATTCAGTTCATATTCATTATATAATTTCTATCAAATTTTTCATCCTTTACCAAGTCCATTAGCGTATTCGTATTTCAATTTGTTCGAGCACTCAGCATAAAACGGGTAATTACAATTTAATTAGATGTTTCCCACAGATATCAATGGCAACATGGCTTGGCTACAACATGTTCACTCCTCTCACCTACACCCACGGCCACACATTCCTACTAATCATATGTTACATAATATTAAGGAATCAACCAACAACCGCACCAAACCTTAGCCACTGCTGATTTCAGACAATTCGTTGAAATGGTCATACATTAGAAGAATTATTTAGGAACATACCACCCAAACGATTAGCTTGGTTGAGTGTTGACGGGGAAGAGTGGTAGAGGGTATACATTTGCCTTAAACGGCATTCAATTAGTCGCGTCATATTTACAATGTGGCGCAATAAAAATTCTTAAACGCCGTCGCTTGTTTCCTCCTCCAACCAATAAAATTTTATTTTAAATAAATGCTCACCCAGAAGAACGACCTCGTTGGCATGCATATATGCAGCTAGTTATAGCAACTCATGGTAACAATAATTCCTTAGCTATTTGCCAAGGGAAAATGTCCTGTGACATGCGAGGAAGTCATTAGTTGCTGCAGCGCGTCAAATTCGGAAAAGTGTTCTCGAAGCGGAGGCAGACAGGCAAACAAGAAGTCAGTAGGTGAGTAAGAGCAATGAGCACTTTGCTCATATATGAGGGTGGTGATAATGATATGTGTCGATTGCACTGTGGGGCAGTCGGGTTGTGTTTGTGATAAAATTTCGATTTTGAAGAAAGGTACAACAAAAAAATAAATAAGGTACAACAAAAAAATAAATTTTTATGGGCAGATAAATAAAATAAAATAAAATTAAATAAAATAAAATTAAATAAAATCAAATCAAATCAAATAAAATAAAGTGTAATAAAAAATAAAAAAAAATAATATTTAAACTCTTTGTTGCTTTTGACTTGTAGTCTATTGCTGTAAATACCGACGGTATTGTGAAGCAATTTTCGGGATTGTATGAAAATGTGTTTTTTTTGTGCAGAAATCAGACAAGCCGACATATGTTTCGATAATACTGGAAATACATCTCTTCATGGACTTTTCTTCCCGGCATTGTGAGAGTCGAACTCACAACACTGAAGTGACTTGAATGCTAGAAGGTCTAGCACCTTAGGCCACTACCCAGCTTGAAGGAAACCTTTCTCAGTGTCCATATATGCATATACTTATGCTTCCATATAGAACATTTTCTTTTTTAATTTCAATGCTAACTTATATGAAAGATTTGCGAATTTTAGGACTTGGTGTGAAACCTATGAAAGAATTTTCTATGCTTCATTCAGCACGAATATTTTTCCATTTATAACATTTAAACTCTTTGTTGCTTTTGACTTGTAGTCTATTGCTGTAAATACCGACGGTATTTGTTGTGAGTTGGACTCTCAGAATAAAATAAAATAAAATAAAATAAAATAAATTAAAATAAAATAAAATAAAATAAAATAAAATAAAATAAAATAAAATAAAATAAAATAAAATAAAATAAAATAAAATAAAATAAAATAAAATAAAATAAAATAAAATAAAATAAAATAAAATAAAATAAAATAAAATAAAATAAAATAAAATAAAATAAAATAAAATAAAATAAAATAAAATAAAATAAAATAAAATAAAATAAAATAAAATAAAATAAAATAAAATAAAATAAAATAAAATAAAATAAAATAAAATAAAATAAAATAAAATAAAATAAAATAAAATAAAATAAAATAAAATAAAATAAAATAAAATAAAATAAAATAAAATAAAATAAAATAAAATAAAATAAAATAAAATAAAATAAAATAAAATAAAATAAAATAAAATAAAATAAAATAAAATAAAATAAAATAAAATAAAATAAAATAAAATAAAATAAAATAAAATAAAATAAAATAAAATAAAATAAAATAAAATAAAATAAAATAAAATAAAATAAAATAAAATAAAATAAAATAAAATAAAATAAAATAAAATAAAATAAAATAAAATAAAATAAAATAAAATAAAATAAAATAAAATAAAATAAAATAAAATAAAATAAAATAAAATAAAATAAAATAAAATAAAATAAAATAAAATAAAATAAAATAAAATAAAATAAAATAAAATAAAATAAAATAAAATAAAATAAAATAAAATAAAATAAAATAAAATAAAATAAAATAAAATAAAATAAAATAAAATAAAATAAAATAAAATAAAATAAAATAAAATAAAATAAAATAAAATAAAATAAAATAAAATAAAATAAAATAAAATAAAATAAAATAAAATAGAATAAAATAAAATAAAACAAAATGAAATAAAATAAAATAAAATAAAATAAAATAAAATAAAATAAAATAAAATAAAATAAAATAAAATAAAATAAAATAAAATAAAATAAAATAAAATAAAATAAAATAAAATAAAATAAAATAAAATAAAAATAAATAAAATAAAATAAAAAAAATAAAATAAAACAAAACAAAATAAAATAAGATAAAATAAAATAAAACAAAATAAAATAAAATAAAATAAAATAAAATAAAATAAAATAAAATAAAATAAAATAAAATAAAATAAAATAAAATAAAATAAAATAAAATAAAACAAAATAAAATAAAATCATAAAAAAAAGAAAATGAAATAAAAACTAGCAGCCTTTCAACCTACAGCATTTTCACCAAAAATATGAGCTTTTGTGCCCATGTATCTGCATATATAGACAAGGTAAATTGTTGAGTGAGTCTAGAATTGTTTTCTACTATAACTCACAACGAAATAAGGTAACTTTGACGATTTAACGAATGGAAAAAATCCTGTTCCGAGGAACTACTTACTAATACCCGTGTTGTATTAAATGTGCCAAACAAATTACATCTATAATAAAAGACTTTTGTTTATTGAGCAAGGATGTGAGGTATTTTGCTTTGCTATTTATGTAGTGGTGAGCAGTGGGTCCAATTAGCAATCTGAAAAATGTATAATTATGTACATAAGTTGTGTTGAGTAATTGCATTTTGATGTGTTTAAATGCAATTTTTTTGGACTGCCTTGAGCGGAGCGTGGTAGGAAAAGGTAATTTTAAATAGCTTGCTAGCTGACGGTATCTTTGCACAAAAGAAAGTTCATACACCAGTATACATACATAGGTATAGCCATGCGTGTGTAAAACTATCCAAATATAGCCTTCAATGCGGTAATTTGAGTTGAAATGTAAATTAATTCTTTGATTGATTTATACGAACTCATACCCAAATGTGACTTTCTAAATATTCTAAACGAGCTACATATATGCAATACATATTCACACACACGTCCGCCGGTGCTCAAACAAAGGGAAATTGTTGGTAAAACCTTTGCTTTCGTTTTGGCTTTTTAAATTTAATTGCTTGCATGGAAAGTAATTAATAACCGTTAGCATTTCTCCCATTTTGCGCAAACTGTTGATGAGCATTTAATTTGGTTCGCGTTTACTTTACCGTGAGTTGAAATGGACTTTTGCTTTGGCGCGTGACGAGTTTTCGTGACTATTATTATTATGAATTTTATTAATTTTATTTTTATGTCTACTAACAATAGATACATAATAATTTTTTTTAAATTTGTATTGGTGGCTCTGATCATATTTTGATATTTATCGTTATACAAATATTTTGCTCTGTAGAAAACTTGATCGAACTCGATTTCAAAATCAGGATATGAGAATGTTGGGCCTATTTTTCGATTTAACAAACTCAGCACTCTCCTCCCATCTCATTACTGTCCACAACTCTAGATGCATAATCTTTTACCTCCTCATTACTGTCAATCATTACGTAAAGGTAATAATGAATGCATTAACGCCAGCACTTATTTATTTTATACTACATACTTAAAAAGGTTTCCCATCTATTTTCTCCCTAATCTTAGGTACCTTATTTTATAATTTCTTATCACTAAGGCACGATCGATTTTTGAATATAATTTTTCTTCTTATCCAACATTCAAGGGCATATGCATACATCGAGAACACTACTTAAGCCGCCAGCCGCCAACTGTCATTTACCTCGGCATTTTACTCCACTTATTGAAGTTGGGTGCCCAAACAAAACACCACAAAAACAATCGTTAAAATGTCTTACAAATTGACGTTAATCGCGTCAAAATGATGATTTGACACATTTCTCCCCCAGCACGCAGACGAAGCGTAAAAAGGTTCGAAATGCACATCTATATTTATTTTTCTTCAATCGTAAACTTCATTCATCTGTTTTGTTATTTGATTTCGCCCATTACTTGCAATAAGTTGAAACTACCTTCATATAATTAAATGAATGTCCATACATCGAACAAATATTGCATCAATTAGGAAGTAACCGGAGATATATTTTACATTAACTCTTCTTAATTTCGGCATTATCAAAGAGAGGAATATTACTTTTTTCGTAATTTTAATACATTTGGTTTTTTATATTTCATTTTATTTTTGTTTTGTTTTATTTATATAATTTCCTTTATTTTATTATGTTAGTACCTGGGTGACCGATCTTGCTCGGTGTTATCAATGCAGCGCTAACTTTACTTACCCTAAATTAAAATAATCCCAAAACGACCCCAAAAATACCCAAAATGATCCAAAAATGTTCCCAAAATGATCCGAAAATGACCCCAAACTTGTCCGAAATTAATCCAAAATTTAACGCAAAATGATTTCAAAATAGCCACAAAATTATCCCAAAGTGACCCCTAAATGATTTCAAAATAGTCCCAAAATAATCCAAATACAAATAAAATACGGTAAAATGGCAACCCTAGGTGGCAACCCTACTTGAAAATATTTTAGTTGGCATGTCGCCGAAAATACCTTTCATTTGAAACCCATATTGGCATATCGTGGCACAAAATTTAAAAAAAATTTAGATAGGTGGCAACCCTGTACACCCCCAAGTGGCACTTGCCAAATTTCATTCAAATCTGTCAAGCTGGTCCCGAGATAGTACCGGATATACAAATATACTGCTTTAAGGTGGCAACCCTAGGTGGCAACCCTACTTGAAAATATTTTAGTTGGCATGTCGCCGAAAATACCTTTCATTTGAAACCCATATTGGCATATCGTGCCACAAAATAAATAAAAAAATTGAGATAGGTGGCAACCCTGTAAATCGCCCCAGGTGGCAACCCCAAATTGGATAGTCTTAGAATCAATCCAACTAACTATATTGAAAATTTTATCCAAATCGGTCAAGCGTTTCCCGAGATAGTCCGGATATACAAATATACAAGTTTAGCTCGTTTAAAGTTATATGATTTATTATTTTTCTTCTTTATTTTTATTTCATTTTATTATAGTTTAATTAATTTTATTTTTTTACACTTTATTTTATTTTAATTGATTTTTTTTTTACTTAATTTTATTTTATTTTGAATTGAGTTTTTTTTCATTTTATTTTTTTAAATTTAACTTTATTTTATTTTATTTTATTTTATTTTATTTTATTTTATTTTATTTTATTTTATTTTATTTTATTTTATTTTATTTTATTTTATTTTATTTTATTTTATTTTATTTTATTTTATTTTATTTTATTTTATTTTATTTTATTTTATTTTATTTTATTTTATTTTATTTTATTTTATTTTATTTTATTTTATTTTATTTTATTTTATTTTATTTTATTTTATTTTATTTTATTTTATTTTATTTTATTTTATTTTATTTTATTTTATTTTATTTTATTTTATTTTATTTTATTTTATTTTATTTTATTTTATTTTATTTTATTTTATTTTATTTTATTTTATTTTATTTTATTTTATTTTATTTTATTTTATTTTATTTTATTTTTTTGTCATTTTATTTTTTTAAATTTTACTTTATTTTATTTTATTTTATTTTATTTTATTTTATTGTATTTTATTTTATTTTATTTTATTTCATTTTATTTTATTTTATTTTATTTTATTTTATTTTATTTTATTTTATTTTATTTTATTTTATTTTATTTTATTTTATTTTATTTTATTTTATTTTATTTTATTTTATTTTATTTTATTTTATTTTATTTTATTTTATTTTATTTTCTTCATTTAATTAATTTTTTTATTTTTTCTTGCTCCATTTTATTTTATTTAAGTTTCTTTT